>VXBZ01002879.1:224768-335849 GCA_013399135.1 Heliornis fulica
CGCCGCCCGCGGACGGCCCCGGCGGGGCCAGCCCGTAGGGGGGGGTGTTGCACCGGCGGTGGCTCCCCCGCTCCCCTCGGCGGTGAGGGGGGCGGACGGGACGGACGGAGCTGCCTCCGTGACCGGCGGCACAGGGCTGCGCCAGAGGGAGCACTCCCGCCCTCTGGTCTTGGTGTGGCTTCGGCCCAGGCCCAGAGCCGGGGGAGGAACTGTACCACTGACACCGGCTTGCGTTGAAAACCGGTAGCCAGCACAGCACGTGAGACTTAGAACTCACACACTAAGTACGAGGATGCTTCTCTCCGAGGGCTCCGGAAGCCCTCGGGGGCCACCCCGACACGCTGTCGCCGGGGACAGATTCCTGCCGCCCCCGTGAAGGTCCCTGGCCCACCCAGGGCCTTGTCGGGCAGAGGCGCAGCCGCCCTCCCGGCAGAGCAAGGCTGTGCAGCCGGGCCAGCGTACCCTGAAGGCAGCAGCGGGGAGAGGGTGAACAGCTGGGAGCAGGAGGAGAGTGCTTACAAACACAGAGCAAATGTCTAGCTGCCACCCTAACCAGTCCAAGCAGTAGGAATGACCAAGATAAAACCAAACTCAGGTGTTCATCAGGTGAGGAGCTTTGTCGTTTTAGGGCCGAAGGGCCAAGCCTGATATTTTAGCTTCACTATTGAAGAACTTCACATTGCAACCCTTCTCCAGTCAAGGAGAGCACTACCCTGCTAATCAAGGTTTACATACTGGAGAAAACACCCATTTGCTACCAATAGTTCTCTCCCACCCCTAACCCCACTCCCTCCCCCAGCATCCCTACCCAGACCCAAGTTTGAGAAGGTCCAAGTCTAATTAAAAAAAATTCCTACCCCAAATAAAAAAAAAACCTCCAGTCAACAAAGTGCACAGCTTTGTTTAGACATCAGCATCACTTCAAAAGTTATGGCACACCACTCTAGTTGGGCAAAAAGACACTAACAAGCATACACGTTAAAGGAAAGCAGAGAACAGAACAGCAAGAGGAAGAAAACATCAGAGTAGCTTGCCATGTAGTAGAAAGGATCCAGCCAACAGTGGTCACGGTCAAACTGCTGGCATGGTTCTGTATTGATGTAAATTGCTTGGACAAAAACACAGCTTTGAAACAGAGATGGAGCTGGTAAAAAGCAAAGAGAACAGCAAAGAACAAGCTGCAACCACAGCCCTAGATCAAGTGATCAACAGTTATTTCTGTATAAACTAAATATAAGGAAAGAAACAAAGGCAGGTTTAGAATTTGTGTTTAGAATGGTAAAAACTTGATAAACTACTCTAGGTACTGAGATCCAAGGTGCTTAGGGAATCAAAAGCAGGGAAGCTTAATACTTCTCCCAAGGAAAGGTATCAATCTAAGGAAAACAAAAATCTCCCTTGTAAAAAAGTTGAAGAAGGGTAGAAGAGAATATCCTTCCCCTTAACTAGATAAACAGAAAGAGATTAGAAATAAACAATCTACAAGAACCTGAGAAAAGGACTGAGCAGGAGAGACAACTGTCTTAGGCATCCAGTAGTGTAAAGCTGAACTAAGTCAGGCTAAAACCTCAAAGGATTGTCTGAACTCAAAGCCCTTTTTTTGTGGGAAAGGAAAATAAAGAATATGGTAAGATGAAGGATGAATGCAGTGAGGACAGGATAAACTAGAAGTGGGCAGATATTAGCACAAAAAACACAAACCCCAAAGTGAATATTTCAGTTAATGACAAGACTGAGCTGGTAATAATCTAACTGCTGAATAACAAGCAGAGTATCAGCTCTGGAGCCATTTATCTTCCCACAGTGCACAAGGCCTTTGGTAGAAGCAGCTATGAAGGAATAAAAGTTGTAGAGCTAAAGAAACAACAGCGACATTCAGATGGAAATAAGGCAGATTCACCCTTAAGGAACCCAACAAGAGACTGACAACCTCCCCCTTCAATACACAGTAATTATGTAAATATGATCAGGTCACATATATCAATGTTTTACCAGAACATCCAGTTGAACAACACATAGGAAAACAGAAAATATTGCAAAAAAGAAAACACATACAGCAAGGAAATTCCCTAAAAGAGAAAAGCAACAAGACTGGGTGGGTAAGCAGAGACCACAGGGGCATGAGGTTACTGGTCAGGTACTTTTAAAGTCTTTTTAAAGTTTAATTTCTACATTAATACTGCTGGTTGGCTTCTAACAGAATATACTGATGACAACATCAATAGATATATGTAATACAAGAGGATTGAAATAGTCTTCCAGACAACAGCATCAAGGACTGGATTAATAGCAGTAAGATGAAACACAGATAATAAAGTTACACCGGAGAAGGGCAATTAGAAAACATGCTGCAGATGAGGAATGTATAATATTTAAAAAAAAAAATCAACAGATATATGTCATAAGCCATTTTAAGCCCAAGGAACCCCTAAAATCCAAACAGGGTCATAATACTGATTCAGTGATAAACCATAAAGCAAGGCAGGAACAAGCACACTCCATAACACTGATGCTACCCAAGAAATAACACAACTGTATACACTTATATCAATCTGTGGGCTTTGACTTCGCACAAAGAACTAAAATGGTCTTGCTAGATATCTCTAGTTTTCTGGGCTAATGTCTCCTATATAATAATACTTTATCAAAATGGCAAAAAAATAATTTGATCCCATTCTAGTGTGTATCATCATCTTATTTTGATATTACTAACACTCTCAAAGATCTCAAGCAGCTTAAAAAAAGAAAACATTAACAGAAGTTCTGAAGTTTTCTTCAGCCTGTCGCTTGAGGCTTCTTGACTCCATAAAACTGTTCCCTCACTGTGTCAGATGAGAGAAGAAAATTTAAACCTTAGTTTTACTCACCCGCAAATTATGTGGCTTGCCCCCAGAAAACAAAGTGCTAAACAACCGAAGGCACTGTTGCGTTATAACACCAAATGCATTTAACCAAGAAAACCTATAAAAAAATCAGCTCATGGGCTTGAATCAATAAGTATGTTTGTGAAGTATTTAACAAATGAGTTAGTCCATAAATATCCAAGATTGGCACCAGGCTGAAACAGAAGCATGGAGAAACTCATCCAACACCCTAAAGAGAGTCTGACATCAGTCATACATCCCCTTCACAGATGGTGGCCAGGCTACCTCTGCTCCCTACAGACACCCAAAGCCAAGAGGAATGCTCCACAACCTCTGTGCTCCTTTTAAGGGTAGGAAAACGTCTTTTTGCAGTTGTACTGTTTGCTTTAGTGGTGCACAGGTCACACAGCTACCTGGGTACATGCAGATTCCTGGAAAACCAGCAGCTCTGGTCTATCTCCATGGCACCACACACCCAACGGGCACATAAAAAGATCTTTGTCCCTTAGTAGTTCAGTACACATCAAGATGAGTCTGATTTGGTATGGTAAGTTATTTTTTCTCCCCCAGGGCAAGTAGTTGGATATACTCAAACACACCATTTGCAGCTTTTGTTAGAGCTGCCTACTCTGCAGCATCTTCCTTAGATATTAGTCAGCAGGTTTCAGGGGTAAAAGTTGCAGGCCAAGTTCAAAGGGCTAATTAAAATTTCTAATTCCTTATATTGTGCACAGTAAGATTGGGTCTAGATCTGGTTTTATTGTTACAGGTGAGCAGGGGGGGCTTAAAGAAAGGAAACTTAACTTCTGCCATTCTCCTGACATCACCTGGGGCTTCACTCATCTGTCTCCCCCATTTTAGTTTTTACTATTAAAACCAAGACTTGATATCCAGCATTGGCCACAGTTCCCATCAGGACTCACTCACATTTCTACATGTACTCCCACCCATACAAGCACTCCAGCCCCACAGAGAAAGGAAACCTATCCCCACACAGCTGCACATCACCTTAGATAAATACAGAGGAGTTCATGATAGGCTGGCTCAGTCCATCTCAGGGAGAACACCTCTGCCCAATTGCCCATACTCTTTAAGTGGTATCTTGTGTGCAAATGTGCTGATAACTTTGTGGGAGAGAAAAACAGACAACTATGTGTGCAAATACAGATACCAGCTGCTTTTTTTAATCTGGTTACATGATGAAATCATTAATCGATGTCAGACACATTGGCGTTGATCTCTTATGCAGCATCCTCATTAATAAGTTTCTTCCTTTCTGAAGATAAAAACCTAACTACCAGCCATCAATTATTCAGAAATACAAATTCACCTTTCTACACAAACACAATGACACTTTCTGGGAAATGCCAGTGAATCCTGTGTCTAGTGTTTTATCTCAGCAATGCCATATCATGGAAAAACAATATACCGATACTGTAGACAGACACAAGCAGAAAGGTACAGCAAGGTGGCAACATTGAAACAGTCTGAAAACAAACGGCCCAACAGTTCACCTCCATTAACAGTAGATTTTTAGGTTTAAACTCTTTATCTTTCTGTATAATAAAGGTCAGAGTAAGCAAGTAAGATAAGCACCTTCCTAAAACAAACCTCAGTTTCTCATGGTTGTGGCTCAATTTATAGGGAATATTAAGGGAACTGCAGTGACAGCTCTCATACTAATCTATAGACAAGCAAACTAAATATTGTCATGTTATGCTTCTTCTGAAAGGCTGAAGAGGCAGCACGTGGTTCTTTATGCTGCCTGCTGATGCAAGGTGGAAGAATCCCTGTTCTGGGAGAGGCAATATTCCCTTTGGAAAACACCTGAATAGAGGAAAGTCCTCATATGCAGTTTGAGATGACAGGGATCAAATAAAAAAAAAAAACCAACAAACACCACAAAACAAAACACAAAAACCCCACAACACCCAACACCAAAAAACCTAAACCAAACAGACTCGGGCAAAAGGAAGCCCGCAGCAGCACAGCTACAGAGGTTGCAAAGAGCAGGAGCAGATACAGATCCTGGCCTTGGTGGGAAGAGAGAGAAGGCATTTTTTGCTAAGCACCCAGAATAGATGCTGCAGCGTTTGCAGGAAGCCACTGTGCTGTTTGATGAAACCAAACCTGAAGGACAAGGCTGATCCTGAAGGAATGGATTTGCTTATACAAACATTTTATTCAATGTTTTTTCAAATTACACTGAGCTTTTGCCAGTTTTGAAATTTTGCAGTTGTCACACTGCTGGCTGCAACTTATTTTCAAGGTAAAAAGCAGAGATGAGGGATGGCATTACTGCCATCTTCTGACTCTGTATTACCTTGAGCCTATTTCTCTGCACAGATTTTTTTTCCATTAATTCTATAATTTTTAGCTGTTTCTAAAGGACTGAAGTGGGTTATAGCTCATGTTTTCCCCGAATTTCATTGCTTATGCATACCATGAGGCATCACAAGACCCAGCCCTTGACACTGCTCACTTTTCCCATTAAAAGCCGCCATGCAAGTCATGCTTAATATAAAATTTTCTTGAATTAATACTATGGGCAAATGAGGATCTAGATTATGTAGGGACTATGAGAAGTGTTCTGCACAACTTTCCAGAGGATGCTGCTATTAAATGGGGAAGCAGTTTCCTTTGCATTAGTCACAAGAAATAGGGACAGCTCCTCCATATACAGGACATTAATTTGTGGCTATCTGCCTCAGACAGGTCCCAGATGCTGATTGCAATAGAAGACCTCAGAAAAACACCCAGAAGTGGTATTCTATCATTGTAGATTTCAGTCCATAGGCATCTTCACAAACAGCTATAAAATCTGTCAGCTATAGAGAATGGAGGGCAAATAGCTGCATTCTAGTCTACTCCAAATCCAGTGTCTAGAACAGCCTGCAGCATGAGCTCTGTTTTCATGAATATTTCTTAAAAAAAAAAAGAATGTGGTCAATATACTTTTTGACCTTTAAAAATAAATCATTTAAAATCAGGAAAACAAATCACACAAATTTAAATGCAACTTTCGGGCTTTCGGGAGCTTTCCCCCATTTCTAGTTGTGAAGATAGAGTGCACTTACAGCTCTTAATGTAAGGAAGTGACAGAACAACATTGACTGCATTAGCAACTTTATATAAAACATTTTCTCCACCCCAGCCAGTACAGTAGTACTTACCCTTGCTCATCAATCTTTCTTTGAGAAAAGTAGAAACTACTTCTAGTAGTTTCAGAAGCAAAAACTAGATGATCTTTCAAGGTCCTTTCCAACTTCTAACATTCTGTGATTCTGGTTGTGTGCTTTAGCTTCATATCTACATATGGGAGGAGTTCACCCTCTAGCAAAAGAGCATTCCACTTATAAATAAGAGAAAGAATAAACCATGCTCAGATATTCAGCTGTTGGACACCATAAAAACTCCAGTTCAGCAATAAGAAGCCAGGTGAGGTACCTCAGAAATGCCCCCCCAAATACTTAGAGCCCTTTCTAGAATTTTAATGTGATTATTTTCCCCATCCCTGCTCATTTAACTTGTCTGACTTTGCTCCTCCACATAATTTCAATACATTTTAATCTGCCTCCTCCCCCTTTTTATTTTTCTTATCTCAAAAAAAATTCATTAAAAATAAGGGAACTCACACAGTACTTACTGCCATCTCTTAGTTTGCTCTTTCCTGGGCTCACACCAGCTCAAGCAACTGAATTAAGAGCTTTATTGTCCTGCACTAACTGGAAAGTTGTTGAAAACAGAAGTACAAATGTGGGATGATTTTTATCTTGGAGAAAACCAATTTGTACCATGGAAGAGCCTCTCCTTCTCCCCAATACTGAGCCTTGGAGTTTCAGTCTCTTACTTATCTCCCAGTTAGGCACTGGGAGTTGGGCTAGGTTAAATCCAGCCACATGCCCAACCTGGAAATGGAAACCTGTGAGGCTCAGCCCATGGATACATAATGGGACTATCAGAACAACTATAATAAACATGATTAATAATTAAACAGCAAGGCCTGTTGAAAGGTGACAAGGCAGCATAACCAACACCATCTCTGTGTTCCCAGTTTACCAAGCTGTCATGTTAGCAGTTCTAAATCACATACTTCTGCACCAATAAAGCTAAACAGCTCCTCCTTACAGTCCAAGTAATCCATTAGCAAGAATACTATTAAGCTGTATATATGAAGAAGAAAGAGAGACTCAAGCAGAATAAGGAAGCATGATCATAAGAATACTTGACTTTTGCATTGCACTGGACTCCCAGAGGCAAGTCTGCTGAACTTGTGACTACTAATTATTAGTCTTCAGTGTACCCATATACTTCCCAATTATTCCAATACAAATTATACTTTGATGGTATCTTTCACCTCATCTTCTATTGAATTTTAGGGATAGAAGAAAGAAACAACAACTATGGCAAGTTTAACTCTAGCTAGTCTATCTGAAAGACATTTCCACCCACCCCCACATATCAAACTCACTATGACAAATCACAGCTAGTTGTCTCACTGCTTCACTCTGTCTTTCCTCCAAGAAATAGCAGAAACATAATTGAAAGTTAAGATTCCACATGGCACGTTTCACAAATTCCCCAACTCAGAAACAAAAAGCAGAAAATATTGGTAAAGGTCATTCAAATTAATCTGTGAGGAGTGGTGGTCAGCAAAGAGTGCTCTCAACAGCTCCAAACCCGTCAAATTTACAGAAGCAGTTTGTCAGAACAGAAAAGCAAGAAACCTTCATCACTTCATGCATGTGAACCTACAGCAGGTTTTTCACCTGCATTTTGCAGATACAAGCAGCACCTCTGTCACTACATGGATTTACCACAAATGATCAATGTAAGAACTTCTCTAGGAGGTGAAAACAGCCCAACACAATAGTGAAAGGGAGAATTTTTTTAGAAGTAAAGCAGTTATGTTAGAATTCATGATGTGTGTTAGCTTACAGTTAACCATAAATTGTTCACTTATTCTCATGAGTTGTACCTGAGGGATTTAAGCCCCCATTAAAAAAAACAGATGAGCATTTGCAGGAGGTGTAATCCCTTCCTCCTGTACAGCACGTTAAGCACCAACCCCAGCAATGTGCCAATGAGTTGTGACTAGGGCGTCATATCCATTATGCACTCATTCAGGAAAGCATAGAGGTATACCAAGACCAACACAGAAAACTTGCAAATTCTAGAGCATCCATTTTTAATCAGGTGCCCATAAAGCTCACTTAAAAATCTACAGAGAAATTTATAAGCTAATGAAATGATAGAAAATGTCGGGGTTTTTGTAGGAATTTGCCACAGCACCACAGGTCAGCATATACTTTATCGAGTATTTGGAAAATATAGAGCAACATTAAAAAAAAATCAGAATTACCGAGTCTTCAGTCTTCTGCCCTCAAAAAAAAAAATCACTTAAACTCTTTAAGACATAAATATTCATCAGGTTTCATTAAGGCCATATTTTCCTCTCAGTGCTACGGCACTGTGCCATTAGCAGTCATTAGTAGAGGCAGGAACACAGTATGACACAGCAGAGCTTTATTAGCTTGGGAAATAGAGGAGCAATTTTTTCTTCATGCCACTATGGTTCCACTGACAAACATGTAAAGGAACTCAAAAACCCCGTCCACCCTTTCCTTTACTAGTTAATTTGACTTCACCTCCTTCTTTGATCATCCCACACCTCAGCACAGTCATTTGAAGCTGCTTAGTTGAGCACCACCAACCATTGTAGAGGAACACTCAAGACTAGCGTGCGACACCAGCCTCCCTTAGTCTTCCACATTATGGTTCTTTATCTCCCTTAGCCGAGAGCCTGAAATCCTTCACAATAACCACATTTACCAAAACACCCTGGTCTTGCCATTTCAGTGACCAACTAATTGGCCATTTCAACCAAAACAGACCCAAGGCCTGAAGGATGCAACCAAGGACTGTTAACACTACTTTTTTCTCCTTAGTGCTCTTCTGCAGGTTCTGTGTTTCACAACAGATATCTTACTATGAAGACTTCCTGTGCAGGTGAGTAGTTCCCAATAAATTCCTGTAGCTATTCTAAGAGTAGCTCTTAAGTAAAAAGCTAAATATCTGTGTATGGTTGGCCTAAGTAGTGTCCCCTCCCATAGCAGACCAGCAAATATCACCTGGCATCAATTACTGTACCAAGACAAATAAATGACTTCTATATTTCAAGACTTCCTGAAACTGTTAAGAGTACTGCCCATTCCAGCTAAGTTTCACATGACTAGATTGTGCTCTGTAGCATCTCAAATAATCAAATAAAATGTCTTTGCCTTCATAAGTGCTTTTAAAGCAATCAAGAACTGACATGGTAACCAAATGTTTTGCTAATAGTAATTACGATTCTTTGAAGAAAACACTCCTTTAACACTAATTTATCTTCTACTTGAAAGCCAATCTTGCTAGTTATTAGATATTCTCCTTGCTATCACTATCAGTAAATTATTAAACAGCTGACCAGGCTTTGTTTTAAAACGATTCTCTTATGAAGCTCCCTGATATATTTACCATGAATACTGAATGATTTTTTGAGGCCTCTAAGGACTCATGAATGATTTCTATTTACTACCTTTAGCAAAAAGCCTGTGTAATTAGCAGCAGGAATTTCACTTGAATCACAGCTACTGGTGATATTTCCAGCTCACTTACATAGGGTCTCAAAAAAAGGAAAGGAAAAGGAAAACAATGAACAACACAAAAGCTCTAAGATTTATGTGAAAGAAAACATTTTAGCCTAGGAAGTTACTAAGTGGCTATGCACTCAGATACACGAGGAATCAGTCCCCTACCGGGAACATAGCAAAGCTCTCGGTACCCAAAAGCACCATCTTTACCATCTAATAGAAGAGAGTTTTATGGAGTTCTCTCTAAAAGCATGTAACCTCATTTTCAGCCCTCCTGCTATGAGACAGTATGGCTATCACACTCCCACTCAAACTATGAACACAAATTCTTCTGGTTACGTACATGACATAGGCATACCTACATTTTTAAGCTTCTTTTTCAGCTAACACCCTTTTATACACATTGAAGCACCTACCCTCATAATAAACCTGCCAGAGTAGCATCATTATTTCCATTTTACAGATGGAAACAGACAGAGGGGTCAAGTTCTTCCAGCACACTAAGGGGGTACAGAGCTAGGATTAAAACCTGTAATTATTACATTGTTATCGGTGTCCTTATGGCCCCACGGTAGTCAAACAAAAAGCTGGGACTGAAAACATAGCAAACATTCAGTTTCTTTTCAAAAGCCCAGCTTTCAGTAAAGATATAGAGAAATAAGTCAATTATTTGCCTAAACCAGGTACAGATAGACTTCTCACATGCTTGACTCATCTGATAGCACAAAGAATGCACACCACAGTGCCACCACTTTCAGAAAGCAGCTTGGTGCAAGGATTTCTTACTTGGGAGTTGCTTCTGCTGCTGTTGGCTTCAGCACATACAGACCACTCAGTGCCTGTAGCTGGCAGAGTCGAGGCTGTGTCGCAGGCCAGAGTGCCAAAATTTGGGTTCTATTAACACTGAGCAAGAATCTCGCTGAAACTACTTTTTTTTGTTCAGCTATATCTGCTGAAATAGGCACATCCAATTTAAGTATCTCTTAATACAAGAAAATTAATGAAAATCCAGTGAAACAAGAGCCACATAAACTAAACAGAGGCAAGAACTCTTCACAAAAAACACCCAGGAGTTAGTGTTGGCAGAAAGATTTGAGAATTCATCCAACGTTTGTTGTACTATTTCTGTTCCTGTAAGTAACCATAGGCTACGCTGCAGTTGAAATCACTAAGAGTTGTGTGCCCAGGAAGCTAATAGGAGCATTGCCACAGATTTCTGTGAATACAAGACTGAATTAAAATTGGATACCTGAACAGAAAATGTATACTCAGTTGAGATTTAGTCTCACCTTCAGTTTAAGAAGAACTAGTCTACCACCAGTTCTCTAGCTAGGCATCATATATAAAATAAGACGTGCTGCTGTACCAAAATAGAGATCTCAAGAAAAGCACATTAAAAAAAAAAATCACAACCTGACAAACCCCACAACCAAAAAAAAAATTCCCAGAATGCCAGAACCCAAACTACCACACCAACAAACAAAAGCAAAGCCAACCACCCCACACACAAAGGCATCAAAACCCACCCTGACATGCATTAAGTGCCCAGCTATGGTTTTGGTTTCCTTTAGGGATGCTTGGAGCATTTTGGAAAAAAAAAAAAAAAAAAAGAAAAAACCTATCCTCACACGCACAAAAAACCCCCACACCAAACTACCAGAAATCAAATTCATCTTGGTATAACACCACCAAATCCTGCCTCACCAGGGAAAAAAAAAGGTCCAAAAACTCTGATGCTGAACATTTTAGCTCAATACTCAATATTTTGGTAGCTGCAGTAATTGCTTTCTACTGGAGCCAGAAATAAACCTGTTAAGTCTGCAGTAAAAGCAATACCTCGATGAGTGAAATTGTAAAGAGCACAACTTCCGAAATCTATATAATCTAAGAAATCTCAAATGGGAACATTTTGCTAGCTAATTGTAACACACATCCAAGTGGCTTCCAGATAGGAAGTATTTCACCTAATTCTTAGTGCTTTGGCCAGCAGAAATGGATTTCCACCCTTTTAGTCCACTTAACAGACTTGCCACTAGGGAAAAGAAAAGAACACCCAAATAAAAATGCAGGTTGTATAGTTCAACACTTTCACTTACACGACCCCCCCCCCCCATTATCTCAAAGCCTTCACAAAATACTAATAATATTCAAACTTTTTCCTTATATGACAGGTGAACTATTGATAGCCTTAAGGGTAGGCAAGCCAAGGATTACATTTCACTGCCCATTCCACACAGAAACAGCAACAAAAGAGCTCAGAAAAGACCAAAGTCCTCAGTTCTGCTTCCCTCTGCAGATAACCAGACAATTTCCCCTGAACTTGAGGGTGCAACCAAAACAAAGTTTATAAAATACAGTTCACTCAGTAGCAACATCAGATTAAGCATTCCCAAGGATCATAAATTTGATCCTCTACAATATCTAGCGTCTCTTCCCCCAAATCCTGTAAGTATACCCCTGAAAATAAGCAGCATATAATATCAAGCGCGATCCATTTCCACTTTGCCCACATTTTGTGCTCCCTGTGATTAAAAGCAAGGTACAATTGACTTTTCAACACCAAAAAGCAACAATTTGCAAAAGTGGATTGTTACAATTTTGAAAGTGATACTGGAATCAGTTTCTCATAGGAAGTCAACAGCACTTAAGCATATATTCATGACATTTAGAAGAAAGAAATTAGGCTGGGAGTTTAAACAGACTCAAAGGTAGCATTAAGCTTCCAATAAATCCCATGAAATTTAAAATGAATTCCCATAGGTGAGAAAAAGAAAAAAAAAAGAGACATTTCTAAAGGTTGATTTCCTCTAAATTTCTTAAGCACTATTCAACATCAAAATTTAATAGTTAGATAACACTTGGCTATCACATACAATAGGTCAACTGTACATAGTGCTACACTGATGCCCAGTTGTCCCCATGTGAGCAGCTTTATCCTTATCACCTCTGATACGGTTAACATGGAGCCAACATCCCTCTCAGCAAGAAATGGGAAACCGGAAGCTAAAAAAATCCATCCAGTTTCAGCTAAAAACTAAAGGGAGCAGTTCAAAATAAAACCAAACATTTACAAATTAATAGAGGGTGGTCAATATGGATGAGAGATCATCAGATGTAGAGTAACTGATGGAAGAATCAAAAGACACTAGGGAAAAATCTGTGGCAGAAGGGTTAAGTATGATCGAGTTGTTGTTTTAAAGCATAATGAGATTTTTACCTTTGGCATAGGCCCATCACTGCATAAGAAGGGTAAAATTTATTAATAATGACAGAAAAGTTCAATAAATATTTCTAGTTTACATTTTGAAAGATGCAGGAGGATATACTTGTATCACTTGAGAAAGATGAAGTACTTCATTCTGCAGCTGCAATCAAGAGCAACTCGGAAAGGATAACAGGAACTTACTGAAAACACCCTGGGACATGTTTGACACACTAGTACTAATTTTAATACATCTCTGAAGGTTGATAACATCATGCCAATACCCAAGTAAGGCAAGTGAAATGACTCAGCTTCACAAAGAGTGGTTAGCTCTGGGCTGTGTCTTGGGCAAAAAGGGAAAAACAGGCCCAACTATTTAACTAAGAGTTATGGGACAGGAATTTATAGAAAACTGGGTTGATTCCCACTCACAAAATTGATCTTGACCGATGGGATATATTTTGAAGGCATTTGATTTAATGATTCACACCATTCCCTAATACTAATTCCCTAATTGATACCATAAGCTATAAGGAAAATACAATAGAGTAAGGAGTCAGAAGTTGATTGCTCCACAACAGCAGTTGTCATCCAGAAGCCATAATCTGACAGACTTGTCATGAGTTATCCAGCAAGGGACAATAAGTATATCAGCAAGCATTATGTTTATCAGCAATCTGGCATAAATGTAAATACATCAACCATCTGCATTTGGAGAACAAACGGTAAACGGTGTTCAGGCCAGTTGTATCCAGCAGTCTGGAGGGTATCAGTGTGCACACATTCACTCCCACAAAATGTACTTAGGACAACTTAGTGTCAAGTGCTGTTTCTAGAAAGGGTGTGTGTCACATTGGTAAGTACAAGAACCAGTAATAAAACTTTCGTCACAGAATCACAGAAGTGTCTGGTGTGGAAGGGACCCCAAGGTTCATCAAGTTCCACCCCCTGCCACAGGCAGGGACACCAACCTCCAGGCCTGGAGCTAGACAAGGTTGCCCAGGGCCTCATCCCACCTGGCCTTGAACACCTCCAGGGTTGGGGCATCCACCACCTCTCTGGGCTGCCCCTTCCAGCATCTCAGCACTCTCTGTGAAGAGCTTCCCCCGATACCTAAACTAAACCTTCCCTCCTCCAGCTTCAATCCATCCCCCTTGTCCTACCACTCTCTGCCTTTGTGAAAATTCAATTCCCCTCCTGTTCATACACTCCCTTGAAGTACTGGAAGCTGTAATGAAGTCCCCCCGCAGCCTTCTCTTCTCCAGGCTGAACAAGCCCAGCTCCCTCAGCCTGTCCTCAGAGGGAAGGTGCTCTAGTCCCTGATCACCTTTGTGGCCTCCTCTGAACCCTCTCCAACAGCTCCACATCTCTCTTGGCTTGGGAGTGCCATTAGTTCGAAATAAACAATTGCTCCCAACACTGCATATGGCAGAACCCAGACTGTTACTGGAATGGTTAAAGCTCATGTTCACACTCAGATTACATTGGGGAAAAGAAAAAAAAAAAGATTATATGGAAAGTATCAGAGGCCAGAGGAAAAAAAAAATGTCTCATACAATAGTAAGAGATCAGACTGCTTATTTTATCACAATAGATTGAAAGGGACTTGATTACCAGTGTGTCCTTGGGAATAAGGTAGCAGCTACTAAAAAGCTTCTTAAAGTAATAGAGGACGACATAACAAGAACTAATATCTGAAAGGCCAAGTCAGGCAAGGGAAAAAAAAGCAACAAGCCAAACCCAACAACCAACCAAACCACAAAGCCCCAGCAACATTACTGCCCCCATCATCCTTAATAAAAAAATTATGGCTTGCTTAGCAGTGTGAAACAGTCATTAGGGATGCTGAAGTTAGTAGCCAAAGACCAAACTGACATAGCTTAACTCTTAAATACAGCACACAGCTAATGTCAAGATACCATTTCTGTTTCGATCTTATGTCTACTAAAACCACCTCAAAAATGACAGTATATCTCCTTGATGAACAGAACCAGTTTCAAGATAAGCTTCTCTATTAAGAGACTAAAACTACGTACAGAATAATTCAAAGAGATCCTATTATTCAATTTTCTGCCTGCAGTTTGTAAACACTTTACTTTGTCTTACTTTGCCCAGCATGCAGTGCTTTTTAGGAAGCAAAACAAAAAAGAACATATGACACATGCCTACACCTTCATGAAGACATATTTTATACAGCTAATACCAACCCAGTGGGAAGACTCAATAGAAATGACAAATAATAAAGAGCAATCAGAACATAAAAGCTCACTCCTCAACTTCAAAGTTCACCTACGCTCGATGCAAAGTGCCTGGTGAGCTCTGCTTTCCCATTGCCCATCTCTCCTAAAGCCCCAGTTCAGTCAGTTTTCTGTACGCTGAGGTTCTGTCCTAAAGGCTTCAGCTCAGCATGCATACCAGATGTTTAGACTTATTTACATGCATTGTAACTTCCAAAAAGGTCTTTTTCTTTATTTTACAATGGTATTTTGACTCTTTCATGACATCTTTGATCTGAAAGGCTTTAGGTAAGTTACAAGCTCAGAGGAAGTACATCCAGAGATGTCCATTCAGGTACTTTCAATCTCCTAATTCCATTTCCATTTAAAACAGGGCTGAGAGAGAAGATCAGTTTTAGGAACACGTTTCAGTAGGCTACAAGGTATTGCCAGATTTTAGTCTCAATCATTCCTTCCTTTCTCAGTCTTCAACTGTGATATTGTACCAGCTGAGTGCCAGACATAAGTAAATCATTAATATCACTGACAAGATCCTACAGTTCACATTGCTAAAAAAATACAAGTCTTGAGCATGCTGTGATCGAATTTGTAAAGGTGCTCTAACCACAGAATAAAGCCACCTAAATCTGTGCCTATAAGGCTCATCCTTTCACTGGAGCCGGAAACCAACAGTATTGAAAAGAAGGTATGGGATATTGCATATCAAGGTTCCAGTTGGTGGAACTTGTAGCAGCTCAGCCTCTTATAGGCTTGAGTACAAAATGCTTAAAAGAAAAAGGTATTTCTGAATTCATTTTAGTCTCCCATAAAATTTCACTACTCACATCATAGCTACTCACCTCACCAGAGGTACAAGAAATTCTGCTTGCCATTAAACATTTAAGATTCTCCAATCTTATATGGCTTAGACTAGGTGCAAGCCTACACCTTGGCCGGTACATGAGTGATCCCAGTTCCTCTGAAAGTTTGTTTCATAATTCTCACTCCCTATGTGCAGATCAAAGCTGCTCTTCATAAGCATGAACCTCAAACATTTCTGCACCCACAGATGTGCCTAATGTAAGCAAATAAGAGGGATGCTTCTTTAAAAGAGTTTACCTTGTCCTGACACTTGAAAGATGCTCTGCAAGCTATTGAATTAGACAAGGATAAGATGGGCAATTATTCTCCAATAAGCCACAGGCACCCTAGGTTCTGCTGGCTTCCTAAACTTCCACTTGAGATGAAGATAATCTGACACATTCCACAGTGGATTTACACAGTCCTCCTGATAAGGGCAAATAAGGACCTTCCAGATCCTCATTCTCAGACCTCATTCTTTCTGGAACAGCCAGTAACAAGCACTGCACACCAAAATTTACTTCTCCCTGGACACCCCTATGCTAACAAATTTGTGCCTTTGAGGGATGCAGCAGAAAATGGCAATGCTGGAATGAATCCAGGGAACATGGAGACAAGACTGACGGTGGAATCCAGAGGAGATTCTGTGGGTGCCTAGCCAGCTGAATATCACCAACCAACAAACTAGATCGCTGCTGTATCTTTAATTAGTTTCTTCTCCATATGAAAAGAGCAAGGTAAGTCACCAGTTAAACTGGCAGAGCTTATAAGAGCAAAAGTAGAATGAAATAATTTATAAGGACAATGAAAATATATAGTGCATACTGTGCATCCTTCATCCTTAAGAAAAAAAGTCATCTAAATAAGCATCAGGAACACTGAAGAGCTAGAACTCAATACAATCCATAAAGAGCCATTAAGTTAGTTGTGCTTACAGTCTGTGAAGAAAGCAGTTAAGATTTCCAGGCTCTTATCCAGCATAAACAATGCTGCCCTATAGACTATTTTGGACTGAAAACATCTATAGTCTCATTACCAATGAAGGTAATATAGAAGAAAATGGTCAAACAGTTAATTTATTATTTAAAGGGGCACTGAATTACTTGAAACAGATAAACCAAATATATGTAGGATTTTTAAAAGGTTGTATGGAAATAGGTCTTGATTTGAGGAAAAAATCATTAGAAAGTGCAGATATTTTAAGAGATCAGATTTAGCAAAGAAAATTACAAGGAAAAAATGAAGGCTGCCTTGAAGCAACAAAGGGAAGAGTGCAGTAGGCTGTCACTTATACTTTAGAGTCCCTTTTATCTGAGACACACACACTGACACAGCCAAGCAGCTGTTTGCTGGGGAATACGAACAGAGACCCGCACATTTGAAGGACTCACATGCACAGACATCACCTTCAGGACAGCTATTCTACTTTAGTTATGTGATTAAATCACATACTATAATGACATTGATATATCAAGTGATAGATGGAAACCACGGCCCAATTGAGGTAGAACTACAGAAGCAGATGTTCAGTGCTCATGCCTGTGTATGTTATAGAACAAAGAAATTCATAGCCAGCTCCTTGGTATGCAAGATACAGTGTCCACAACACTGTTGGTTCATATGAGCTAACAGGGAACACAGCTATAGGACCTACACAAGCTGTCCATCAGTGCCGGGGCTGCAGGCTAAATTACACTTGCAATGGCATTTGCAATATTAAAGCACTAAAGGAGTACTTACATCTTCTGCTTTAATTTTTGCCTTGCTTGACTTCAGAAGATGCAAAGGAGAATAATCCAGCAGCACAGTACAGCCTGCATTAGTCAGGGTCTAGGCAATTAGCATCCTTAATAAAAACTGCTTGAGGATAAGGTATATTTGGAGGCAAAAAAAAATTTAAATTATCTAATTTTGATATGCTCGGGATTCAAAGCAAAGCTTCCTGCTGCCTTCAAAGCACCACTGAATGTCACTAAGAGGAGAAAAGTATCACTGTGTCTCTTGTTATAACATTCATTTATTGCCATATACTCACTCATAAATGTCAGTGTTATTCCACTCTCCCATTCCTCCTCCTCTCCTTCACCCTCCCCCTTCAAAAACCCATGGCCTTGCCTAATGAACCTGGTTGTATGGTTTTTCTACTGCTGGAGACTTAAATAAAGCCGAGTCCTGTGGAGTCCTGCAATATAATGGAAAAGTGTGTGCAAGTACGTCTGCATATATTACATAAAACAGAGCATGTGTAATAAAGAAGTCTTTATGGGTATTAGATTTATTCCTATTATGATATAAAAGCAAAAAATTGTGTTGTATTTCTAACAGATAGCACCACTTACACCTGGTAATGTAAATCACACTACCATGGAATGATATTACAAAACTGCACAGGGTCTCTCGCTTTACACAACTGTCAATAGCTACAATGCTGGGAGTCCAGCAATAGATGAGTATGTAATGTATTCAGAGCTGCAGGGCTTGGAAAATTTACTGAATCTATTCTAGCTATTGAATTGTCGTAAAGAGCTCTGTCAGACTGATGACATTCATCAGATCAGCCTGATCTGGCAAATTTATACATTATCCTTTCCCTTTTCTTCTGCTCGCAAAGGAACATTACTTGGGATGGAGAACATACACGCACACTTACTGTTGAATTCCTTTCTCAATGATCTTCTAAATCCTACCCATCACCACAGAATTAAGGGCAAGGAAAACAATAGTAAAAGAAAAAATAAATCTAAGCACATTCCAGTGAGACATCCCTAAATGCTGGTCTTGGACAAGAATCCTACTTTCTAGAAATAAGAAGAAACAAGAGTTATGGTACATCACTACTAGGCTAAGGTCACATCTTGCTCCTCTGTTCCTGTGTTTGGGCAGGTTCATTATGAAAGAAAGAACTGATGATTAGTAGGGCTATTGTGAAGCAATAAGTGGCATTGTAAGACAGACCATTCTTAAGGGTGCAAGAAGTCAAATAACTTACCTATTGGCAAAGGGGCCACAGGCATAAAGGAATGCAAAACCAGACCACCACAGTACTACACACCTGTAATACAACCATGCAGCACCTTCTCTCAGAACTAGAAAACAGTAATATCTCCATCACTACTAAAATCACAAGGATCCCACCAAATGACTGAGGGCTTCTGTACAGAGTGCCATTTCCTCTCCCAAAAATGCTTTCAAAAGCAGAATGACTCCATGAAAAGCGAATGCAAGAACACAGCAGGGTGATAACGGTGTTTGCCCCACTCATCGTCATTTTCCCCATAGACCAGAAAGCTACACCAAAGAAGTAGTAGTGCTCTATTTCAGCACCCAAGCAGTTCTTTAGCAGAACAACATGCCTGTAAAATAGGTTACATGTGCAGAGTTATGTATCTGCCATTTACAAATAAAATATATATTTGTATTCTGTTGGGGGCATATGCAATAATCACTGCTTACCTGGGCTGTGGGTGTCTAAACACCAGAGACACTCCACTGTATACACCTTACAACTAGTTTTTCAGATACAGGAACAAAAAGACATCAGCACACTGCTCATACCTCTGCACCTGCATGAACATTCAGTTTGGCTCTAAGGATTTCCTGCAGAACCATAAACCCAAACAAGAGAAGTTCTTAAACAAACATTTTTGATAATTGCATACATGGCAGGAGAAGATACGAAAGGAACATGAAAGCTGACTGTGTTTATCTGAAAGGATGAAACATTTTGAAACGTTTCCAATTATGGAAGTTCTACTTTAAGAACTTTGTCATTTCAATTTTTCTTGTACACTTTGTAGTGCTCTACATTTCTGTGAATTCTTATCTCTTCAGCCCAATGCCACAGGCTACAAGTCTGGAACACAGCCCAGTTCCCATTTTAGTCATAAGAGAAGAGGGTGGAAAAGAATATCTCCTGTCACAGCAGAGCTAAGCACCGCCACTTCCATCCCCATAAACCTCTGCAGGATCTTCTGGTCCACTAAGCAAATGTGCATCTGAGGGGCATCTTTTAGTGCTGCTGCCACTTCTTTCTCCATCATCACTACTGTTAAATTTGTCTGATGCACCCCAGCTGAGGAACAGGATAGTAGGGATGGCAAGTTGCTGGCTGCCAACCAGAGAAAAACAGCTCTGCAGCTGACAAAAGCCCAGGGTCCATCTCTTGTTTCTCCAGGATAATCTGGTACTGGCTGCCTGACAGAAGCAAGTGAGAATCTTCCACCACAAAAGCACATCTCTTCATAGGATGCTGGTGGTGACTCACACCCCAAGTTTGCTGCCCTCATGTTAACTGCTTGATCAAATGGTCTAAGTTTTAAATATCTAGCCATGGTGCAACTACAAACTCAAATCTGAACAGGACCTGCTTGGCACTGTCTTCTTTTAAGGCAGAAAACGAAAAGGTCATACCATTTTATAGCATAAAATTGTAATGGTTCCTCCAAGGTCTTCAAATGAGCCCCCCACACACTCGGTTTTCTGGCTACAGGACTGGTTGCATAATCTCCCTTATAGCTCTCAGACTGCTTTTGTCCCCGCAACCAGCTCCCCAGTGCATGGAGTAAGTGTAATCATTTTGTCAATACTTGATAGAGCTCTTGAGATCTGAGTGTTATTTTACTCTTGTAAAGACATTTTGTAAACTTGTTGTCCATAAGCAAAGTTTTTCATCCCTTTGCACAGTCTTCCACACTTAACTCTCACAGGTCACCTCATCTCAGTGGTGTCCTCCGGAATGAGCTATAGCAGTGACTTGAAATAAAAAGCAGACATGAAACAAAATATTTAGGAAAAGAAGGGAAGGACTGAACAAAATAAGAGTCCTTGTAATGTCACAAAATTACTGTCTCACTCTTCAGTCTTTGTCTCCTTTTATATCTGTGCTCCTAGGGACAGTGGAGGGAAAGAAAATAATTGAATAAGCATCCTTCATAGGATGCTAGCAGCACAACAAAGAGTCCTGCTTGTAATGACTTGGTTAACCCACGTGCAGGCTGCCAATTTCAAACCTATCCAATTTGTACTGGCACTACACAATTACAAGTCAGGTTCACTTCTGGTGTAAGAGCTGAGATTTAGGTTACAGACTAATTTGTACCTTTCTACACTATAGCTTCTCAAAGTTGCCACAGCAGCACATCTGATGAGGAGAGGATCCACGCTCTTACAGGTGAGGAACTCTCAGTTCAGTCAATGCAAAGCTAATCATTTTCCTAAGAAGCAATAGCACTTCAGATTTTCCTTGACATTTCTATTTTCTTGTTATATGCAGACAAAGCCACCTCTTTAGGGCTAAAGAGAGAACATACACAGTACAGCAGAGCCTAGTTTGTGCATAGCACTTCAGCACTGTAGCAATCATTACACTTAAGGCCAACTTCATACCCTGAACGTTATTCAACCTCAGCTTCTCACAACCATTTCAGTGCACAACCAGTACAGGGTTTACTGTCTGGTGGGTCCCTCTAGGAGGCTTTTGGATCCCTCCACAGCACCATTTTTATATCAGCAATACAGCTCTTCCTTACCATGGCTTATTCCATGCTATGACCACGAGCTTCCTCTTCTCCTTGGTGATGCTATTCCTCCTCCCTAATTGGAGGCTGCTATTTTATGTTTGCAGAGGTTTCTGCCACTTTATCCAATTTGTTCTCCTGTGAAGGAACAGTTTTGCCCTAGTCCCCATGAGCATCATTCCCTCAGCAGCCTGACACAAAGTCTATCACATGATGTATTGGCCTTCAGTTCTGCTCCTCTCTTTATATGCTTTAATAATTCTACATTAGGTAGAAGTGACAATATAATCCTTGGCCTGATTTTACCATTACTATATTGAAAGTCAGTAGAAGTTTTTTAAAGCTTGCCCAGTGTTTCAAAGACCAAATGCAATATTTGCTCTTAATAGCAGCTCTACAATCTAGTTCATAGCTAACTTGCATCCTACTAAATAAAATAAGACTATCAAATGAGTGATGAAATTGGGTGTTTGCATTTCAGGAAGCTAAGGGGAGGAGGTGAAGTGGGTTTGTTATTGTTTTTTTAATACATGAATCTCAGCTTATCCAATGCTTGCAAGTGAGAAACATTTCAGAAGACCTGTGCTACCCTATATGCCAAGTAGGGGTTGAGTGATTGCATTATATCACAGTTCTGAGCTTTTCTTAAGCAATTCAGCACAGCATTGCAAGCTTGCTTGTGCATGAAGTAGCCAGGCCTGCTGAGCCACCGCACTCCAGTGTAATCTAGTTCTTTAAACACAACCATAACAACTCAACACAAAATTCAGTCTGCAACAACAAATCCATCACCCTTAATAACTACATTATATACTTCCAAAGCTATCCAGTGCAGATGTGACAACTATGTTTCTCAGATCCCAGGATGTCCCAGCCCATTCCTGGACAAACACCTTTGCTCAAAGCATTCTGAAAGTTTTACAAATAATTCAGAAGCAGCATCAGTTTGAGTGGCAAAATTTAAGTCAGGTAGGATTCCTGAGACTGGATTACTCAACATCTCTGTAAATAACTTCAGAGTTACTTACATATGCCCAGCATTTGTCACTGCCTGCTGTGTTAATCCAGTTAAGTGGCCAGTGTCTCTTCTATGGTTTATGACATTTCTGTATCGGTCCCAATTGGCAACTGTTCCCAGTTGGCAATTTAACCTTGCATGCAGATATCATCCACCAAGGAATAAAGGCTTCCCTGTGTCTTTGCATTCTACCCTCACAGCAAGCAAGCATCAAGAAGACAAGCAGCAGTACCTTGGTGGTACCTTAAGTGAGGATCATGACATTTTAAACCCAGACACCACCTTGAATTCACACCTCACTGTACCTTGGAAACACCCATCAGCAAGAACTACCTGGTGAATACATTATAGGACATACACAAAAATAAAGAGCTACAAGAGAGAATAGAAGGTCGTACCAACAGAGCTGAGAAATAACTGGTTGCAGAAAACAACAAGACTTAAACCAGGGATTATCTCACTGATGTTTAATTAAAAAATAAATATAAACAGGACCCCTGGGGTGGCCACGAGACATGTATTTCAGAGTACAGTCAGCACAAGCAGATTACACCAGGTATTGGTGAACTGACACATCAAACTGATGGTAACACTGTTCCAGGGCTGCACTTCTAATCAGCTTAAAGTTTGGAGCAAGGTCTCCCAGATTTCATACCAGGCTGGGAGATGCCTGAGCACATCCTGACTCATCTGCAATAAAAGGTGCTGCTGCTATGTCTTGCTTCTCCATGTAGTGATTATAAGACAGCACATCACTTCTGTAAGTGTTGGGGGCAGGGATACCCTCAGTTCTTAATTAGGGGACATGCCACAGCTTTCTGTAGGTCATCATGAAGCTCAGGGGATAAAACTATGACAACAAGTTTTTACCAATTCTTCTTCTTACCACTTAGAAATGTTTAAGATATGACTTGGAATGACAACAAAAAAATTAAAGTTAAAAATGTTCCTTCTAAGAGGAAACATCCTATTGCAAGTTTAGAATTGCTTCTCCAGCTGAAACTATCAACTGCTATATCCAGGAAACAGCGCAGCACTGCCAAGGGTGCTTTTTCCTTGAAAAACAGAATCAGGCAGCATTTTGCTGTGCAGCTCTGTCTCCTCCCATGTCAGACAAATGCTCCTTCACACCGACTAGCCAGGTGCTTGCTCAGATGCACGGTGCAACAGCTCTATCCAGATAATAAACAGTTGTAAGAATGTTTTAACTGTTAAGAACAAGGAAGTTCCACCCAGCTATAATGACATGATGAATGAGAAAAAGGCAACTTTCAGGGAGGCTGAATGAGAGCAACATTTAAAGCTGATCCCAAGTACCAGTAAGCACTGCTTTGTTATTTCACTGCCAGAGCACAGCAGAGACATTGACATCCATTGAGAAGTGCCATTCTGCTACCCTTTAACTTCAGTTTGCAAGTTCTGCTGCTCAGACATGAGGTTACCCAAGCACTCAAAACAAGCCAGCAGCCCTCACCCATCACCTCAGAGGAGCTGGGGGCAGGTGAGTCAGACCACCCAAAGCATCAGCACAAGCCCATTCATTGCTTTCCTGTCCCCCATTTCCACTTAGCACCACAACATGCCTTGGGAATTATTTTCTTCCTCCCACTTCAACTTCATTCCACAACACAACATTGCACAACCTGCTACAAATAACAGCCTCCCCATTTTCAGGCCACCACCGCACTCTCCCGCTGTCAGCACAAGGGCATATGTGCTCTTCAGCTTCCTCAAGTGAGCTATTCTGAGCCCTGCTAAGAAAAATCTATGACTTTACACCCTCTCTGAGCCTCAGCAGCAATCACTAACACTCTACGTTTTCAAATTTAATCTCATTTCTGATTAAACTTTTCTCTCTCCCATTTGTAATCTCACTTGGCGGTGTGATTTGTGCAGCTCAGTATAAATATGTGCTTTAGAATTAAACTGGTTCAGCAATTTTGACAATGATTTCTCGGAAATTAAGCCTGGACAATTTGTTTGGCTGAAGTTGAATCATTTGAAGCATATATGATAGAAGGCTATAAAGTACTTTGTAGTGTAGCACACTAATAAATATTAGCAATGGAGATCTCATTTATGCTTGGTTGCAAGGATGTTAGGAAGAGGCTAGTGACAGCATGGTGCCCTCTTGCCAAATGCAGAAGCAGATTTTTTTTTTTTTGCTTAAAATATAGAATAACTGCTAAGTAAAGGTCTACACGCAGGTGGCAAATGTCATCTGCCTTCCCCAGGGAGTAACATTATTAATAGCAGTTTAAAATAGGACTGAACAACCAAAGGATGAGATCTGAGGACCAGGGTTAGTGTCTCAAAGTTAACAAACCCAAACCCATGCTGTCCCACTGCTCAACACAAGACCATTGAACAACTGCTCTGGGCCTTCTGAAAAAAAATAACCCAACTTTTTGTTTGGATAGTTCAAGCTTTTTGTGGGAGGTTTTATTTGGTTTGGGGTTTTTTTGGTGGTGGCGGTGGTTTGGGGTTTGGTTTCTTTTGAGTAGCCTGAAGACTTCAGGCACTCTCCTCCAAAAGCCTAAATGTCCTCAATAGCAGAAAAGGACATAAGCAGTCTTAATCACAAAGCCCCCTCTGCCCCCAAACCCCATTTCCCTAATACCAGAGTTTCCCCAGGCAGCTTTGGCACAGCTAGACACTCTGGAACCTTGACACACAGCTCTGCTTTCTCCCTCACCAGGGACTGCAACACACAGGTCCCCCAAGAGATTCATCAGCATGGAAACACAGATTTCTTCACTCACATGGGAAGTATTACACACATAATTAATTTTTCTTAAAATCCTTGCTGAATAATATCTTCCTAGGTCCCCAGTCTTCCTTGCTAGATCTTGTCTTCATGTGAGATTTGCACTAACTGCTTTCTCAGTCACAACTTCTGTTTTGTAGCAGCTCCTTTACTCAAGGCACCTTATTTTTAGCTCTTTAACAATGTTTTCTCTTCCTCTCCAAAACACACACCTTCTTCCTCCACTTCCTCTAATCTTCTTCCTCACACACTTTTAAACCCTGACCCTATCTCCTCCCTTAAACTACCCTGTCCCTTAGCCCTTGAAAAACAAAATCAGCTCCTCCACTTACTGTTTCTTCCTTACAGTCTATTTTTCCTCTCTATTCTCAGTCACCCCCAGGCATCACTCCAGTGGCCTGACCCTACCACCCTCTGACTCACCTCAGAATAAACAACCCTCCACCACCTCAGCATTTCCCTTATTCACATCACACAAAGCTTACAGTGCAGCAACACCCGAGGACATCACATCTCTACAGCAGTTCTGAGCTCATCACCAAACATTTAGTACCACTCCCCTCCAAGAGTCACCACTCACCTGAGATCAATTTCCCACATGAATTAACACGGGAAGGCCAAAGGGATGAACTTGGGAACAGGGTGCATGTGCGGGGGCAGTATGTGTGCGCGCCGTGAAGGATGGCAGAGGGGCAGCAGGATGACTGGTGAGAAGACAAGGTTGTACTCTTCTGAAGCTGCCAGCAGTGCAATGCAAATCTTGATGCAGGCACTCCTGGTGCCACTTTGTGCATGCTTACATATTTGTTGTTGCACTGTTTGTTTTTTATTCAAGTGAATCACCAGCACTTATGGTTAAAGGAAGGAAGAAAGAAAAGTCAAGCAATAGCCAGGCATTTGCTGTAGCAGATGGAGCCACCAGAACAATGATCCATCCCCCAATACAGTTATCAGAAAGATAACATATTCTCTGGTTGATGATCCCAAAGGTCACCCTCCTCCTCCCTCTCCACCCTCCTAGCAACATACACATTTTAAAGCACAGGGCAATATTCCACAGAAGTCCCTACACATATCCTCCCTCTCTCAGCAAGAATACATATGCAAACAAAGGTGATCTGTTCAGTAAAAATAAGCCATGCACATACAGAAACCCTTGTCACTAATCTTCAGGTCTTTAAATAAGGGAAGTTCTCAAATCTACTGTAAATACTTAGACCATCATGAGACAGGTTAGTTTTACCCTACTGACCTTGCAATGTCTGTTTACAAACTACCACTGTCCGGTAGACATTTAGTCACAACAAACTATTAAACACCTTTAGATCAAGATTATTTTTTTTTCATTCCATACTATTTGGGACAAAGTTTCCACTTCTTAATAGGGCCTCTAAAAACTAAATACACTACTAATGGATGTCCAAATGCCCAGACTCCACTGCTTCTATCTCTGCTCTAGTAGTCTACTGATTTAGCAGTTTAGCAATCTCTTCTAGCATGGCAAAATTCTCATTTCTCTCCCCATAATTAATCCAAGGTGCTGCTGGACAAAGTAAGACAAAGAAACTAATTTAATCCTAGCCAAAATGCCTCCAAAAATCAGTAATGACACACAACAACATAAAACCTATATTACTGCTTTTTTACACTTTCTTTTTCCTATTAATATTACTGAAGGACTTCTTCACTAGCTTTTAAAGAGAAATATAGTATGTTAAACAAAACTTGGCAATTTTCTGTAATAACTATTTCCACAGGCAGCAAGAAGAATAAAATTTTATTGAAAATAGCTACAGAATACAACCATTCTCAACTAGCTGAGCCAGTGTAAAGCCCAATTATAGTACCTACACACCTTCACACGAGACCCAACAGCTAAACCAGCCATCCTGTCCTTCCACATCTTCATAAATACACCTCCAAAGTTTCCCTGTTTAACTGGGTACTTTTACTGCAGGCATGAGGATATATTTTTCTAACTCTGTGAGCAGCAGGAGGGACCACGGCGGGGCCAACGTGCTAAGGAACACGTAGGAGGCAGCAGTAACAAACTGACACGAAGAAACAAGGTTGTAGCTAACACAAACTGAGTTATGTGGAAAACTTGAGGGATTTTCTCTCCAAACTAGCATGCCATCTCCTACATCACTAGACCTGGATGTACATTACACCACTCTGAGAAAACTAAGCCATCCTGTGCTGAGGAAGCTTGTACCTGGGTTACCAACATGCTCCTGAAAAGCGCTTTTGTTTTCCATGAAATGCTAACAAGACCTCACTTTCAGCTGGAAAGAGTTATCCAGCATGAATCTAGTTTCTTTACTGTCATTATCCAACAGTGTTTTCTCACTTGTTATCCTGAATCTTGACATGGCACAAAAGATTTCCTGGTGCCTACATGAAGGAGTTCAAGCATGGCTTCCCCAGTGGCACTGCCATCTTCCTGGTCTCCACCTTGAAGCCAGATCCCCAAGTTTAGCAGTAACACCTCATCAAAGGCTTGGGAAGCTTTCAGCTAGCTGAGCAGTAGCAGTAAGCAAAGCAATAAGGTAAATCTAAGGAAGCCAGGACTTCATTCAGGGGGGGGCAGGTTAGACTCCTGCTGTCCACAAATTCATAGATACACACAGACTAAAGCAATCTGTGCATTTCAATTTCTTGTTTCCTACCCTATCCAACAGGAGTGTGAATTCCTGTATCTCTGGTACTCATTAGTCTGTGCTTTCTTCAGGCACAGAAGACACCCATCCCTTTTAGGACATGGTCTACCTTGTCTGCTTGATATTATTGTGAGATTCTTTGACCTCTACCTCAGTGTGTCTCTCTCAGTATCTCAGATCCATACCGCAGAATGAACAGACCAGAAAAGTAGTAACTAATTTAGTGTTATCTAAAACTTTGCCTTGTGCTTCCCTTTTTCCTGTGCCATACAGTCTGAGGTTCACCCAAAGCTCATTCATAGCCTGCACTGAAGGACTAACATCAGCTCAATATTAGAACATGTCACCATCCTTATTTTGGTGCTCACATCCTATACTTGGACTCAGTGTTGTGCTGCCATGGGTAACAGCAGTAACCAAGCTGTAGTGGCACGGGTTATACTAAAAGCCACAACACACAGCTGAGGAGTGGGGCCCATCAGCCAAGGCTCTTGGCAGCCCCATCCAGATAGTGTGATAACCCAACTGGGTCTGTCCACATTATCTGTGATGGTACCAGCAGCAATTCTAGCTCCACCATGTGAACCTCTTATTTTTGTTTGATCAGAGGATAACAACAGAGGTGAGGATATTGTTACAGGCACAATCTACCTACCCTGGTTTTCATGCCTGACAAACAGCTATCTCCATGTGCAGAACTCAGAACTTTTGTTTACCAATTGATTTTTAAATAACATTTCCCATCCTGGGTGCACAGAACAGTTCCCTGTAAATCTTGATGTCTCACTGAGGCAGCTGACAGCCTGAACCAATAGCACTACCAGGGCTGTGACCTTCTCCATCCATCTTAATTAGGTGTTAACTTCAAAGGCCTTTTTGTTACATGTTACCTGCCAGCATCAAACAAAAAGACAAACACCATCCTTGAGTCATCAAAAATGTAATCACAGGGTCTCTCGGAGAGGTGGCTCTGGCTGCTTCTCTGGTTGCAACTCCAGGAATTTATAGCATAGAAACAGCATTTAGAGTATTTAGAAATACTCAGAAGAGCCCTACAATGAGAAAATACACCAAGAGAGACTAGCACAAAGTACAATTTTATTTCAAACAGCCCTGAATATCACAGGCACTCACACTGCTTATTTAGTGCTCTCCCACCTAGATATTCAAAAGGCATACTGCCCACACACACACACCTTTCCTTTAACACAGGTATAGACAGCACATGCTGACTTCACAGCCCAATCTGTTGGCACTCATCAATCCATTTAATTACACAATCTGGAATGGAGCAAACCATTCAGGTGAAAATGGGTTATCAGACAACATAATGTTACTATGGCACTCAAGAGCCCATCAGTTGCATTTGCCATGGGAGTTATTGTGCACTATCAACTCAGTACCTGCATCACAGACCTTGGGCATGGAACAGCAGCATGGCAAAAGGTATCAATGAGCTCTGTCCAAGCCTAGAGAACCCAAGGTACCTTAATCAGCATAAGAACCAACTCACATATCTTGTATACTCCCTTATAAAAGCTATGTTAATAGTCTTGAGAAATTATCAGTTTAAAAAAAAGACATCTAAGCACACTCTGCAAACATGATTTACCCATAGACTGCTGTGACATCATAGACCTGTCCCTGCAGATAGGCTTGTAAAAAGCCACATGAAGTAATGTTTATATATCTGGACTAGGAGATCTCTCCTAATACACTATGCCTCAGCCAGGTAAGGCTCAAAGTGTGACTGTAGAGAAGAAACCAACAACCAACTATCCAGGAAACATTTGAGCATTTAGGGTTGTTCAAAGACAACACTTTGATAAAGGTATGTTTGAGTCTGGGGGGATGGGAATAACCATTTGATCACCCTGCTCATCCTATGCTCCTTTGTGACTCGATGGAGCAGGGAGGGGAACACACAACTATTTTCCAGTGTATCCAGCCAAGTAGCTCACTGGGGCTTCTCACCAGCATCAATATTTTTCTAATGTATATTTCTGTCTGATGTAATAACTCCTTTTTTTTCTTCCCATGCCTTTCTTGAATCTGAAGAGTGATCAAAACACCAAGGACAGCAGCACAGAACAGTTTTCTTGTTGTTACGACAAAGCTAAGCAACTATGTTTAACAAGAAAGCTCTTGATCTGGATTATATCAACATTCCTCCACCTTTTACCCACAGGAGCTCGAGCATATGCACAATTACGCTGAATAAAATGACTCTTTTCTGAAAAACTGAGTTGAGGCTGCACAATGTGCTGCTAACCCACACAACAGAACACTGACATTTATGCTTACAACCAAGAAATAACAGTTTTACAGAAAAGAGTTCAAGAAAAAGAAACTTCCAAATCAAGCATATCTTTGCCTTAAATTTATTAGCTTTTCCTATGTTAATATATTAGGCCAAAGTTCCTTAAGGTGTGATATGAAGCAGAGATTACAGTGGAAGTCTCAAGAAGTCCCAATTTTCCTTTTTCTGACAACTTCAAAAAATGAACTTATGTCATTAATAGAGCAATAACAAGCATTGGAGCTGGGCAGTTTATTATTGTTGCAAAGTGTTAAACAATCAGCTTCCCACACACCTGACTTTTTTTCCTCTTTTCATTTGAAGACACTTCTTGCAATTTTGAACAGGGTATTTTGAAGCTATGTCTGTTTATTCTTCTGCCAAGTGGTTGAAATACTTCTCTCACAGAGACAACAAAAGAAGGAAACAAATTGTTTCATGCAAAACAGAGTAAGAGAATTTAATGCCTTAGTGAAGCCCAAATCAACTGTTTTTAAAACAAATCTTTAATCCCCTGGAAATGTTCTGTTACGATAGCAGTACATTGAAGCAAACAAGCAATGCAGATCCAGTTATTTACCTGTCAGTGCAGAAGAACAGCTATTCATTTCTTATACAGTAACTTTTCTGCTCCAAATGGGCAGGCATAAAACAGAGCTGTAGGAACATCACCTTAGACTATCGGGTGACACCAGGTTAAGGGTGCTCACTGTTGAAGACTCCCACGTGCAGCTCTAAGCATAAGCGCATTTATGTGGATCATGCACACTCCAAAGCCTTTAAGCTGGTGAATACCAGGGTTCAAGGGCTGCTTAGTGCATGGCATATGTTCTGCTACAGGAAAGTTTCATCCAGCACGCTAAGTCACAGCTGGCTATCATGCTACTCAAAGTTATTTAAACCCCTCACTCCCTCATCCTTCAGAGGCAAAAGTATTCTCCAGCACGAACTCCAGCACAAACTCCAGCTCATCTCGGTGTAACTCTCTACAGGCTAGAAAGTTACTCCATATTTCTCCCTTCTCCTCCAGTGCCCTTCAGAAACCAAGTGCTTCTTCAATCTTGACCTGATGTTTTCTGTGACATACTCTGACTGAGCACCTTGCTGCTGCAAATGCACAGCAGCAAACAGCCAGCCCCGATTTCCTCGGGTGCATGTGTACTGTCCGGCTCCTCCTGGAGGTTACAGATCCCGGAATTCAGGTCAAAAACCACTAGATTCTTATATAAGATCCTGTCAAAGTGATTCTTATCAAAATCCTGGTCTCCAGGGATGAAAGTAATCAGCTTCACAGGCAAAAGGAAAACAAGTATCCAAGGGTTTGGTTTGTTGGTTTGTTTGTTTTTTTTTTTGCTGCTGCTGTTCAGTGTTTTGTTTGTTTGGGGTTTTTGAAGGTAAAAAATTCACAACCATTTATATTTGGAATGCTAGAAGTGACTTTTGTCTGAAAAAGGACAAAAATCTCACTTCTTAAGGTGAGATCAAGGAAGGGTCAGGTCACTATCAGTCCTTATTTGCTGCACAGGAAGATCTTGTTTCCTTTGAAAGCCCTCAGAAACACAGCTTGAAAAACATGTTAAATAGCTGTTTCTAAGGTATCACAAGGGGGTTTAGTGCCAGGTTGAACCAAAGATGTGCAAAGAAAAAGCACCCAGGGTGATCTAATCACCAAAAAAAATCTAATCACCTTCAAAAGATGAATTTTTCAGCTTGCACCAAACCAAACGCTACTTTATTTTATTTGACCATTTTCCACAAACCAAATCAATATCTCAGAGTAGAGATATCAATCAAAGCACAGAACTTTTTGAATCATTGTATTAAAGAGAAAACCTCACAAGAAAGCCTTCACTTTCTCAGTCACTCTGAAATCAGGGTGTGCCACAACACTGAGTAAACACAAAGCCACATGAAGCACACCAACTCTCCACACACTGTAACACGTAACCCCCGAGTACACCATATTTTAATCAGCAGAGTGACAGGAAAATATGTGACAATGACATCTGCAAGTCATTTTTGTGGAAACACTCTACCAAGTGTATTAAAAATATCAAAATGTTGGTTATGTTCTTCAGACACACACCTTCTCATCTCATAATTCCTCCCACTCCAGCCCATGCAGCAAGGTCCCCATTACAGGTCCAGGCAATGCAGGTAGCAACATTTGCCCTGCATTTACTAGCAGAGTGGTAACTGCTGACTTAAAGTGTCAAGAACCTTTGCACTGCCAAGGTTCTGCAGTCTCATTTATTTAATTTCACAAGCCACTTAATTTTTTAATTTTGGGGGTATGATTTGAGTAGAGTTTTTTTTAATCCTCCCATTTTTATTAAAAAAAAAAACCCTACTTGCCGAGGCTGATCTATAGAATCTACTTATTTTCTCCCCACTGCCCTGAAGTACCCTTCAAGGAAAAGCAGCTGAGCAGGTATTTGCTCAGTTATGAAAGTCCAGTTGCCATCCTCATTATACTCCAATGTCTTGAGGTGGCCTAAACCCAGTACAGGACACAAAACAAGTCTGCTTTAGCCCCTTTCTTTTAAAAGAGAAACCCACCAAAGCCCAGTACTGTGCATGATCAAGGACTCCCCAGAAAGTCTCCTCTAGCTTTGAAGGAAATCATGCCAGGCCACAGCGGTAGGAACCTTCTCATGTCTTTGGGTTACAGCTTTCCACATCATTTACTTAACAGATTATCTTTGTTTATGATTTGACTTAAAAGATGAAACAGAAACATCCCCCACTGTACATAAAGCTGAGAACTGTCAGCCCCCCTCAGCCATTTTTACCCCATACATAATCTTCAAATGGTAAAGAGATCTTTTCTTGCAAAACAGCAACTCTTTACAGCTACCAAGCTTCTCCTCATGGGAAAGACATAATCCTTGTCCTTCAGATTACTGAAATCTCCTTCAGATCTACTGAAAGGATCTGAATCCCTTTCTTGCAGCAAGGACAAGATCCTCTGCTCCTCCCTTAGATATTCGCTACTTCAAAGAGGAGTAGACCTTGTTTATATTCCCTCCATAAGATAAAGTCTTATGACAGTCATTACAGAAGCCCTTTTTCCTCAAGAGGAATACCAAAAGCCACATTCATGTACAGGCACTGAAACTCTGAGGATGCACTCCGTGTTTACCAAGATGTTCAAGAGAATGTTCATGCTTGTCCACTGAGCCAATTCTTGGCTATTCATCTCCCCATCTTAGTCTGACTTAATTTGTAAATTTTGAAAGTATAGTTTGGACATAATAGTCTGTTTTAAAAACAGACATAGATTCAATTCCGATTTCAATTGCCAATACTCATCTTACCCATGCCTTCTTTAGGACAGAAAGCAAGGAAACCCCACCCAGAACTAACAAGTCTCTCAGCTAGGGCTTTAAAAGCTGGACACCATAGGCAAGTTGGAGCCAGGCTGTTTGCTGGTACACAGTGGCACCACAAGAAGACACGGGCAGAAATTGCAATAAGGGAAAATCCAATTAGAATTTGGGGAAATAAATGTACTTATTTATACTTCACAGTGAGGACAGTAAAAAATTGCCAGAGGTGTAAGACCATTATGAGATCTTTATCCATAGGAGATATGGATATTTTATCCATAAGAGATGGAGATTTTCTACACTTAACAAGAAGTGTCTCAGCCACGCACTAATGCCAAAGCTGGTCCTGTTTTAAGGACGGGTTTTTATACCAGATTCCCTTCAGAGGTTTATTTCCAACCTACTCTTTTTCCTGCAGTAAAAGTCAGTTCAAAGGTTTGACTCTTACTCAAGAATCCAAGCCTTGCTAAGTCTCTGCACTCCACAGGGAAAATGCAGTCTGCTGTTGGCAAAGAACAGCATTCATACCTACGTACTCATTTAAAAGCCCTGAAGCCGGACTTGAGATGTCAGAAGAATAAAAAGCTTTTCAGACAAATATTACTGACATTTAAATTAAAACAAAAAAGAAAGAAAAAATAGATTTCTAGAGCTGGGAGAAACCTGTTCCTCTGTGGGTGGTGACCTTGATGGATATGCAGTGGACTGTTTGCCAATAACCTATACTTTCTGGGAGAAAAAGTCAGCTACTTCATGAGATCTTGGCTGGCATCGTTTTGATGCTAGCTAAAAACCACCCCAACAGTTCCAACAGCCTTAAGAATTTCAGTCTTTTGGAAAGCCCTCTCTTTGCTCAATGCACATAGCACCTCCCAGCAGGTGACGGATGTTGAACATGTTGAAAACAGAGCAGAAAGCTGCAATAGCAGCATAGCTTGTCTAACAAGCCTGTAGGGCATTTGCATTCAGAGAGCAACCAGGCATCACTCATCTACTAAGTGCATCCTTCCCCTCACCTCAAGTATTTCATATCTGGCTTCAGGAGGAAAAGGAGAAGAAAAAACATATTTGTTGTCATCTTTGAAACACCTTTTCCAACACTGACAAACGTTCAGATTAATTTCTTTCATTCGGAAAACCTGTCAATCCTCGCTATAAAATGTGCCTTTCAACAAATTCTCCTCATCTCTGAAAACTCCAGGCTCCCCCTGGGATAAGCCTTCTTATTTACAGCATTTAACCTTGATTATACCTTGTCCAGCAGTTCACATGCAACACGTTCACCTAACTAGCGGTTTTCTTCCTCCAGCCACACAGACACTAATGTATAGCACAGGCAGCAAGTCGCGTGTGCACAGAACAGCCACCTAAGCTGAATACTTCATTCACAATAATTCTATAACCTCTACAATGCCAACAGTCATGTCTATCAATCATCTATGCTGATCCATTCAGAAAATTGTTCTGCTTAGATGCCATCCACATTTTCAGACAAGAGTCTTTTAGCATTCCCTCTGAAGATCTATAGCTTCCCAGTACTTTGGTTTGAACCTCCCCCTCTCCCATGTGAGCGGGTGTCTCATCCATGAGGTTTGTTAAATACAGTACACCTCTTATGAAAAGGGCTGGCTGAAAGTTAAGACTTCCTAGAGTCCTGGCATTTTGCTACAGCCTATTTGCAAAGCCTTCCCCAAATGCAGGTTTAATTTCTCACAACTAGTCTTTGGCCCGGTATCATTAGGCTCAGCAGTTTGTTTCCTTTGTCACTCCAATATACTCTCTGCAAGGACCAGCTAATGACTTATCCCCCATTAGAACAGTCAGGTCTACATTCACCAGCATATTTTATTTTGCTCTGCACTGCTAAAAAGTATTACTTTATTTTAGCAAGGGAAGTCCACACACCATCTCCTAACTCTCCCCATTCCTTCTCAGGAGTCTACCTTCTTTTAAGACAAGATACCTTTGCTTTCTTCTCACTTTAAGGTTATTTGCCCAAGCTAAAACTATTTTTAATCATCAAATGCCCAATTTCTGTGGTATTTATAACACTGGGCTACTTGTCATTTCAACATGCAACTTAAAGATGAGAATTAAGCCTTAGAACCTTGAGCACCTTTTAATGGACACGTTCAGCTTACTAAATCCTCGCAGCCCACGTGTAAGCCTCGCACACCTTTTGGCATATGCTGCTCTGCATTCCTGAGCCACACAAAGTTGCTTTCTGCCCACAGACACCTGTGAAATCTCATTATTAATGCTATAGACAGGTCTATCCTGCAGCAGATACCTTGGTGAGCTACTTGCTGCTACTCTCTTTAAATAAACTCTCCTACACATACAGCTTCAGTTCCACCCTGTCTCCTCACCTGCTACCAAGCTTTAAATGACTGCCAGTGCAGCCTGCAGCTGGGACTACTCTCAAGATCCTTCACAGGTCTGTACTTTCATCTCCTGATTTCTGGGGTTGCTAGACTTCTGAAGAGGGAATAAGATTTTATTGCCAGACATACTGAAGAAAAATTTATTTCCGTTTGTCATTATTTCTTTCTCAAGGAGCTTGAGAATGAGCCTATTACCTGCTCCTGCTAACCATTCCATCTTGGATATATTAAGCTCATGATTTTCCCATAGCTGTTATTTTCCTCATTACCAGCAGGTTCACTTGGCCATTTGTTTTACTACAGATCCTGTTTTACAAAGGCAAACAAGAGCACATTCCCCCTTCCTCCACTCCCTACCCTGTCCAGGCCATATGGCATCACACATCTAGCCTTCCTATCCTTCAGATCTTGTCCATATAGCCTTTCAAATCCCGTCCAAAACAGGACTTTGTACTCAAACTACTGCTTGGAATTAGCTGCTTTATAACATACATCAGACTGGCAGGACTGCCTAGTGAGCAAGCATAAAGGAAGGGGAAGTGTGGCTGGGTAATCTAGTTAGCAAAGCATGCGTATTTGCTAGTAACATCTCAAATGAAAAGAACCATTTCAAGCATCACATCACCTCAAAAGTAAAAAAACAACAAAGGTAGCAGGAGTACAACTTGTCAGACTAATCAAGCACACTCAGATCCAGGTCACAACATTTGGACTCAGTCAATTAATTCATTAGTAAGAAAAGATTAAGCAGTGGGAGTGGAGTCTAAAAACAGCTTCCAAGTTTTGCTTTGGTATAGATCCCTGAGAAAAGGCATCAATTCGTATCTTCAGCTTTCAAATAATACTGAAAGATATTTTGCTTTTTCTAAATCAGTTCTGAAAAACTGACTCTTAGCTTTTAACCACAATACCCCAAAGTCAAGCAAGTGTTCAAACAATGAACAAGAGTTTACCTGGATAACCAGTAGATTATTGCATGCTCTGTACTACACTCAAGTTCAGAATAGACCTCAACCTTAAAATTGCTGTCTGAAAAAATCATCACCGAGCCACAGCAGCAGGAAGCAGTTCATTTAAATGCAGTAATTCTGAGAATCATTTCAGCTTTGATTACCAGGAAGACAGAAATATGGAGAGAGGTGTCAGGCTAGCAGCTTAAGGGCATCCAGTCTACAGAAACAAGAGTGTTCTCTAGGAAGTCTTGCCATTATCCCTAAGAAAATACATTTCAGCCTCCCTGGAGTCTTATTCATCCTCCTCGCATCTGTCTTAGAAGTTCAAGTTTAGAAGTAGCGCCAGTGATAAATGAGATTTCCCCTATGCATGTTCAGTGTCTCTAAATCTAACAAGAAAGAGATGCTACTCCCCCTTCCATCCCCAGCTTTCACAATGCTTCACAAAAAACAAAAGGGGGAGAGGGGGGAACAAGAGACTGCCAAAAGATATTAAAACTTTTTTTGTGCTCACCCTAAACTCTCAGTTCACATTATTTCTAGCAAAACCCCATCATTTAAGGGGCACTTTTCATTTTACAACCATTTACAAAGCAATTCAATTGTATCTACAGAAAGGAGCTCAATTGTGTCTTCAAAGAAAGAAAGGAACAATATAGCGAGCCAGGAATAAGGTGTAATGAAAAACAAATTTCAGCCACCTTATTTTCCTATTCCATCTATTTTAAAAGTCTTTTTGCTGTTCACAATGTAGCATTTGCCTCTCTGTCTGTATACATTTTTTTTAGGCTTCCAAGCCCAGGAGAAAGTACATTTATGCATATACACTAGGTCTCTAATGCAACATCTCCATTTATTTCCTTATCTGTAGGACAGTCTGGGGATGTGGTATCTCTTTCTATAGAGATGGAAGACTAAGTCTAGTAACACCTAACTCCACCTACACCTACTAAATGGGGGCTGAGGGAGAAGGAAAGAACAGTGGGAGTATAGATCAGTAGTAGATCAGCTCTAAAGCTCTAGCCTGAGTTTAGAAACATTTTTGAAAGTTACAAACATGAGTAATTCTAAATTTATTTTTTAAGTTCTATTTTCGCAGCACAAATCCTTTCTCCAGCAGAATTCAAAGTTAACTGCTATCAGTAAGTGCTGTGAGTTTGACAAGTTGCACAGTACAGTACTCATTACAAGAGTGTTGTTCTGTTACCTGCATCCTCAGTTAATGGGACCTGACCTAGTTTCAGTTGGGATAGAGTCAGTTTTCTCTCCAGTAGCCAGTGTAATGCGTGTTTTGGGTTTAGCATGAGAGTGGTGTTGATAACACCCTGATGTTTCCAGTTGCTGTGAGGCAGCTGTAGTGTCTACACCGAGTCAAGGGCTTCCCAGGCCCTGCCAGGGGCACAATTTGCTGGGAGAGCACAGCCAGGACAGCTGACCCTGGCTGGCCAAAGGGATATTCCCCATCCTATAATATCATGTGCCATGTGTAATGGGGCAGGTTGGGGTCCCTGCTTGGAAACAGACTGCACATGCGTGGTGAGCAACTGCAATAGTGTATCACTTGTATTACTGTTAATTATCTTCCTTTGTTAAACTGACTTTATCTCACAAAAAAACCAAAAAACTATCTCTTTTACCCCTTTTATTCATCTTTTTGATTCTCTTCCCCATAACCACTGTCAGTGGGGAAGCAAGTAAATGGCAGTGTGGTTGCTTTAGGGGCCAGCCAGGTTAAGCCACAAAAAAAAAAAAAGACTCCCAGTACAGGCATTAAGAAGACACACACATACCAGTCTGTCTGTTGCAAACTGGTCTGAGACACCATGTCATTGGACAGCTACCAAATCAAATCTTCCACTTCTCCATCAATCTTGGAAAAAATTAGCTCAATAAGCTAAAGACAGATCCAGACTGAAAGGAACGAGACAATGCTGTTTACCAAGACAAACAATTAACAGACCAGTCAAGCTGTTAAAGCTTAGCTGTTCTATTAGATTTTGAAAACTAGTTGAAACACTTTTGAGTCATAAAAGTGATTCTTTACCGCACAATATTTGAGGATTTTTATTTTTTTTTTAGAAAAATAACCACTGGAGAATATAAAGTGACTTCTTGGCAAACACACACTTTGATATGTTTAAAGATACATCTCTTGATATGCAAGAAAGGAAAATTTCTTGCTCAAACTTGTTCTGAGCCTTAAAACCACAATTGCCTACAGAGGAAGCTTCCAACTTTCCTGAAAGTTGCCCTTTCAACAATCTCTGGTATAACAGAAGTGGCCCACAGGTAATTATCTCAGACTTCACACAGCCTGAAAGCTAGACAGATTTGTCAAAATGATTTTTACTCCTATGGTTTATTATCTTATTGTGAAGATTTTTATGAGAAAAAGATTAAATCACTGCCCTGATGTGTGCATTTCATTAAGCTTCTAATCCTTAAAGAGTCACTAATGCAACTAGCCATTGAAATGCATTAAATCATAGTTCAGTCATATTGACCAAAATAATCTCCTAATTATTCCAGAATGGAGCGGAGCACAGGGGCTGTGCTGTAAATTACACCTCAATACTCTTATGCTGACATAGAAAACAAACTGAATGGAAAGGCAACTGGTTGCTTCTGGTGTGCAGGAACATGGGAAGGTGAAAGACACACCCCTACTGTGCAGCTCATACAAACTATGTTATGGTCATTGTGCAGCAGGGCTTCACTCAGCAAGTCATTTGGATGAGGCAGAGGACATCGTTTCTGTTGCAGCTGATCAGCCACTGACATCACAGCATCAAGGAAAGAGCCATAAAATTAACTTTGTGAGATGAATTCTCAGCAGATTCAAGCTACTTCTGAAAGAAATACCCAAAAAGCTTGTTAGACCCATAATGAAACCAGAGCATTTGCCATACAGCTGATAATGGATCTTGTGTCATTTGGAAGCCTTTGGGTTTGCTACCATAAGGTTATCTGGAAACATGTGTAAATGGGATCATCCCTAATGGCTGGAGCTCCCTTCTGCCTTCATCCCCTGCTGCTCCAGGTAGTTGTGGAGCAGACCTGCCCAGACACACTTCATTTTCCAGCCCTTATATTTCAGGCAGTGACTCCTGCAGTTCCCAGAAAGGACTTTTCCTGCCAGTGCTTTGCACTCAGCTCCACCTGGTGAAGCTGTTACCTGTTCTTCTGTCACAACAAACACAAACAGCAAGCCAATAAGGAAAGCCATGACTGAGACAGCTTCCTATTCAAGACTAAATTTACTATACCCTGTGTGACTGTAACAATAAATCTTTCAAGAAGAGCTTGCCTTGTAAAGCATGCTTTTGAGTATAATATTTGCAATTTAAACACTCAATAGACCAATAATAATTCACTGCCAACATTTATAAGCCCTTTTGAATAACATGCATTTTCATTGCTAGAAAGATCATCAGAAAGAAAAAACACTTCGAAGCAAGATGAAATCCCTCAAGTCAGAAATTCAGTTCACGGGATAACTTCTACATTTTTCTTTCATTTTTTACCACTTCTCTTAATTTTATCACAACAAACGAGGGACAGGATCACCTTCCCAACTAGAGAGGCATGATAGGATTCAGGGCAAGCTGCACCTCTCAGGTGGCTGTGTCTAGACCTCCTGAGACCACTGAAGCTTAAAACATTTTTTCTTTGAACAGGCACCAAATAGAAAATTTAAAACAGAGGAAACAAACACAGCAGAACCAAGCAGAGGCTCTTTATGAAGACTACTCCACACAACTATATCAATCCAAGGTCTTTTCAGGTTTACTTTTAATCTGCTCTAACAGATGCCTGTGCTGTTGCCAACACTACAGTCCCTACATCTTCTGTAGAAGCCTGTGGTGAGCCTGGTCTCAGCAGACACCCAAGCTGACCATGTCCCTTAGACCACTCTCTCCCTTTGCCCAGGTCCCCCCAGTCTGAATCCTGCTGTGCCCACCTCCCTGGGCAAAGAGTGACCTCCCTTTCTCCAGAGGGGCTTTCATCTTTATTTAAAATATACAAACACACACCCCCTCCCACAACACCCCCATCCATCTCACAGCACCACAAAACAAGGCAGCAAAGGAAACACTGTGTGTGACAGCAGGCTTCAAACAGCTGAACTTCTACAGAAGCTAGCAAGCTCTGTTAATGGCATTGAACAGAGAGGGATTTGACTTTAAAAATGGGAACTCTGTGATAATCAAAAGCATGTTATTTTAAAATATAGTTTTATCTTTACATGCTCTCTATGCTTTAGACCCAACTGGACTTTGCTACAGGCTAGATTTTCTCTTTAATTAACCAGGCTGACCTGGAATAAGTTAGACTTATACTTAATTTCCTTCCAGCAGTCTTTCTTTTTGCTAAAATTAAATACATATAAGTGCAAATACCACTGGGTACTAGCCCACAAGTCCACATCAAAGGTAGGGGAGGCTCTACAGGATCATGAATCAGAGGGCTTTGAGAGAAACTCGCCTAGACCTTTCCCATACTGCAGACCAGCACAAAAGACTGAAACAGCTTTTGAACTGAAAGAGTCAGATTTTAGCAGAATGTAATCACTGCTAATTAATTTTTGTACAACAGCAAGAGCACAAGCTACCAAAATAAGAATTTAAGAACTTTTAAGCCTTTCTCCACAAACCTTACCTATCCAGCCAGGTGAGTACTCCTCCAAAGGCTCGACTTCATCTCTCCAGGACTTTCTGCACCACACCAGAACCAGCACAACCCCTTAAAGAACCTCAGTCCACCTCTTCTTCCCTTCCCTTTATAACCTACAAACTAACCCCCAACCCTGCACAGCTGGGTCTTATATTACACCTTCCAAATGGACCCACCTGACCTAATTGCTCCTTTAAACCACATTAGCAGATAAAACGGGGTTGAGGGGAAGTGAAAATAGTGGTCAAGAAAGCTTAGTGAAAGCCTAGAAAAAGTATGAGAAGGTTTTGTCTTTTGTAGATTCCAATGTTTTTGTAATCTCCACTGAAAGTTTCTCAGTTTCTCTACTCCAACTGGGATTAATTAGTAGATTAACTGCAGCCCACAAGAAACAGGTACCTCAAGATTGCTGCAACCAGACCATTATCAGCCTACTTTGGTGAAGCTCAGGGAGGATGAAGTGCAGGTGCTGCAAGCAGCTGGCCCAGATTTGCTCAATCTCCATCTACCTGCAGAATGATGCACCTGCACCCAGATAGAGATTTTAGGTGTTGATAGGTAGCTAAAAGGCTGTTTGCCATGTTTGATTTAGCTTGCTAAGGGCTTTTCTATAAAATGGGAGTTATTAAAATGTAGTGTGGTACATGGTTTATTCTCATTGTGCAAGTGACAAAAGTAGCACACAAATGCCAGCTGACACACTGTGATACTTTTATAAAGGCTCCTTTCCATGTTCCACACATACATTAAAACAGAAAGTTGGTCAAAATATCCAGTATTCTCTTCAAGGCCTCCCTCAGCCAGTTTGGGGTTTATTTATGCAGTGAATCAGCATTACTTTCTAGTTTGTCTACCAGATAGCAGGAATGTCACTTCTCAGTCTCAATACCAAGTCTATCCAACAAGACAATGCCTGAAGTATCTTGCTCTGTTTCTAATAATGCTGTCTGCTCAGTACATTAGCTAAATGCAAGAAAGTGCCAGAGCAGGTTATATACCATCAGGTTTTTAGTTCTTGATTTTTCCCTTATGCCCTTTATTTCCTCAGGCTTGTCCAATCAAGGTTTCTTTATTAAATTGTTCGTTATCATGAGTTTTGCACTTGAGCCTACTGAAATCAGTGGTGAGCCTCCCATTCATATCCACAAGCTTTGAATCAAGGCTCTGCATTGCAAGCATTTCTGGTCTCCTCAGCAGTTGTGGGTATGCTACTACTAATTTTAACTCTTGCCCACGGTACAGGTAGCTCTCACATTTTCTCCAGAACCTCTTACATGTCAGCTCTGAGAGGGGTGCAGTTGCATCCTAGCACTTAAGAAGCCAGGTACAGAAGTCACCCCTCTTCTCATGCTGGGCAGTTAAACAGCCACGTCAACAATAAGTCTGCAACACCACTTGCCAAACGTACCAGCTGCTAGCCAAAGGTCCAGCAGGGCAAGTGTTGAAGGAGTGGGTAGCCTACTTCCCATGCAAAGGGAGAGACTGTTTTCTCACTTAGCTCAGACTCAATGTGCTTTTTACCGCTCTGTAGAAGAAAATCCTGTCTCACAAAAGTTCAGGTTTAATATTAGCTGTGGGCCTTCAGGAGCTGATAATTCTTGGAGCTTTTCCTGTAGTCTCCTTTACCAGCAGCACTGAAATTATCTAATTACAGCAATATGATGGAAAACCTTTGCTGCAGCCATGAATTTGTCTCCCAGTGGAGCTGGAGACAGTTACTTACCTTCAGTATTCACATGTGTATTAGAGATCCTATCATATAAACAAAGGACCTGAGTCTCCTCTTTACACTTTTACAGAATAACCAACCTCAAGTAACCAACAAAAACCTCTTCAAAATTTTAACATGTCTTCAAAAAAAAGAACCAACCTCACGAAACATCTGAAGTGCAACTATTGTTGTAACATAGCATGTGCTACATAACAAAAATACGTATTTCAAGCTCCCTGACTGTTGCCTACTGGGTGTTGGATGTGTCAGGAACCCCCTTTTGGTATTGTGTTCATGCACAATACATACTGGGGACTCCTGAACTAAAAAATAAAATAACCTACTTCTCTCATGCTCCAAATCCTGCTAAACCACTGTTGCAGACTTGCTAACTCTAGTGCAGTATGATTTGGAAAAGGTGCTGCCAGAACTGTTGAAAACCAGACAAAGACTTTTCTTACTTAAAGACAGAAAAAAGTCGTGTTTCTCGCTGCTCCAGGAGAGCTGGCTCATCCCCTGCTGCTCTGGCCCACAGACCATTTCCCTGGACATTTGGTGCCAGGGAATGGCGTTTTTGCCATCCCCTCAACAGTCCCGAGTGCCTGCAGAGTGCCCACGTGTGAGGCAGAAAGGCAGAAGGTGATGGCCGAGCGGTGAGACCCTGCTGATCCACACCCGCAGCAGTTTATCTGCTCTCTGCCACACAAAGTCTGATATGGCAAGTGAGAGAGCTGCACTGAGCTGAAGTTCAGAGATGATTGGAACTCTCTGAACAGTCAGGAAGATGCTCCCTTCAAAATGAGAGTCACCAGGGGCAGTCAGGACGGGTGGTCCTTCCCCTTCAGAGTGAAGGCCACTTCAGCCCAGAATCTTTTCATGATCTCCTTCATGCACTTTCAGTTTATGGGAAGGATCTAGCTGTGTGCTGGAAGATTTCATGGGTACCTTGACTAGCAGGAGTTTGTTTTCACTCAGTCATGGTTTCTGTAACTATACAATTTTTAAAGGGCAGAGGCTCTGCTTCCATGGGACAAGGTACTGCCTTGATCTTAACTGTCTTCTTGGTCCCTGATTTATTTTTCAGGACTGCAAACATGTAACATTTTTATCAAAATATTTATATAAAGATACATCCTTGGAAAAAATCAAATATATATAATGTAAATTGAACTAAATTTATTTGAAGAAATTATTTAATTGAAATGATACTTTACTGGACCAAAAGTATACATACAGACAGTAAGATTTGTGGACTTTTACCAAAACAAAGAGTGGGCATCAGTGAAAAAGCAGGTAAATTGTGTAGTATGAAATTAGTTCAAGTGTTTTTCAGTCTAAAAGCTTAAATTAAATGTTACCCCAGTTTTTCTAGCTAGTCAACCTTCAGGAATTTTCCAGGCTGAAATAATGAAGTATCAAAACTCTGTTTAGACAGAAGGGAGCAAAAGCATAAGTTAAACAAGAAAAGCAATCAGTTACTGGTTTCTATTCATCCTCCAAGATGTTAGAAATAAGTTTTCCCTTCTTAATTTTGACATGCAATCCTTAGGAGACTCTGAACACTGTAAATCAAATTTCCAGTATTCTTTCTGTAGACATTGAAACAAGCTCTCTTGGCTCTTGCAGAGTGTTTATAAGAAGCAGACGAGCTGCACTGCTGGATCAAGGAGCTGATGGCTCACGTGCCATGGAAGCAGGGTGGTAGCCAGGACTTTTGGGAGATGTGGAAGATAGGAAAGTTCTGATATCTGGGCTTCAGAAAGCAGTCCTAAAAATGGAAGATGTAACTGCAAACCATGTAATAAGAAAATAAAACAAGTGGCTAACGAAAAATGCTAAAGGTGGGTCAGCAAGACATGCTCCAAAGCTGTTACCCAGCCTGGTCCCATGCAGGACTGGGACTGCTGGGATGGGCATTGCTAAATGTCCTGAACCGAGTGAGCTGGTAGTGTTGCTCCACAGTGCCAGAACTGCAGCACAGCACTTTCTGTATCTACAGATCAATTTTATTCTCCCTGTGGACATGCACAAGAGGTTCCCAGTGAAGTAAGTGCTGCTTTGCAGTGATGGTTCAGCACATTTGGGGTTAAGATGACTGGTTCCCTGTTTCTATTTCTACACATTTTCATGTGCTTCCTGACTAGATTTTGCTCACTGCTGCAATGCCAAGGCTTTACTGAAATAAAACCCCTCGCTAAGTTTTGTACTGAGCAAAAGATTCCCACACACATGAAATCTTATTTCAACATGGAAGAGACCCTGAGAGCAAAGGATGACTCACTATGCTGCAATTTGCAGCAATATACTTTGTAATAAAATGTTCTGATTTGCAGTAGCCTCAATAAATACATATATCTGTGCTATGAATTTCTCTATTGTCTTTCTTTATGGGAGGAGGGAGGTTTCTGGGGCTGAAGGAAGGAGCAGCTGTGGAAAGGAAAGTGAACAGTGAATCCTGTTTCTCTTCTGCAAGCACCCTACTACAGGTACCCTTTTGCCAGGACAGCACCAGGTGCCTGACAACTCAACCAGCCCTCAAGCAGGAGGGTCCCTGAAGTGCCACCCCCGCACCATTACCACTCTGTAATGGCCAGATGTGAACAGAGTGAAGGCCACTTCAGCCCAGTTCAGCAGTTTGCAGGTTGTGACATAGCTCTGTGACAGTGATAATCCACGTGCTGAGCCCGGAGCGTGGTCTCCACTAGCCTGGTGTCCCCATGCTGCCAGATCACTCAGCAGCATGGGTTTCACCCAGGTCAGCTGTAGGCACGTAGCTACTCACTCAAAGCAGATGATATCAAGTTTTATGGTTTATGATGGATGACACCTTGTTCAGCATAAAACCTGCCTGTAGAAGGTTAACCCATTTAAAAAGAAGAAAAAAAAAAAAGAGTGCAAAAAGCCCTAGTTCTGGAAGTAGGTGTTGGGAGTGAGCAGCCCTGTCCATTTTCTGCAGAGCTGCTCATCAGCCCTTGAAGTGCCACCGGAGATGGCATCCTTCCTGTGTAAGCAACACTGCCACCCTCAAATGAGGTAAAGACATTTTTAAATTGCTCTGAAGTTGGACAATAATTCCTCCTGGGAAAGGTTGAAATAGATAAGCTTGATGTGGGGAGGAGGAAAATGTTTTCTGGGTCTAAATCCCTCCCTCTTTTATACACCTACACAGAGGTACCACGTTCACATTTGCTCCACACCTCTTGCCTCCTGCTTCCCCGTGCTCTTCAGACTAACACTGTACGTATATAGCTATTGGTGCAGAGATACAGAAACCAGTTCCAGCAACACAAACATGTGAGCTGTACATATTTCTATGGGAATGTATATAAATACATAGATATAACTGATAACAACAAAAAACCCCAACAAACCTACTCATAAATTAGAACAAGTGCTGCCAAACACTAGCATTTAAAAGTCACAAGTCTCAGGAAACAGGAGCTACTCTCCTTCAGAACCATAATACATATTGAACTACTTCTGCTTTTCTGAACCTTTAAAATGTGTTTAAATCATATTTTCTAGCTTTTGTTCCTAATCATGAAGTGTAAACTTACTTGGTGGGGAGAGAGGAAGACGAATTTCTCATACTGGCATCACTCCAGGAACCAGGACTTTAAGGGAAAGAGCCCAAACACATATAACTTACAAACCATATTAAAACTGTGAGAGTTGGCAACACTTTGTCATAATACTTTTATACAAAAACAACTGTGTGTGACAGGCATAATCTCGGCCACCGCCACATTCCACTTCTCACATTAACTCTTTGCTGCAGCACCAGCCTCCAGTGTCAGCCTCTCTCATTATAAAGCTCTTTGTAGATATATTTTCTAAAGAAAAAACCTGCCGGAGCGCTCAGGGTCAAAATCTGCCCTTGAGCGATGTCTGCAAAGTCGTATTTACAGATTGTACTAACTAGATATCAAAGCTCCAACACCAGGGATAGCTGAAAGTAATATGAAAAAAGAAGTCTCTTGCTAAAAGAAAACTAATGTAGAAGGGCAGAGGGAAAATTCATTAGCTGGTAGCAAAAAGAATAATGGGGTTTGGAGCTGATTCTTTAGGCTTTTTCCAATATCAGCAGCTTTAGTAAATGGAAGTTGCAATATTGAGGGAAGAGCAATTCAGTTGGGAAACGTTTCCCAGTTCTCACATCTGCACATCAGTAGCTGCACGCAGCTGCCTCTAGGTTTATTCCCTACCTCCTTCTATCAGGATATGGGATTTGATCTCACCAGAGTCTCTTGAGTGTAATTAAAATTCTGAATTCCTGATCCAGGCTCAGCTCACTCAGTGCAGGTTGTATGGAGTGAGGGACACACTCCTCAAGAACAGCTTAGAAGTGATGAAAGGGAATATGCCCACACCATGTCATTTTATTTACTCTCTTGGTGAGACATCCCTCACTAACAAAAGAAAAATAGGGTTACTTTCCTTCACTGTAAGTACTTTGTCTTTCTCTAGCCCTGCTACTGTACCTCTGCACCAAAACTGGAACTGTAAACGGTGCCGGCTCTGGAGTTTTTAAGCATTTTATTTGGACAACATCTGTTCTTTGAGGTGATTGCAAAGCCCCACTTTCACTCAAAAGTTTCCAGCTTTATAACATCCAAATGATAAAATGTATCCAAAGAGCTGAGTCTCAAAACTGAAAGCACAAAAAGGCTGAAAATATGAGGGTAAAAATCCGCCTTTTATAAGTCAGTCCTAGGTAGTCTGAGTTTCATAACTTCTAAAGGGTGTGTAGTTCATAATACTGAATTGTCTTTCTTTTTTGCAAAGAGATGGAGATGGCAAGTAAAGAAACTTGTAGCAGCCTCCATAGAACACCATGTCAGGGTTTCCTTGCTACTTTAAAATAAGCTAATGCAGTGAAACAAAGGCAAAAACCCCTATTTGGTCAAATAATCCCCTTGGCTGCAGCACAATCTTTTTAAAGAAAATCCAATGCTGTAAATAACTGGAGTAATTTCTTGGGAGATTAGAGAAAATAAGCTCACTTTCTTTCCTGAAAGAAAATAAGCTAAAATATCATTGACAGATGGCAATCTGAGGCTCGAAATCTTTATTACAGGCTGATGACACCATTTTCTCTCTTTATGTTTACAAGTATGGTAGGGTACTTTTTATATAGCTGAATGGAAAGAGCCTGTTTAGCTGAGTGCTGATGTTGGCTTGTTCTTTCCCCTCTCAGACAAGGGAAAAATACTTTCTATAATGTCACAATAAATCTGGTATCTACGAAAATGAGAGCAAGAGCCCCAGCCAGGCCAGGCACAGCCTCTCCCAATGAAGATGTAATCTTTCTGTACATACATCTCAGCAGGTTCGCTCTCTCACTGACCTGAGACACGTGGCAGCCGGTGAAGCCCTGCAGACCCTCTCCCAGCACAGCCTGCCACATTCGTGCTGGTGTGTGCGGTGTTCTGAGTAAGGATCCTGGGAGAGACAAATAAACTTCATTTTAATAGTGGCTTGAGCAGCAATTGGAGCTGGGATGTGGGGACAGCAGAGAACCATGTTGACCCATGGCACTACTGTGGCTACAGAAATTTTCTTTCAAAGATGCATTTCATTCTTTCTACTCATTTTACCTCTGGAGACTGTTATAGCTATATTACGGGCAGAAGAGCAATGAGAATGACAGGGAGAAAAGCCTGTTTTCAGCAGAGTTTCTTAAGCTAAACAAACAAGCTCCAGTGATCCTTAGTCCAAAAGCAAGTCCTCCCACTCCCCTACACCCAATCATTCAAGACCTTTGACCATTTCATCCTAATGTGACAAGCATCTAAGCGTCCCTAAAGCATTCATTAAAACAGGGAGTCAGGTTTAGGAAAGGCTTCCTGACAGCAGCTCTGCTGAGGATGAAGCATCTTCATCAGGGAATTCTCATCAAGAGAGCCTGAGCCTGCTCCTCTAAGCCACCAAAGCTGGCAGGAGGACAGGCAACATTCTTTGCCCTGCTCACAAATCAACACAGGGTCTGAAGTGGCTGGGGGGTACAGGGTCACTGAAACCTCTGTGCGATCGGTTAGGCACCAACAAAAACCCCTCTTGCTTTTCAACTTAAAAAGATAAAAGCATTTTGAAGTATTAGTAAAAATTCAGGTGGTAAATGAATCTCATCATGAAGAAGCAGCAGGTCCCTGTATACATGAGATGTATGTCTTGTCTTGCAAGTGATTCAGCTCCAGTCCTGCAGGAGGACCTGCAGACTATTTCCACTGTTTTGCACAAGGGGATACAGTTGATCTAGTAAGCACAACTCTGTACCCAACTAGTTAAGTCCCTAAGTCACAGTTAAGTCAGTGAAAAACACCTGGCTCTGTGGGATTTTACCTCCTTTGGTCTGCTAGCATCCTTATGGACAGCCACCCTCGGGGTGCGGTTGCACTCATAGGCGTACCAAGGAATGCTGTCCAGAAGATGTTCACAGCAGGAGAAAATAGTGAGCAATTGAGGGCAAAAATATACGTGGGGAAAAAAAAAGAGTTACTTCTGCTCTTCACTGACCAGAGAGAAAAGGCTGGAAGGAAAGAGGGCAAGTCATTAAATCCAAATCGTGGCTGATAGAAGAAGATAGCTGTATCTGTTCTTGCAGGATTTGTGAGGAAGGAAATAAGTCAGTAAAACACATTTTCAGTACTGCTGCTGTGCACCATCAGTGAAATTATTTAGCAAAGATGTGGTTGAGCCTAAATAAGTATTTTGATCACGGTCCTTCTAATTTGTATAGGTTCAGTGGCTCACTAAGGGCTATGGCCACAATTATTGTCAAATAATAGATTCTCCTTCATGAGACCATATACGGGATTTCTTTTGCTTTCGTCCCAAGGATAACAGAATATAGCAGAAGCTTGACATCATAATACAGTTCAAGTGCCTTAGCAGTATATCTACTCTCAAAGAATTATAAAAAAGCGAAGCTAATGTACAGGCAGGCCATTTTATAGCTTTCACAAATAAACAGACTGTTGCCTCTCTTGTCCATCAATCGAGGCAGCTTTCGCGATGATATAATGCTGTGGATTCAAATCCGATCAGCTGCTATTGCCTAATTATACAAGGAAAACAAATCCAGACTGTTTAAGGTAGAGGGGGGAGGTGGGAGGGGGAACTGCCATAAAACACTGAGGGAGAACTGTCTTCTCTTTTCAAACATGTGGTAAAACCAAAGAGTTGTTTTCCCCTTAAACAGGAATACTGCGGCCATGATTCCACAGACCTATTTACTTTTCTTTTCATAATGTGCCAGTCTGCATGCAATAAAACTGTCAGGCACAACTCAAGAGCAATAAATATAGGGAAAACTGTTATTTAAAGGGCCAAGAATCATCTGTACAGTGTCACTATGTATTCAGAGTGGTGCTCTAGTAAAAAGTCATTTTGCAAAATGACAATTTGTGTTGCATCTCTTTTCATCTCTCCTCCCATTCGGGCTCACTCGATTTTTCTCGGTAGGAATGGGCAGATTTCTCCATCGCTGCTCTGCTGCTGCTAACAAGCAGACACTGAGGCTGCCCAGTGCACTAACACAGAGGAAAGAAAAGGAAAGGGCAGAAAGCTGTAGCATCCTTAAAAGACTGTGAGGAATGCAGGATGGGAAAGTTACCCTAAATTACCAGTCTCGGAGTAGATATGTAAACCTAAAGGTCACATATACTCATAGGAAAAGAGAATGAAAAACAAAGCTCCAGTGCACAAGAACCTGAATGTGTATCTATCTGCTTCCCCTACCTCTTGGAGAAAGTGTCCCAGCCTGAGAGATAGAGAGTCTAAAATCTGGGCCTTTTATCTCCGAGGTCTGTACACTTAAGCACTTCCCGGACAAATACCCAAAGGGTCTTTAAGAAGTACATGCTCCATGCAGTCCCAGGTATAGAAATGCCATCAAGCCCACCAAAACCATCCCCTAAATATATTATTATTTTAAAAAAACACAGCTCACCTTTCCAAGGTGATTATTTCACAACTCAGATAAAAATCCTCTCATGCAATGACTTGTCTTCAACTACTGGAGCTCCATGTGCAGATGCTGTGCATGGACACTTGTTGTGAAGACTCCAGGAGGTGCCAGTGACCCAATAAAAATAGCCAAAAGGTCTCAAAAAAGAGGAGTGATGACCAGAAAGATGTACAAAAGAAATTAACCTAGGGACTTAAATGAGAGTCAAGCTACCTGAATATGATCTAAAATCAAGCAGCATCAATCACAAAATCACAGAATATTAGAAGCTGGAATCCTGATGTCCTGTCTGTACTGCACCCTGATGAGCTACATCCTACCATCAGAAGCTTCCTACATAGACATAGATGGGTAGGATTTTATTTACTTAATGAAATCAATGGCCTGTGTTGGACAGGAGGTCAGACTCAAGGATATAACAGTCCTTCTGCCATTGCTAGCCAGAGTTTTCATGCACTGTTCTCAAAATGGCCGTAGAGGATCCCTCAGCTGCTGTGGGCAACTTAGTCACATCTGTGATGTGTTTTGAAATATCCATTCTCAATGCTGGTTACCAGATGAAGAAAGATATTTAGGATTCCACATCATTCTCGGGGTGTTTTTACCCAACAAGGAGAGGAAAGGCAGGAGAGGCACTGGGAGAAGAGGGCACTTTTGGGTATTCTCCCACTGGAAGGAGGTGTTGCCAGACCTTCTGTCCAGCTAATGATCTCACTGCTGAAAAAATCCTGGGAGCCTTTTAGTCCCCAGAGAAAGATAATGGCACAGTGCACCAACAGTGCAGAACCACACTGACAATGAACTTCACTATCTGTCTTCTCAAAATACTACTGCTGCCTTAATGGGAAGGGGTTCGTCAAAAGAAATAGGGAAAAAAACAATTATTGGGCTTCGATCTTCTGTCACGCTCCCGATACTGCTTTGTGATGTGCTCTTTGAGTGCCTACAGAAGGTTAAGCAGAGTGCAGTGTCTGGCCAACCCCCTTTCATGAAAATAAATAAATTCCTGAGAAATATAGAGGAGCAATGTTGGGTTTAAATATGATGTATGCAGGAAACAACCAGGCAGCATATAGGTCTGATAACAGCCATCACCGCAACTTTGTTTGGGAATCATATTTATTTATGTACTATGGTTATCAAGTGATACAATTACTGGATAGATTGTGTTGTATCTGTGGTCACAGGCAGCCAACTGCATAGAAGGGCTGGAGATACATGGCATTTGATTCAGGACTTTTACAGCTGCCTGGCAGGCCTGTTTTGTTATGGGAGCATCAGCAGCCCTATAAATAAGTTATTGATTTTAATTTGTGGGCAGAATATTGTTTAATCTCTGCAGACCGCCTCCTGTTCCACTATATAAAGTCAGCAGAAGGAAATAAAAGAATCAAATATCTGCTAAATTATACCAGGTTAAAAAATCTGCCATCAGTGACATTTTACCATTCAAAGCCAACTTGTTACATCCCCTTTCTCCTAAATTGCATTATTTCTAACAGCAACAGTCACCTCCTCCACAGAATCAACCTAGAAAGACCGTGGGCTTGAAATGATATCTAATAAACCAGACAAATAGTCAGGTTGATCTTGGGACTTTCTGTGAGGTTGTGGGACAGCAGACTGGCTATCCATCAGTGTCAGTGGTCCCTGGAGCAGGTAGGGGAATTGGAAGAACCAGCTGGTTTCTTCTCAAAGGAAACTGTCAGAACAAGGGTTCTCTCTCCCTTGTGAGTGCTTTTCTTTTTTACTCCTCTGATGTTGCACAGTGAAATAGTAAACGACTGTGTCTTCAGTGACCAATTATCTGCCAGCCCCAGAGCATAGTATTCCAGAAAAGGCCACAATCCACCTCAATTCAAACACAGACTTCTAAGTCAGTCATTCCTACACTTGATTTTGCTTCACATTTGCAGGCTCGCCGTAAACAGACGGTGTCTTGAAGACACTGGAGATACTGCAGTAGCCTGTGATGGAAAAAAGTTCCTGAGGTGTCTGTGATATGCCCATCTCTGAGGAGATCCACACCGCTGCCACCATGCCCTTGGCAGCCCTCTGCCATCACCACCCACTCAGCCGCTGGCCCTGGTCCCTGCAGGAGACAAGGTTCACCACAGCCTGTTACTTGATGAGTTTCAAAGTCACATAAACCAGGCACTGAACCCACCCTGTGCAGGATTAATGCTCAGCCTGCTTATTCTGGTCAGTACTGAGAGGTCTTTTCAGAAGTAAACTGTGGCTTGTGCCTGGGCTTTTGGCCTATACAATGATGTTGTATATAGGGAGTAGAATGAATCTATGACTTTTACTTTATTGCTTTTATTTATTATTGCATTTTACTGGGAGTCAAGCTGGAGTTGAATACAGAAAATATCTGGAAATGAAAGGCTAGTGTATTCCCACTGCATCATCCAGCCTGCTTTCTTCCAGCTGTAGTATCAGCTATAACAATACCATGTTTTCAAGTAACCCTGCAATTCAGAAATTTCTGTCAAGAAAAGCGTTTTCAAATTAACCTTTGAAATTATGGTAGCTCACAGCATTTCCCCAACTTGACTCATGGAACGAAGCCCATCTCCCCTGAAATTCTATTAAAAATGCTAGCAAAATAAACCCATTACAGCTATAACAGCTCAAATTAATGTCAACATGTCAGGACATATGTCTAATTTCAGTTTGGAGACTTGAAGATTGGAACCCTCATTATGGGCACCATCAGCTGTTTCCAAACAGCCTTCAGGTCTAGAGAGATTCATTTTAAATGAGGAACATCAAGGCAGAGCAGACAGAACTGTTCAGATGGTGCATTAATTTCAGTCGGTTTGCTAAGGCTATGATTATCATCACCGTGGATTCAATAATTTTCTAAAACTTGCTATTGATGCAGTTTCCTAGATCATTCCACACATCTTTCTTCTCCATGGGAGACAGCAAGGGAAAATGTGCCATGGCCTTCAGGTGGGATCGATGGGGGACGAGGACCTCAGTTAAACGAAACAGGGCGCCTGCTCCGCTCAGCCTGGCAATGTGAGAACTATTAGAAATCTGTGCCCATCCCATAATCTGGTGGCTGTAATGATTCAGCACAAAGGGACCCCTGATAAGGACTGCCTGCACCGAAATCAAACCAAAAAATTGAACTGGAAATATTAAACCACTCAGATTGTATGTACTTTAGTGGAAAACTAGAACACTCATCTATATGCATATTGACTCTGGTACATAGAAAAGGAGGGTTGAGCTTGTATTACACCAGTATTCAGAAACTCCAGTAGGTATTGAAACCCTTTGCCTTCGATGATATATAAGCACAAGGCAGCAGACAGGTCTTTTCACAGATTTCCTGCCATTTAGCTTCGGATGACACAAAGGAGCAGAACAAACAGGAAGGGAGATGGATGGGAGTGATGTGAGATCACAGAGCTATGCATAACCTAAGCATATGCACGACCTGATTCTTCAGACAGCGTGCTTATAATCACTGCTTAATCTTTTCTCTTCTGTCTGTTCTGAATTTTATAAGTACTTTTTGCCAATTTCTCCCTCTTGATATGCAACCTTCAAAAGAGGGAAAAAAAATTAAAAAATCAATTCTCACTCGTCCTCTGTTCCCATTGTCACTCTCTGCTTTGGGTAGAAGCCTTGTTTTTTCCAAGGCTATACACATTTGCTGCTTCTGGATACAGGTTTCCAGATTTCTCACTGTGGAGCCCAGGTATTCTCAAACAAAACAGTGCTGCTCAGTTTTGTCTACTTCAAAAATGAAAAAGCTAAGTAAATAAAAATGACCTTTTGACACAACGGAGACATGAGGGTGGACTCCACTCTGCAAAACTTCTGAAACTGTCAAAAATAATTTTTTTGTTGTTCTCAGCATCATTTCAGTTATTCAGTGTGAACCCCAGAAATGCTGATGAGTGCAAAACAAGTCTGGGTGGAAACTTCTCACAGTGAAGAAAAGCACATATAAATATTCTGGAATAAAGACCATCAAGATTTCGAACACATGCTGGAGGAAAGAATAACATAGTGCACACTAGGGGAAAAGATAATATCTAAAGCCTTCATCTAGCCTGCTGGAAAGCTGCTTAATTATAGACATGGGGCTTCTTTTGGAGTAGAACAACAAACCCCACCAAAGACCACAAACACCCAAGAAGCCCTGAGGTGTGCATGCTCGCACACATCTGCACACAGCTGCACACATGCACAAGAACACCAAGAGTCAATGAAAAATGAAGAAATTTCCTGTCTGCTTAAATCCACATTTTCTCTGTTGTATTTATGGGATTATTTGGCACAAGCTCTAAATTTCTGACTGCTGTTGTTTTCCCACCGGATAATTAGTGGTGAAGGGAACAGTCACAGCACAGCAAAGTAGATTAACCTGCATTTGGTGCCCTCACCAGTGTAATTCCATGGACAGTGAATGGAGCAGACTGATTGGGACTTAAGGAGAAATTGTGCAGAGCGTCTGGCTTGAAAAGCATTTTCTGAAGCAGCTCCAAAGGTTTCTTAAGAGCAAGCCATCAGAGACAAATTAATGGGCAAGCTTCATGTGAGATAGTCGAAGTACCTGATAAATGCAATTAATAAGGTACTAGATTAGATTTTCACATTCAATCCTGGACAGCAGCAGATAAACTGGGAAATTGCTCTTCTGTGCCAGGAGCAGACCAGCAAGCAAGGGGCAGTCACGATGGTTTCCCTCACCTTCTGCTGGAGGTAAGCAAAGGACTATGCTGCTGCCCTGGATATCCTGCCAACCTCCTGACTCTCCCTTGCACCATGTCAGCTCGTGCCAGGAGTCTGGGAGGAAATGTTGTCCAAGGCTTTCCCACTTCCTCAGCAATTCCCCTGCAGTTAGAGGAAGCAAAGCTACACAGGGAAACGCCTGTTCCTCCCATCCAGCCTGGACAAGCAATCACAACCTCTGAAAAGCTTCTTGCTTCTTCTTGGACTTTTTTCTCACATTATTTTGTCTTCACAGGTACGAGCCCAGCAGGAGTAACTTCAAATGAACCCGACGCAAAGCAGGGCTATTACATTTACTACCATCAGCAGATTTGCCTCAGGTGAAAAGTAGGCTGGGGAGGAAAAGTAGGTGGGAGCAGTAAGAGCAGAAGTAGGCTGGAGGTGAAGAAATGGGCCATCTGCCTGATTTCATATTTTTTGAAAGGTAAAAGAAAGTTTTGTGTGTGTTGTACATGATTAGTGTAAAAAGGGTTGTGCTGAATATAAAACTGCCCTGAACACTTCAGCTATGTGCAGATGTAGCAATTCTCAACAAAATACTGCCCAGATTTGTCAAGGGACCAAAGTAAAGGCACAGGCAAGTTCTTCACTGGGACAAATTTGCAAACCTAAGCCACAAGTGCTTACGCTGGCAGATTTGGTGCCTATTGCAGAAGAGGGGGCAGCTCACGCCTTGGACTGCATTAGAAGCCTGTATCTGCCCTTCAGTAATATCTAACTACTTCTTATGAAATACAATCCTGCAAGCAGCACTTTAAATCAGAATTTTAAAATGTACCAACATTTCAAAGCTCATGAAAGTCACTGAAGTGTTTTGACGGATCCCTGTAAACATTGTGGCCATTCCACAGTTACCTCAGGCTATCTTTTCATCTCCAACATGCTTCAGCCCTTTAATGTAATATTTAGACCAATGTTGTTATTAGATTTTCCCTGGATGAAAGGATCTATAAACATAAATGCCAGTTGCTAATTCTTGGTAGTACAAAATAATAGTATTAGTACATCACACAATAAGAAAAAAATTAAGCTGGTAATTTATACCGCTGAATTAGATACACTAACAAAAGAGAGAGGCAATTATATACCACAGTAAAATCTTCAGTGCACAGACTTAAGCATTCCTCAGTCTTTAGTGTTCAATTAGGATGAAATTTACTTTCAATACGAGACATAATGCCAAGGGCTCTCACACCCTCAGTAAAAATGTAGGATTTCATCTCATCTGCCTCCATGAAAAGTCTTTTTTATTCTGGCAAAGCTAAAGGTTTAACTCTAAAGAACAATTTGATTTGCATTACACATTGCATTAACAGGCTGCAGCTCACAGATTTATCTGCTGAATGAATGTATTCTAATAGGTCTGATGATCTGTCTTTATAGTACCATTTGATTAACAACAAATTTATTCACTTGGCAGCTGTATTCCTTAATCAGGTATTCACTAAGCAATAGCATATAAATATGTATAAATGTCAGATTTATGGATCAGAGAGTACAATAATTTCATTGGAAGACAGGTGGATTGTCTATACTTTTAATTAGCTTCCCTTTAAATAGGTTCATCAGCCATACACATTCGTCCATGGTGAGTCAAGGGTGCCTGTCCCATCGGACAGCATCCCCATCCACGGGAGCCTAACCTGAGTCCTGTGACAAGTCCTCTCAGCCCTATTTCTTGGTGATGACATTGGGCACTACACAAAAGCTGCCTTCTACTAGATGGTTTTAGAAGCAGTTTGTTTCTGAGACAGGGTAACTCATGTATTTCCACATACACTTCCTTTGCACCTGGCAGAGTCATTCCATAACCTGGGACCCCAAAAGCAGGTGCTGGCAATGTATATGCACTGGTGAATGGCACAAAAAGAAATTACTAAAGGGATTATCTTCAGTCAAATGGATCCTGATTGTGATAATAATGGAAAATGATCATAATTACCAGGGAGGAAAATTCTGTCTGTGAAATTCAACCCAGGCTTTTAAGGGAGGTTATAGACTAAGTTGAAAAAAGTATCTTTACCGTTCTTTTCTGAGAAGATTCTGTAGAAGCCACTTTTACACTTCATGGGAGGCTGGAAGCAAGAAGAAAAAGGTGGATATGAAATAATCCTTGGTTTATCAGGGCTAAGTACTGTTATTTTGGTATCTCTACAGGAGGTAACAGGACTGGAGCTGTCAGGCCCCTAGTGAAGTAAAAACTGAACTGGCTGTGAAGACTTAGGCAGTTTGAATGGTGTTGGTGGTCTCTACTTTGGTGCACTACAGGCATCCAAACTTAAACTTAGAGCACCTGCATTCAGAAGGTAAAATTGTATACCAAGAGCTAGGGACACCCACAGAGGACTGTTCAGAGTAGCTACATTATGAACCTAAAAAAGCATAAATATCCACCAAATTATCATACTTGGTCTAAATAAATGTTGTGCTGAACCTAAAGTTTTCCAGGAAACCTGAAAAAAAACCCTGATGGCTGGGAAGGAACCTCAGCCCTACGGAAGTCCTTCCATGGAAGGGGAACACGTAGCACATTGCAGGTGCTCAGCTGCGTGGTTGCTGCCTGGCTGACTCCAACTCTGCCTGTGCTGGCACCTGCTCTCTTCAACACTTTTCCAGTCACCTCTTGACTCTTCAGGAGGTTACTGGGACTTAAGGCATCTAGGAACTGGAGGCAGGAGAAATGCAAAGACATGAACATGCTGTTCTTGGAGGGAACCTCTGCGAGGCAGGTTTTGTTTTCCTGAGCCCAGACCAAAGCCATCAGCTGTTGCTTGCGGTGGTGGAGGTGACAGGCTGCCAGAAAGCACAGCAGATTTATGCCACGTGTTTTATTTTAATGAAGTACTAGACACAAAAAAAGCTAAGAACAAAGATGCATCCCCAACTGCTCTTGAGTCTTACCAGAGCAGCTAAACTCCTAACTTTGTATGCTGTAAACACTGTGTATGTTGAAGCCACAGGTTCCCATGTTAATTGACTAATTACCATGCAGTGTCCTTTCAGTACAGCATGTCACCACATGTCACGTGTACTGAACACTGGGTGCAGGTTTGGGCACCACGGTACAGGAAGGTCATAAAACTATTGGAGAGTGTGCAGAGGAGGGAAACAAGGATGGAGAGGGGTCTGGAGGGGAAGTCTTATGAGGAGAGGCTGAAGTCCCTGGGTTTGTTCAGCCAGGAGAAGAGGAGGCTGAAGGGAGACCTCATGGCAGTCTGTGGCTTCCTGAGGAGGGGAGTGAAGGGGCAGGCACTGATCTCTACTCTTTGGGGACCAGGGATAGAACCCAAGGGAACAGCATGAAGCTGAGCCAGAGGAGGTTTAGGTTGGATGTCAGGAAGAGGTTCTTTACTGAGGAGGGTGGTTGGGCACTGGAACAGGCTCCCCAGGGAAGTGGTCCCAGCACCCAGCTGGACTGAGGTCAAGAAGCATCTGAGCGAAGCGCTCAGTCCCACACTGATTCAGCTGGTCCTGTGTGGAGCCAGGAGTTGGACTGAGGATCCCTATGGTTCCCTTACAGCTCAGGAGATTCTAGGATTCATTTTCTACATATCACCTGTGCCACCACATGAGCTGGTACGGATCTTAAACAAGTCTCCACAAGCAAAAGGATCTTGGGTACCAGCAAGATTTTCACTACAACTGTGCGTAGAACTGCCCTATATTTTTGGAGCAGAGTATTAAAGGTCTCATGCAGATTCCTTGACTGTGCTATCCAAACATGCTACAGGTGTAAGCCATGACAGAATTCTCCTTTCATTTCTAGATGGAAAAAAACTCAATTAAAACCCAGACAATTACATGCAAGTTTCAGATCTTAACCATGACCCTGAACCATTCTACTATATCCAGCTGTGGCTGGGCTATATCCATGGAGGAAAGCAAATTTTGCTACAAGATTTTGCTACAGATATAATCTGCAAATAAATGAAGAGCTAAAAATGCAGTTCCAGTTGATTAGGAATTTGGGCTGGTTTTGTTTGGTATTTTTATTTTAATTAAGGTTTTGATCTATTTATTGCCTTTCAAAAATGGAACAAGGGTAGGAAGACTGATCCATCTCCATTTAACACACAGCACACTGTTGTATGTTGAGATGGGTACGAGAGTAATAGTTCCTTGCAAAGTTTAAGTCTATCAAGCCCTGCAGATCTTCTAACATCACTTGATTTATCAAATCTGATTTGGGGCTTACAGCCTATAGAGACAGTCCTCAATTCCTAATCCAGTTGGCAACAAGTATCTTCTCTGCTTTACTACTTCATCTACCTTACTCACTGATCTGAAGGGTTGGAGTTTCAAATTCATTTAGCAAGGTCAAAAAAAAAGGATTTTATTATAAGTTTTGACAACTATATATGTCCTGATCCGGAGAGTAAATAAAATGTGAGTGCCTATTTGCTGTGCCACTAAATTCAGGCTTCTAAACTGATGACCTGTGATGGAAGATGTATGAGACCTGCTGCTGAGGGCACAGAATTGGAACCATTTTGTCACCCATCATGAAGAGTAACAGTTTCCAGTGGCAATTATCAGGCCGCTGAAATTGCACACTTCTAATAGTTACAGTTTTGTTGCAGCATCCCCCTTCTCAGGGACTTTGCATAGTTACATGATGAAAAGAAGAACTGTTGGCTCTTCCCAAACATGCACTTTCCACCTTAGGTTTGATGGATGTTTTGCATACAGGCCAAGATGCTAAAGGCTAATGTCAGCCCACTGCTAAGGGCTGCTGATGAATTTTATCTTACACACCACTGGGTCAGTCAATTCTTCCTAACCTGGGCTTTTCTGCAAGAGAGACTTTTCTGATGTCCCCTATAAACTGTGAAAGCCCAGTGCACCCTCGAGCACCGTCAGTCCAGCATGGCTTCTGCTGCCTCATACTGCCCACACCAAGACACGATGCTCATTCTGACTTCCATGAGACACTCTCCCAACATACAAAGGCTTTATAAAAGCAGCTTTCTAAGGCTGGCTTAACTTTTTTCAGCTGAAATGGACTGGTTTAGATCGAGTAAGTGCCTGTGCCTCTGTCTTTCAGTTAATGACTTTTAGATTCCAACAGAGCGTCTCAAATTACAAATGCAAAATAAAAAGCACCAGGCCTTTTATTCCTTGCTCAGAGACAAATTGTGCAATTTTAATTTAACAGAAAATTATCAGCTTTATGACTAGATGTGTTGCAAATAAACTGACAACCTTTATACAATTATTTTATTTTATGAGATATTATTATTATCTGAGCCATCTGACACACGACTCATACAAAAATACCTATTTTAGTGTAACTTTGTGCTTAAATAGATCTCTTTGTACTACGTGAAGTAACCCCCTCCTCTCACCTTAACATGTACAGCCTCCAAAATATGCAGAGCTCCATCATATTCCTTTCTCCTCAAACAGGTGGATTTCACATCTTGAACAAAGGAAGGGTTTCCACTGATTGGAATGACTACTGGATCATCCCAAAAGTGTACCCATGGGAGTGACTTGGCCCCAGAGGACTAGAAGGAAGGCTTTCCTTAAGCTAACTGACATTTTTGACAAGAAAAAAAAGGGGGTGTTTCTGAATGGAGAGTCATGGTAGCTCATCTGTATTTTGCTTCCCTAAATAAATTCATTCAAAGTGGCTGGCACCAAGTGACACAGAACTGGGCCACACAAATATACCCATTCATTATCATCTTCCTTCAGCACATGCCGCATATTTAATTCATCTGATCCTTCCTCTCAAATCTCTCCTCAACCCTGGGATCCTGTTAGCAGCTCTTCCCCTTGTTCAGTACAAATCCCTCAGGAAACCAGGCAGGTAACTGCCATTGTGTTTCATAATTACTTAAAAGCAAGAAAATCTTACCCACTGTGTTAATTCACTCTTTGCCACTTGGCAAAAGACAGTCTCTCCCTCCCTCTTGCTGCCCACGATTTGAGTGCAGCCGACAGCGACAAGGTTAACTTTGATTTTACACAGCACAAGGTATACAAGTGGCTTCAATTTCCAGCACCTCCCTCTAACAGCATCCTCTCTCACCACATGTGGCTGGAGCACGGAGCAGGGGCTCTGCAGCCTCAATCCACCAGAAGCAGGGCTTGCAGATAATTTACCTTTATGATCTGGTTTCGTTTAGCTTTACTCTTGACAATGAATCATTCAAAGCGTGAGGTAACAAGGCAGGCAGTCAAACAAGTTGTATTCAATCAAGCATCCAGATTCAGTGGCATAATTCCCAGCACAAGGATCACAGCCACCTGCCTTGAAGGACCTGCACTGGCTTTCTTCAAGAAACACACCTTTCTGGCTGATCATATTCCAAGCACGTGGAGGAGATGCATGGCCTCTGCCATTACAGCTTAACTCTTCTACCCCAGGACTATCTCCACATGCCCCACGGTCGAACCCAGCACTGGGTTGGGAAGTATAGTCAGAAAATACACCTTGGAGGGCAACTGCCACCTCCAAGAAAAGTGGTGGGATCTGTGAGAGACACTGAGGAGCTGAGCCCCCAGCAAGAGCTCCTGCTCACGCTGCGTGGAAGAAATCCAAGCCCACAGATCCATGACATCACAGCGACAGGAGCCCGTGACCAAAGCAGCCCTTCTCTAACCACACCATGTGTGTCAGGACATCCAGAGTCACCTGGTGTTTCTGTACCAGCAGGACTGAAAATGTATATTCCTTACAGAAAAAAATCTCTCTCTGGCTGCTTCCAGCATCTGATCCAAATCTTTTAGCTGTGTATGTAAAACCTATTTTCTCCTGAGAATGTGTAGAACATACTTAGCTTTTTTGGCAATAAGTGCATTGCTGCTGTAAACAAGATTTTTCTGAGCTCTTTTTAATGAAGATAATTAAGAACACATTATAAAACAGATTATTAGTAGTAAACAGCAAGTAGTAAACCCCATCTATATAGTGTCACAACATTATTAGGTCTCTTCTACCAGAACTGCAGACGCACACACTCTTAACACCATGAATCCTTGATATTTGGCCACAGTTGTTTAAAACGCTATGCAGAGGTCTATTCTCTAAAATAATAAATGCTATTTACTCTTAAATAAAACTGGGTGAAAAGGTAAACAAGTATTTGTCCATGTCTAGTGTGTTAAACTTCAAAACTGGGAGAATAAGATTTTAAAAAAACATGTATGCAATCGGCATAAAAATAATTTATTTTTTAAAAAAAAGGTGATTGACTACTGTGACATTGGACAGAAAGATATGAAGAAGAAGAAGAATTGTTTTTCTGTAACAACAAATCATTTTGTTCACTGTGTCACAGATACTCCTGCAACTTCACGTGATCCTGAAAAGAATCTTGTCTGATTCAGAGAAATTACCACTCTGTCTCCAATACACAACAAACTCGAAGCCACCCTCAGAAGGAGAGCTCTGGTTCCTGCTATCACCACTTGCCATATGTCTCCTCTTTCTTCCTCCACCTTCGTAGCCTCATTTACTATGGAAACAAGGCTTGTGCGATCCTGCTGTCTTCCTCACTCCTTTCACCACACACACAACTTCTAAGACTGTAGGTCTCTTCTGGGCACAGAACTGTAGAAGGCTCAAAGAAACTGGATCCTAAAATCATTTGTGAGAATAGGCAGCTGGGAAAAAAATGTCCCCTATAAACACCCCACATGGGGTGAAGTGCTATATTGTAAGTTAATGCTACTGGACATAAGGAACTGGGTCTCTTTGGCTTGGGGAAGGGGAGACTGAGAGGTGACCTCATTAATGTTTATAAATATGTAAAGGGTGAGTGTCAGGAGGATGGAGCCAGGCTCTTCTCAGTGATGGCCAGTGACAGGACAAGGGGCAATGGGTCCAAGTTGGAACATGCAAAGTTCCATGTGAATGTAATAAAAAATTATTTTCTTGGGAGGGTGATGGAACCCTGGGCCAGGCTGCCCAGAGAGGTTGTGGAGTCTCCTTCTCTGGAGACATTCCAGACCAATCTGGACATGTTCCTGTGTGGTTTAATCGAGAAGACCCTGCTCGGGCAGGGGATTGGACTGGATGATCTTTTGAGGTCCCTTCCAACTGCCATCATTCTATGATTTGATGATTGTAAGACCAGAGTCTGAAAAACATGCGAGAGTTTCCACTGTAACATTCCTGGGCAGAAAATTCAGTCAGCCATTGGACCCACTGCCTTAGAAAACAAGACCTCATCAATTTTCAGTCCATACAGATCTAGTTTTACTTTCTATTTTCTATTTCTCTTTTCTTCTCCTATTAGAAATTTAAAAAATATATACATATAGACAGTGTCAGCCAGGCAAGACTTCACTCTCTCCTTTGCAGCACTGCTGTGTCTGTTACTGGAAACTAAGCTAAAAGCAAAGCCTTCAGTATCACCACATCAGCGCTGGAGCAGCTGATCAGATCACAGGCTATCTCTGTTTCTCTACCAGTATGACTGCCAGGAAAAATGTGTCCCACAAAAGGCAGAGGATGCATCTTTTCTTTGCTAATCTCTTCTTGCTCCTGTTGTGTCTTGGGGATTTTTCTCTGCCTCTTCCCACCCGCACCCCCTCCTCCAAATTAGATTTCAGAAGGAACAATAGCAGCACCAGTAACATCAGCTCCATTGTCTCTCTTAACTGCTCTTTTCTCCCAAATATGTGTTTTTTGCACCACCTGAAAGTCTCTAAACCTGGGTTTTCCTTAGAAAAAGCTCTATCAATCACAAAAAGGAAAAGGATTAAGGAGTATTGTTAAAATTAAAGCCCTGCTTAATGTCTAACATCTTCAATTCTTTAACTATTTTTCCTTTTTCCTATATCTCTAATGAAAGGTTAAAAAGATCTTTAAGGCTGATTGTTGCCATGGGACTAAGCAGCCTGGAGTCTATTAATTCAACTCCCAACAGTTTGTTTAACTAGTTAGTGTACAACACTAACAGGGTAACAGTGACACCCTTATTTCAGCCCTCATTTCAAGTAAAATAACTGGGCTACTTCTGATGACTTAAAATTAAATTTAAGATGAAGTTCACAAGGAAAATTTCTATTAGCCTGGGTCAAGGTGGTCTGTCTCCTAAAAATTAAAATCAAAGGGAAATGACAAAACAGTATACCCTCATTAGGTCAGCCTTCTACTAATTTGAGGCCCAATTCAATGTTTGGGAGTGTTTTTATAATGGAGATTGACATTACTCCTTTCCATGATTAGTGGGGTAAGGTGGAGCTAGGTGTGGAGTTTCATCTCTTTGTTTTCTTTTCCTTCTCTTTTAAAAGGCCTTCAAACCTTTCTTAAACTGTAACGGTCTCTGAACACATTTATTTTCCTTTTCTCTTTTGAATGACTGTTTCTACCTTTTCAAGGTATGCCTTGATATGTTCAAGGACTCAATCATCTATTGAGGAGACTTAAATGATAAATAAATTTTACAAACTGTCAGCTGATAGAGAAATCCAGTCCCGTATCCCAACAGTACTTCAGTAATGATAAAGGTAATGTACCTCTGATCTGCACACCAGGTATATGTTGGCATATGGAAGTGCAAAATCTTCTTAGTGTAAGTCTTTGTTTGATTTGTAACTGTTGGGCAGGAAGCCTTTTCTGAAGTCTAAATTAGACCTCTTGGGGAAAGGGGATACTTGCTTCGTTTTAATTTTCTTCAGTAGTTCAACCTTTGCCATTTAGAAAAATTGATAAAGATCATAAATATTTCATATGAACTGCATGTTTATACTGTATGCAAACTGTGTAGCAAACAATTGTAGTTAACTCTGCCCTTGTAAATAACTCATGAAAATGAAGTTAAATACATGTAGCTGTCAACAACTGCATAAGCACGAACAAAGCAATACAATCTTTCATTTAGAAAATTACTATAAATGTCAGCCACAGAAAACTAAGCTGCTTCTGTAAGGCACAATAAAGGATATTAGAATCAAGCAACGCTGAACTTCATAACATTGAGAAACTTAAATGGAAACTTCCAGTTTAATTGAGTCAGTAGAGTCGATGACTGTGAACTGAGCTTCCAGTCCTCCCAGCCTCCCCATAGTGTTCCTCCTGCCACGGAGTTTTTTTCTGCAAAGGTATTAAGCCATTACTCCTATTTTAAACCAAACGAGAAAATAGGTAGAATTTCAGTCAGGATCCTCCACAACAAACCTCCCCTGTGTGATTAATGAAGTATTGAGGAAGATGAATGCACATAAGCTCATTCTGAGTGAAGCAAGCACCACCTTGGAGAAAGCTTTTGACGAGAGGAAATTGCTCTGTATTAAGAGCTCTCTGGAGCCAAGGCAGAGACAAAAGTTACATTCAGTTCTCTGTAAATGAGTTCTGCTCTCTGTCTTCACAACTTTAACTAAACTGAAGAAAATGGTTGTACAGGAAAACTTGGTTGCTCTTGAGATTCCATAATTTGCTTGGTGAATGCTCTAAAAAGAGCTGGGCTGGAAAAGAAGATCATTGAATTTAAGCAAAATATAGTAGTCACATAACTTCTGGTATCCAGAGGCAAGGAACATGATTCATAGATGAGAAAGGAGCTCAGCTATAAAGGTAGGAGGCTGAAATAAGAATGAGTAAATGTTTCGTGAGGAACGTGGTCCTAAGTAGAGAAGGTGCTACCTGCCTCGGAGAACAAGAGAGAATTTAAATATTGTTCATGAGGTGACCAATTGTCTCAGATGTTTGCAAGGAAAGAAGTTGTTCAGATGAAGTCTTACTCAAGGTGGGGATGTGATGATGACAGCACCCCTTTTGATGCAACAGCCCTTGGATCAGAAGCCTGTTAGCTGCGGTTCCTCCCTTTCCTTCTGCTAAGGTTTAGTTCCTCGTCAAGTTCCTAGTCCTTCCCCTCTCTTCTGTCTGGAAATTTCCAAATTTTTATGCTAGCTCTTAGTATGAAGAATTTTTATACCACCCAGTGTTCAGGACCATTTTGCTGCGAGCATGACATACTACAGCAGTAACCCATGGAAGCAATCTGCCACTCCTGGTTTGGAATTACTGCTGAACTCTTTTTTTCCCCCTTTAGTTCTGTTTTTAATCAAGCTTGAAATTTTCTGCCTTTAAAGAAGCCTTTAAAATCTTCTCATTTTCTCTGGATAATACATCTCTGAACTACATTGTTATACTCTAAGAAAAGGACTATTTTCTGTCACTTGGAAACCCACGCCTCATTCTGAACTGAAATAAACCCACTAATAAAATTAATCAGAAGTACTATTCCTCTGGAGAGAGCGAGGGAAAATATGATAGGTGATAAACTGAACCACAGGTTCCAATAACACACCACAGGCAATACTGAGGAACAAGACCTCTGCTAGCTGGGACACAGCATACCTCAGCAGCAGGTCAGAAAATTACTGCAGGAAAACAGCATAAAGACAAAAAATAAATGAAGGCTGGATTAAAAAAAAAAGTTGTAAGCACATTGAAATTCTTGGAGAGGATCTGTGAGGCTACTTAAGATCCTTGTCTATTGTTCAGCTTCAGCTTTGGGTTTTACATGAGCTAAAATTGCTATTGTGTGCACATCCTTCTGGGGCATCCTGTTAGCAATGCCTTGCTTCCAGAAGAGTAAAACATACATATATCCCGTTAAAGTTGATTATTTAGCAGTGTTGAAATTCAAGCTGATGTGTTGGGAGCACAACTAACATGACACTAAATTACTGATCCCGAATGAAAATTGGGGTATCACTTCTGAGTCTCCTTTCAAGCTTTTCTGCAAAATATTTACAGCAATTTTCTGAGCACAAAGGGAAGGTCAGGTAGTGTCAGCAAGGTATTTTAGATTTGTAAAAGACTATCTGTGCCAAAAGTTAATGTCAGATGCCTGCAACAAAAGCGCAGGGCACATCTAATGGAAGGAATATTAGACAACAGACAGCAGACTTTGTTTTATAAATTTTATGACTGAGAGATGAACTGACAGAAGCTGACAGTGATGAAGAAAAGGTACTGCTCTGGAAATTGGCCAGCTTTTCCAAAGCTGCTATCAACAGAAAGGTAACAAATACTATACTTCAGGAACAGGCCATGAGAAAATGGCCGGTGCTTACAGTAAGACACCAACTCTTGTTTAACCTCCTTCAGAACATTGAACATTACAGAACATTAGTTAAGCTTCAAAAGAAGACCTGCTTTAGGAAATCATTAAGTAATTTAGTGAGCTTCCAATATGAATTTTGTTCAAATTTGGTGGACTTTTCATGCTGATAACCCGGCTATAAACAGGCTGTAGTACTGTAACAAACCTGACAGTGTTTGTGCTGTTTGGAACCCTCTGTAAGTGCATGAGACACAGGACATTAAAAAAAAACCACTCCAGATTTCACGACCACGTATCCAACAAAGCAGAGACAACAGTTCTGTCTGAGGTACTGGACAAGCCTCAACCCTCAGGCACTCTAGCAGCTCTGAGTCCATCCAACAAGAGGGCCATGTGCAAGGTGTTCAGGTGACGAGATGTACCTTGGGCCAGAACAGCATTACAGTGTCCCTCACTCAGTGTTTTCCCATACCAGCCAAGCCCTGGGTGGTTTGGAGCTGAGTGCTGGATGGCATTCTCAAAATTTTCTTTTTTATCATAAGCCAAGGCCTCCTTCACTTGTCAGGCCTGAGAAACAAAAGGAGGAGACTGTTACTTGTTTGATAACACTTGATACTGATGCTTTACTGATGCTAACTATTAACCTTTACTTTCCAGTAGACGATACTGACACAGTGAAAACTCAATAACCATAGTTATGAACCTCTGGTATTCTTTATTTCTGGGTGTATAGTTACACCCAGCCAATATACACCCAGCCAGTATACACATCAAGAGTAGGCTTATATTATTAAACCATATACATATTCATTATATTCCCCATGAGACATTTACATATTCAACACCTTTCAGAGAAGTCATCATCATAGGTCTCTGCCTGCTATCACATGTGCGTTTTACTCTCTGGGTGGTTGCTGGCTGCTTTATGTAACCATGAGAAGCTCAAACTGTTCTTCTTCACAGGTGCATTAGCTCATTCCTTCTTTATCTTCAAGGTCATTCTGCTTTCACATCTTAGGGATGTTGTCCTATTTTTCAAGCACAGCTGTGTCTATGAAAATAACTCCAAGGTTATACATCAGCCTCTCTATCTCAGTTCTCTTTTTCCCCACCAAGCTGTCCTTGTTTTCACAGGCCAAGCTGTCTTCTACTTTGCAAGTCTAACCATGCACTGGCTAAAATATGGGACACCCCATAAATTTTAGTTTTCTCTGTATCAGTACCTTTATCCAGACACATTTTATAACACAGCCTCAGCCACATGAGCTGCCGAGTTTTCCTTTCTTCATCTTGTCTTCTGCTGGTTGGTGGCCATCTGCTACATGTTTCTTTGTTGTTTTTTCTCCATGCTCCAACCACTGTTTTTCCTTCAAGCCCCAGAAGCAGTACAAGCAACAGCTCTGCTGCCTGAACATGATGTTTACATCCCGGCTGCATCGCTATGCTCTCACAGTCTAAGTACTGAGCAAAGTCTTGAGGGATATAGTTGTTTTAGTTTTATTTTCTGTGTTAACATAGATTTCAAGAAGCTTCCTTTAAAAGCCCTGTCAAAAGCTTGAAGAATTGGACCATACAATAGAAATAATCTTCATTTATTTATAGAGACAAGTCTGTAAAGGAGAACAGACTCAAATGCTCAGCTCACCTGAGGAATGAGACTAGCGCTCAAGGAGGGCTGAAAAGCAAGCTGTGCAGAGGTATTAAAAAGGACCTGGCTTATCTCTAGCACAGTTTCAAGAGGATGACTTGAAATATTTGCACATTGAGGAAGGAAATACTTGCCTAGAAGTTTTAACCTTGTTTGTGTTCCAAGACACAAATTTTATTGATGCTAACAGGAGAAAGCTTCGTTTTTTCACATTAGAGTAGATGACACCTTTACCCGGGCACCCAAACTACATATATAACACAGGCTCAAAAACATGAGTTTTCCTTTCTTCATCTTGTCTTCTGCTGGCTAGTAGCCATCCACTACATGGGGTTTGGGGGGTTTTGCTTTATGCCCTAACTTCTTCCTCCTCCTCCAGAATTTACTGCAACCTGGCAGATACTGTAATAGGGCTTTGTTCTGAGGATTCCACAAACACGAGTCCACACCAGGACAGCAGTTGCAATACAGCTTTATTTTTTCCAAGCCTTGCTAAGCTGTTTTCAAGCACATAGTAGTTTTAAGAGTTTTTGCCAGTTCTAAGAGTAGTTTTACCAACCCTGAGTTCTTCACAGCACCACTAAGCAGCAAGATGATAAGGGGCCAAACCAGAAGGGCAGAGGGAGGTAGGCACAGCACCTTCAGGGTGTCCCCTGCAGCCCCTAAGCATGCTCAATGTCTCTCTCCCTGTCACCAAGGCAGCCTCCTTATATCCTGCCTTAGGCCTAGTGGAAAAGTGCCAGCTCAGGTCGTTGCACGCATGTCCAGTATGTGCAGCGAGCCTCACCAGACTCATGATCCTCTGGCTAACAGCAGCATGAAGGACAAGTTCTCATGACTACAACTGACACAATATTGTGGTTTCCCACTCAGTTGAAGGTCAAGTTCCCATAGGAAGAGTTTCAAGCTCCTTCTTCCTTGTCACCTAGCCAAGAGGTAAACCGGCTAGTGCTTTTCTATCGTGTCTCACTCAGACCATCCTCTGCTATCCCTCAGACAGATACCCATGTCTATCTGATTCTAGACCATTCCTTACAGCCAGCTCTGCATATTTATCTGACTTCTTCTGGTACCATTACTGTCACTGTGGATATGGAAGCACTAACCTACTTCTGGGACAGCAGCATCTCAGAAAACTTCTGGACCATCCAAAGGCCACAGCTAGTCAGCCTTGTATGTCTCCTTTGATGGATAGCCCAGCTTCAAATATAAGGTGGCATTCACCTCCACACAGATTCATTCACGTTGAACTCTGCCATAGCAACTAAGCTAACAAATAGACGATAAACTACCTCGGGTATCAACTCATGTGTTTTTCTAAGCAGGATCTTGATACTTAAACACAATGACTAAAATACTGCAGTGATTTCAGTATTGCCATCTCTGTGAGTGCATTAAGATTTCTGTCTGATGCATTTCTTAATAGCTCAGCTCTTGCAGGGAAAGGATTAAGAAAAAAAATCCTTAAATCCTTTTTTTTTTTTTAAATCTTATGGTTTGTGTGGGGAAAATGCAAAAGGGCATAGCCTACAGTTATACATAGAAGGTTTTTTTTTAATCTACGAGTACATTTTTAAAAGCTTAAGAATGAGGAAGACAACTAAAGAAAATTAAGTAGTTAGTGAAATGTCTGGATTGTAGTTAATGCTAGCAAGAATTCATGTACTATATTACTATTGTGGTTTTTATAATTTTAAAAGATGCTTTATTCTATCATCAGGGTTTTGGGATTACTTTTAATTTATTAGCATGTAAGAAAGCCCTCTTCAGAATTATAGCCTAGGCAGAGGAGGACAATCTGGTGGGTTGAATTTTTCTTATGGATTTGTTGTTTGCTTGGGGTTTGGAGTGGTCTGGAGTGGGGGATGGGTTTGGTTGGTTTTGGGTTTTGTTTTGGGGTTTTTTTTTTTTACACTTTGAACAACAGAAGTATATGAAGTACAGAGCAGAAGGGCAAATAACATGAAACATGTCCTAAAAACCAGAGCAAACCTCTTAAGTCCAGCATGGGATGGTTCTGGTCAACAGCAAACATTGAAACTGTTGAGCTCTTCGATGACGTGCCTAAGTAAGAACATGACCAAGAAAATGGAAAACTATCCTCCACTTCATATTCTCATACAGTGAATTGGTACCACACTGTAACTTACTGTCCTGAGGTCAAGCACTGGCCCACATTAGAGGCATCATTGCCACTGACCTCCCTAAAGCCCTCCCCAAAGGGTGCTCTGGCTTTGACACTGGCTTTAAGCCACCTTCTCCCCACATTACTCATTTCTGCTTGGTTTTAGTGATATAAAAACATTGCTACACTGGTCAGAGTCATAGGATCAATAAAGCAGAGGAGGAAAGAGCTGCATTCCCATCTGCCTCGTCCATCACTGGCAAACCTGGCAGCTGAGTCCTGCTGCCCAAATTCCATTTTTCCACTTGACAAAAAGCCTCTCTTGGAGCCTGTTGGTGGAAGGACCTAAAACCTTAAATACATTAAGGCAACTGAATTGATACCTTGTCAGGTGAGGAGAATCTCTCTTTATCTGGTGAGAGTTAATGATGATTTATTAGGCAGAACACACAGGTCCCAGGACATATTTACAAGGACTTGTCAATCAGAAAAAAATTCCTCCAGAGACTTTGGACTAGGCTTATTTCATACATTTATTTAGAAGAGATGAGAGGACAAGGAGACTTCAGTTTGAAGTACTTCCCAGATATTACAAAGCTTTAGAAAGGTAAAAGGCTAGATGAACAAGGACCTCTTAAGACCAGAATACAAACCCATGTCATCACAGAAATGCTACTAAGGCAACAGGTACAAATGAGAAGGATTTGGGGGATGGTAAGGTAAACATGAGAAATTGTTCCCTTCATTGTAAGGAAGATTCCCAATGAAAATGAAAGTTTGAAAATAAATCAATATAAAGCATACTGCCTTAGATCTCAACAAAGAAACCACAACAAAACACCTTCAAATAACTGAATTCATTATCTCACCATACAATTATTTTTTCACATTTATACAGAAAACTCATGGTTGCAGGGCAGCAGACCCATCCAAGTAGGACTCTACCCAAAAGAAGATGTCTGCAATTTCAACAGGTCACTCTGGACTGACTTTGAAGGCAAAGCAAAGAAATAAGTATTTTTAGGGTGTGTTTCTCACTTTTGTTAGCACAGCAGCCACTTTAATCACACCATAAAAATATCCACTCCTCTAGTGAGCCAAGGGTTACTCCCTCCAGTAACATGTCTATACCACAGGCCTCTAACGCTCCAAAAGGCCATCGTACTATTGAACAATGGCAAGTTCATGGGAAGCCAAACAAGAAGTGGGATAGATTTAATAAGCCCCTCTGATTTTTCAAAGCTGTCTTGCCTGTATTTTCATTTTGGTTGGACCAACAGAGACGCAGACTCACCTTCCTATGTAAATCAAGGAGGTGCTGTCTGAGAAGCAGCACATGTAGCAGACACAATAATGGATAACCAGCCCCATTTAGACTTTGATTAGAAAGTACATGCAGTTAGGACCATCAGTCTGGACACAGTCAAAGATGACAGTTAAGGAAGACCAACAGAGTCTGGCAGACTACAGACGTGTGGGAAATGCTTCGCACATCCAGTAACCTCATTTATGGATCACTTCTAACATTCATTTTGTCCGATAACTATCTTCCCTGAGAAGGGCATGGCAGGGTAGGCAAAGCAGTCTGCCTGCAGCAGTAGCATTTAGAGCTCTTTCCTAATAGTCTCAGCAGGAGACAAAACCACCAGATACTTAACTCACACACTGCACACCTCCAGCTCCCTGCAAGGCTGTGAACATGCTCACACTCTGCTCTCTTGGGAGACTTCACCATTTCTCACACATCCCTTCCTTTGAAATGAGCCTTGCAGACAGCGAGCGTGTGGCTGCTTGGGGTGTGGGAGAGCAACATTAATCACCTTTGAAAAAAAACCTCTTATGTTCTAGTGACAACAGTCTGTACAAAACCAGAGCTGAGGCTGCATCATCCCTGTTTTCTGAGATTTATGGCAGAGCAGCAGGAACTTGCTTTGGGCTGCTGCAAGGCCTCTTATGCAGTGCTTTTAGTTTAGAAAACCAGAACAGAGCCTGCCTTCCCTGCTTGAATTATAACCTTTCTCTTTGCACTCCCTTGAAATAAAAATGGACTTCACAGAAGAGAGCCAACATTTGCAAGTTTGGGTTTTTTAACTCCAAAAGGTAGAGGAGGTGAGCTGTACCTTGGTAAGAGACACAAAATCTGAAGTGATGAGGAAAAAGCAGGGTGCCCTACACTGAGAACACTATGTTCTTCAGTCTGCAACCATCCAAGGTCTCTCTTGGTGATGAGACAGGATCTAATGCTCAGAAAAGCCCAAGTCATAAGAGAAAACAACTTGACATGGACTTCATTTTCCATGCAGGACTGAGATTTCTCCTCTGAGGCACCTCCCCAGGCAGCCCTGCAATGATGGCAGCTCTGATCTTTCCAGCAGCCATGGGGAGCATCTCCCTCTCCTTCCAAATCAGAGGTCAGCACTGATTCACATTCTCATTACTGAAAATTACAGCAACCCCATCACTGTTTTTTGGTGTCAGGTGCCAACCACAAGCTCTTGGACAGAGCTCCTCTAAAAAGAAAAAGAGCTCATCTGTGCTCAAACCAGAGTCTTGACGTGTTCACACTATGCTACAAGGCAATAAAAAACCCTGGAAAAATCAGTAAAGGATGAAACAAAGTATGCACTTCCCTCCATGGATAGAGGTATTCTGCTGTGTATATCACTCCTCTAACTGGATTTACTTGTGCAACCTTAACATTTTTAATATCGTTTTTGTGTCTGCAATAGAGATTTTCTTCCGTCCTTGCTCCCTGCAGTTACACAGCCCATTTCTCTTTGTCACTTGAGCAGAACCATACCTCCAAGGAAAGTTTATCATCACAGAAAGTGAAAGGCAGGGAGGAGAAACACCTACTGTTCAAACTAATGGCTCACTTGATGGATGTCAGAATGTAGCACCAGCTTAGTTTGGTTGTCCCAGCATTTGCAAAGGCAGCAAGTCCCCCCACCTCCCCCAACTCCAGAAAGGTGCTTAATTAAGTACACACTCCTTCCACCTTCCAGACACTGGGCATTAAGGGGTCCTCATGGTAACACAGTCATATTAAATTACACTATGAAAACTATTTGTTTATGTCCATCTACTCTGCAACCACCAAAGGTGAGACCAAGCTACAGGAGAACAACCCTCATTACATTTGGGCCACATCTATTTGCCCGCAGTTCCTGTCGTTAGTGTTTATTATTATTATTACTGCTCCTCACCACGCTACCAGCTAATGGCACCTTGTGGGAAAATCCCTACCAAGTTCAATCATTTTTATAGAGCCCCATTGCCTGCTTGAAGGGAAATCCATAATCCCACTACAGCCAGGTTCCAACCTGTGCTGCAGGTAGCTCCATACATGGAAAAGAGGGAAAGGCAGTGAACCAGCCTTGAGGGAGCTGGATGATTTTGCTGGCCCAGCCCAGCCTGTTGTGATGGAGAGGGGAGCAGAGGTGAATTGTATTGCTTAGAAACTAGCTGCCCACAAGCCTGGCTTCATGGGGAGGCCAAAGACATGCCAAAGGCTGTTTTGGCCTTTCTACCTGCACTCCAAAACCTGGGCAGCCCAGCCAGGCCCCAGTGCAACCCTCCCACCAGTCTGCCAAAAAATGAAAATAAACCACCTTTATTTAGTCCAACTCAGCCCTGCATCTCCTGAAAACCCAGTGCAAACCACAACAAAAGCCTTTCAATAGAAACTTTCCCTTCTACAAGGCATTTAATTTGTTCTTCAGATTATGTAGAAAGCATGAAATTACTATGTATAGGTAATATCAGATGGCCTATAGCATCTGCTGCCATACGTTTAATTGCTTCAAGGGAAGCTTAATTAGTCCCTGTGATGGTATTACATAGGAAGATCCTTATAAAAAAGGGGATATCTACACTACCAGGTTTTAAAAGACTATAGGATTGTAAAACAGCAACAAAAATTATATAAAAGCTGTATATCTTCCATAAAGAAGATACTGCTGCCGATCCAGGTGTAATAAAACAGCCTCCTTCTTGCCAGGCTGGCTCTGGTCCGTTACTTTTTACTTAATGCTTTTTTTATTTTTATTTTAGATTTAGTGCACATTATAAACACCTTGCAAAGAACGGATGTGTGAGTGCTGTGATTTAACACCATCGGTGCTACAGCAGCTCTGCTGTGCAGGAGAGGAAAGTGACAAAGTCATGTATTGTACAGCACATTTGCTTTTCTCTCCCTTTTTGTTTAAATTAAACTCTTTGTATAAATAGTCATTCTGTCTGATTATATAATCTCCCACATTTAGATCGTCTCTGTTGCAACCATGGCAACTCCCGGAGCCGAACGCATTCAGTTCAAATTTCTTTCTAAATTTGCTGATGAGGGTGAAGAAACAGCTTTGGAAACCCTTCTCAGACAACCTACATTTGTTCTTTGTATGTAGAGCTCAGTCCAGCTTGGATTGACAGGACCCACCACTCTAAATACGTTAAGAGAAATCATCTATCCCATTCCATCTTAACTGGTTTCATCTCTGATACTAGCTATGGACAACAGCAACATCATCAAGGAAAATAAATATATTTTATTTCAATAAAATTAAGTAATTGAGCAGTGGTGGAGAATATTTCTGATGTGCAGAACAGGCAGCACTCACAATAGCTGTGTAAATTTTCTCGCCCTGCCTCAACAGCATGCCTCATTTTTGGTTTGGAAAAACAATACTGAAGCTAAAAGGTTCCAAAATTATTTTCTTGTCTGGCTAATAAACCATCTGAGGATTATTTCAGCTGTCTTCAGTGATAACATTAGGACCTAATTTTGCATCTGCAAAACACAACTCACTGGTTGGATGAAGGGGAGCAGCTCAGCCATGGAATTATGGAGACTTTGGTCAAATTGCACCAACACTGCAGAAATTCTAGATTATAATCTGATACCAATCCTCTGAGACTGCCAGCCTCCACATCTTCCCACTGCTCTGCCTTGAATTTCAGAGGGAAAGTAAAGCAAGACCCAGCATTGTGTGCAAAGTGGAAAAAGCATAAGCAGATTTTACATAACAAGTTGGGGGTTTTTAAAGTTTAATGAGGCAACTTTTCTAATTAATCATCATGATCACCTACTGTATTTATATATATATACACACATTAATTCTTAGTATTTTCTTCAAAAGGATTAATCATCACAATCAGGTCTTTATTTTCCTTAAAGTATAAAGACCCCAGATGAAACATGCAGCCAGACTATCAAGTTACATGCCTGTGAAAAATCCCTATACTGGTCACAACTGCTAAAATGTGCCATTAGCAAAAATCAGGTGCAGTGATTTCGCACTTGCAGCGCTATCAGATTTATGGGGGCTGAAATCCTACTGTGTTAGGTGTTGGGTAAAACTGATGGCCAGGTTGGAGAATTTAGGCAAGAATTTAAATTGTGCCAATCTGTCTCACAGAAACAGCTGCTTCTGTACCAGACTAGGCTTTTTGGGGCATTGCAAGATATGGCCTGAGAGCCTGCAGACCCATTTTTGGTCTGGTTATATATCTGCCTCACAAGCTAGAGATTTTTATCCTTATATAAATATGACAAGGTCTATAATCTAATCCAGGAAACAGAAAAATATTCCTTCATACTTATTTACATTTTCACAGCAACAAATGAAAGTAAGGGTGTCATACTTATTTCAGACACTTCAGAGCTCATACAGAATTTAATCTCTTGCTTCAGTTTGATATTTACAACAATAAAAGGCCCAGCCATGCACAGACAATTCATGCTACAATTACACTTACAAAAAGCAAGTGGCAATCAATATCCCATGTAGACACTGATTTTGATTATGTGTACTCAATGGAGATACTAATAACTTACTTATATCAATTAATGTCTTTCTAATTACATCGTAATTACTAGTCTGGATATATCAAAGAGGCCTAGAAATTGTACAAGAACCCATATATTTTTTGTCTTATGTTGGCATGAGCTTTGACAGCATTAAGCATTTGTCTCCATGCTGCAGGGAGAACAGAGATTAAATGCAATAATTAATTATTGCATTTTAAATGGAATAGGAGCAAAACATTACAAAAAAAAAGAAAAGGTTGCTGAGCTTGTACATTAACAGAAACTTGTTGCTTGAATTTAGTTTCTCAATGATGCTTTCTAATTTCTTTCTCATTATATGAGGAAAGGGGATACTGTTTACCAGAGCTAATACTTCTGCTGAGGTGCTGGACTCATTTTAAAAGACATCTATTCTCCTACCTGTAGACGATGGATCTCTTTGTTATCTTCTTCCTTGCCTGATAATCCCATAGAGAATTGAATAAACTCAGAGATTCAAGGAAATAACAGTAGCAGTGTTAGCCTGACATATTCACAAACCCACCAGGACTCAGCTAAGGTGAGGAAGGTGTTTAAATAAGCAAATAAAAAGCCACCTGAGCCTCCTTTGCAGAATAATATAGCAGCAGCTTCTCTGGGAGTCAAGTAAACAAATGAATTAATAGAAGTTGTAGCCTCTTGTTGGGCATTATTCACGCTTCTTTATTAGTTTGCTCCCTGGAAACCTGGGTAAACTTTGACTGTGACTTTCTTTTTGATCTTCTGTGCCCAAATCGCCTCCTTTAATGTAATCCTGGAAAGCCTTCAAGAAGTCTGTGTTCACAGACCGGTCTGTACTTATTTCCATTTGAAAGGGCAGCTGGTATAAATCGTGGCTGGAGCAGCTCAGTAGGGTGACCATAGCTGATTTGAGCTGCGATCATGAAAGGGCAGAAAGGAAAGAGATAGGAAGGCTTGTGTTAAACTGAAAATGCATACCAGGTGTCCAGACTCACGATTCAGGAGAAAGACTTGAGATAACCTCTTCCCTCCTGAGTTTTGCCTGCTGTCACTGCTTAGCCCTGCCCAGTTTGTGATGGCTCATAGGGAGAAACCTTTACCATTGCCCCAGAGCCCTGCTCTACTGCTGCAATATTAGGACGTAAATCCTGTGGAGTTTGGGGACATTTGCTGGTAATGCCTTTAGTAGAAATTAAGGAATATAAAGTAGGCTTGCCCTGTTGCTGGCAGATTTTTCTGGATGTATTTTCAAGCACATATCTTTCTCCCTGTACCCTGAATGTAAAGCATTTGTCAACCACAAACTGATCCAGGGGTGTTTAAAGTCAACAGTAACAATATCTATCCACAAGTGCTCTGAATTTAGGTCTACAGCATTTGTTTAGCTAAGCCACAGTAACTATTTTAAGCTTTTTACATAAATGCAGTCTCTGGTTTCTCCTCTCTCTCTTACATTGCCTTGGATCCCCTCTAGTCTGACACTTTTCTGGAGAAATTCAATTATAAGATAGTATTATAATGATACTTTTGATATTCCTGTTATTACTTTCACTTTTTCTTACTACACGTGCACTTTGCTATTGCATGTCCAGTGTCTTCTTACTGCGAGCCTCTGTGAATGAGGTTACTTTATACAGTACACTTGTCATCTGGTCTTTTGAGGTAAATATAGAGGTAAGTAGTTTGCAAAAGGCTGAGCATCCAAACTTAATGCACCCTTTTGGCAACATCTATATTTTTCTATACACACGACAAAGCAATCTTATGATTAGCTGCAGGGGAACATGCTCATTAGTGTCCCTTGGGAAACTGCCCTGCATTTCAATATGAAATGGCTTACTTCTCTTAACAACTTCCCTAGGAATGAATATTCCACTGTGAAATATTTCCAAGGTGCTCTGTTTTGCTGTCTGAATTTGGATCACTTCAGATTGCCTTAGACATGCCGGCAAAGGTTCTCGAGTGAGCAAAGCACTGGTAGAGACCAAGACCAAACTCCTCCTGGGGAGGCAGAGGAGAGGATGTCACAGGACTTGGATGCTGCATTAGCTCAGCACCATGACAAAGGAATCACAGCACCAAATTCCAGCTATGTACAAAATACAAAATAAAATAAAAATAAAAGCATTGGCTGTTGTCATCAGGAGCTGAGTATCTTCTGGAGCAAACAGTGTGGTAGAGAAATTCTGAACTATCCCCTTACAGATTCCAACCCACGCCCACCGCCCCTTCCATCTCCCCCCACACTATCCTCTCCCCCCATATTCACTCTGGAAGCAGGAACAGAATAAATGAATACAATTATTATGGTAATTTCCTGTTTTCTAACTACATAGAGGCCATTTGGATATTCTGGTATCATAATAGTTGGTAATTGTTAAGTTCTTAATGGCTATGGTAAGGTTGGCCCAATAATGCTGCAAAAATAAGTGGGCAAAGAGCATAGCTGTTTAGACATTCGTGGGTATTATGAGCGGACCTTGCAAAAGGAATTAGTTTATGTAACTCATATTTCATGAAAGCATATGAAATCTCAAATGTCCTATAATTATAATAATTATTTCTGCTTGATGTTTAATTACTCTACCTAATGAGCCAGCAGCACTATAATGGACAGGTAAAGCTCTGATGAAATTGTCTTTCTCTTGTAATTCGTTTCTAAAGAGGGACAGAGGTTTCGGTGTTTACAGCAGCACATGATTAAGTAATGTTACAATTTCCATGATTTCCAAAATGTGATTAGATGTGGCTATCCTGCTCCTGCAAATTACTGCTCATGTCAGAGAAACGTGAGTTGGACTGTGCACTAAACTCTTGCTCCTGAAAGTACTTACACTGATGTTGATTATAGCACAAATAAATGATTGCAAATGTGTGAGCAAGGTGACTATAATGAGAGGTCTGGGAAAAAAAGTAACAGTCTATTAAGATCATCTGGGAACAGGATTTTAAAAAAATGTAGGAATTCCTGAAACCACAGTTTGAATTAAACAAATTACATTGTTTTGATTTGAGGTACTTTAAAAAGTGATGGATAAATGGAAGTAATTGGTGGACCTAGAAAAGAACTTTGACACTGTTTACAAAACAGTGGAGGAAGTAGGGTACAACCCTTCTTGTGTTATATACCAACTGTTAAAGGATTCATCAAAAATGATGGAAATTCAGATTAAAATCCTCCATTGTACTGACTCAGAATCACAGAATTATGGAATGGTTCAGGCTGGAAGGGACCTTAAAGATCATCAAGTTCCAGCCCCCCTTCCATGGGTAGGGACACCTCTCACCAGACCAGGCTGCTCAAGGCTCCATCCAACCTGGCCTTGAACACCTCCAGGGAGGAGGCAGCCACAACTTCTATGGACAAACTGTGCCAGGGCCTCACCACCCTCAGAGGGAAGAACTTTTTCCTAATGTCTAAATTTAAATTTATCCCTTCCAATTTAAAACCATTCCCCCTTTTCCTACCACTACATGTCCTTCTAAAAAGTCCCTCCCCAACTTTCTTGTAAGCCCCTTCAGGTACTGGAAGGGGCTATAAGTTCTCCCTGGAGTCTTCTCTTCACCAGAAATTCTACCCAAATACTCCTGCCTTTTGTGACAGTATGCCAGTTAAGACATTTGCATATCTTGTGCCACAGCTCTGTGCCTCTTGCCATTAAGTTCTCCAGCCTGTGGTAAGGCAATTGTGGACCAAGGAGTGCCTTTCAAATAAACAACATCAAACTCAGCTATTATCTTCCAATCCAAAGTGTCCAGTCACGGTTATAGCCTCAGCCTAAGACATAGCCCAGCACAGATGATGGATTCCCTATTCCCCATGCTGATGTTGACATTGGAGGACAGCTTAGATGATGTGTAGCTGACCTACCTGCTATGTTGTGTGAGCTAGCACTATTATTAACTATGTGAAATCCTCATTCCAGGCAGCTGAGAATGTGCACCAAGATTCCCAAAGCAAAATCCCAGTGCTGGAGGACCACAGACCTGGATTTATTGTAATCCTATTTTTAAATGAAAGAGAAACAGAGCATAGGAATTCCCAAGTCAGGGAGCATGAAGGTTAAGTGTCAGAGGAAGCAACAGCAAAAATATTCCTCAACTTTTCTGTTGTAACACCAGGGCAAACGGTAAGGTGATGGCTCACTAACACATTGCATTGAGTCTGGTGGCATTTGCAAAATGCCTGATGTAAATATGAGCTATGGAGTGTACAACTTTCTTTCAAAAATCTGCCCTGAAGCCCACTGAGCTGTGGAAGGACCACACTGCCAGCATGAATGGGGAAGTTGCTCTCACTGTGCTCCAGTATCTGAGAAACTATTGCTTAAATATATAAATAGACTCCATTCAAGACCTGCTGTGCAGTTACCCAGACCTAGAGGGAAACAAACTGTTTATGCAGAATTTATCCTTGCAACTGGCTGGTATTTTAGTAATCCAAGACTCTAATTTTAAGACCATCAGAATTCTCCAAGGCTGCAGGTGAATCTTGTCTGCAGAAATGGAGCCAGGTTTCATTTTAGTTTGAAGTATCAAAACTGCTGACAATTAAACTTAATTGTATGAATAAGCTCCTTAACAGAATGCACCACTGGGCTTTCATCCAGCCTAGTGCTGGCAGGGAAAAGGAAATCTATATGCAGAGAGTCTGTCAACGTCCCGTAACCTGGGAGAACGGGGCTTTATCACAGTTTAATAAAACATATAAGGATCCTGATCTCCCTGCCTTTCCAAGAAAACTTCATTTTTCTTTTTCATGAAGTGTTGCATTAATAGTCCTTAGCCTCAACAACCTGCCTTTCCCTTGCCACATTTTCTTGAAGGTAAATTTATAGAAAAAGGATTAAATCTTTTCATAAGGTTTAATTATTGGCTTTGGTTCTACCTGCCCAAACAACAGACATGAAAAGTCTGAACAAAAAAGACCCAATATATTTTTTGCTGGAGATATCCTTTCTGAAATATTAATGTTTTGTTCCCTCTAGGGTGGCATCTTTATTTGCTGTTTCTTATGCAACCAGTTTTTTACTGTATTTGCCTCTGCAATGAGGATTGCAGGAAGAGAAGATATTCTTGGAGCCCAGGGGTCAGTTGTTTTCTATTTCATTTCTCTTTGGTTTAATTTTAATTTATTTTCCCTTATTCTATCACTTATGGAGATCTGAAGGCAACTACCCAGGTTGAATAAATCTAAATACCATTACCAATAATTGGATATGGCCTCAGCATGAACTTCTGTAATACTGTAAACACCTATTTTCATACTACATAAAGTGGGCTTAAGGAAGGGACAACTGTCCAACGTGGCATTGTCAGGCTCAGAATTTTTGTCCCATGACTCAACAGATTTTTGTCTCTGTTTTTTTTTTTTTCATATGCTGTGATTTTAGCACATTCTTTTAATTACTAATGGGACAAGTCCAAACCCCAGACCAAATGCTGCAAGACTATACAAGACTTTAGAAGCAGATTCTTGTGTTAATCAGAGATTTGTTTCTAACCCTCATGGTGATAAATGTCCAAAGTATCTATTTAACAGCTGTGAACTGTGACAGAACTGTATTGCTTTCCACCCCCACAAAGCATCTCAGAGCCCTCACCCTACAAAATACAGATCTTGATTGGAATATGGATATTATATGGTCCAGCAGGTACTTTCTGAGGCCAAGAGAGTGCTTGGATGCTGTGGGTGATATAGACAGCATGAAATACTCCAGAAAGTAGAGGTGATGAGAAAGAAAAAATCCAAAGCAAAACAAAACCCCACAAAGTTGAAAACTGAAGCCTTTACCCCAGTTCAAAGAGTGTTCAGTGGCAGAGCGCAAAGGAACTCCAAGCCAGGTAGATGAACTGCTCCTGAAGCGAGATATCAGGCCTGCAGGTCCTCCCATCTGCTTCTCTTGTATGAGTGTAGCAACAAGGACACCACCAGTGGTTGGGTTACTCCATTGGCAGAGGTAAGGAGGAGCAGGCACTGTGTCTAGAAACAAACAGAAGGTTTGATCCTTTACTGGAGCGAAACAGCTGTGTTACTGGATACTCACAGCAGCAGAAGCCAAAGCCAAGACAGCAAGAAATTAGAAAATCCATCCGAGCACCCATACCTGAAAAGAAAGATGACCCCTGTTTTGGGGAGCCCAGAGTACCTTGTGTGTGCTGGTTTTGACTGAGATGGGGTTGGGTTTTTTCCACAGTATGTGTCTGTGTTTTGGTTTTATGCTGGAAACAGTGTGGAGAACACAGGGATGTTTTTGTTCCTGCTGAGCAGTGCTCACACGGAGCCAAGGCCCTTTCTGCTCCTCTGCCCACCACCGAGCAGGCTGGGGAGCACAGGACTTGGGAGGGGACACAGCTGGGACACTGACCAAAGGGATAACTCACACCACATGGTGTCATGTTCAGCATCTGGAGCTGGGGGGGAAAGGAGAAGGGGGAGACACACACATGTACAGTGATGATGTTTGTCTTCCCAAGTCACTATCACACGTGATGGAGCCCTGCTGTCCTGGGATGGCTGAACTCCTGCCTGCCAGGGGAATGGGGAAGGAATCCCTGTGTTTCCTTTGCTTCTACCTTACCTATTACAGAATCAGAGAATCACAGACTGTGTTGGGTGGGAAGGGACCTTTAAAGGACACCTAGTCCAACCCCCCTGCAGTGAGCAGGGATACCTTTAACTACCTCAGGTTGCTCAGAGCCCCACCAAGCCTGACCTGGAATGTCCCCAAGGATGGGGCCTCCACCACCTCTTTGTGCAACATCTGCCAGTGTCTCACCACCCTCAGAGTGAAGAACTTCCTCGTGTCTCATCTAAACCTGCTCTATTAAACTGACCTTAGCTCAGCCCATGATTTTTCTCACTCTTACCCTTCCAACTCTCTTCTGGATCCCACTGGTGGGGAGTGAGCAAGCGGCTGTGTGGGGCTGAGTTAACCCATGACACTTGTGCTAGAAGTTGTGTTTCTCAAGTCTAACTCCTCACCATGCAGCTATCCAACAGTGGGTTTACCTTTCCTTTGCTTTGCTACACTTATGTGTATTATCTGGTATTTTAGTAAGCTTTCTGCTTTATTTGTATGTGTTTTAGAACAAATCAAAATCCTTAAATTGATTAATGAGGATTTACAGCATTTTAATTATTGAGTGTGGTTCTGAATGATTTAAAGGCTGATAAGAGCTCAAAGCAGCCCAAGATTCTTCGAGGAAATGAGAAACATGACATTTTGAAAAGGAAACCAATTTCCCTCAACTTAAACTGTTGCTCATATAAACCAAATTATAAATATACTCTGTGACTGTAATGCTACAGAGGACTGCTTACGAAAATATGATTAGTAGTGCAATTTTCTCAGGTTTCAGCTGCTTTCTTTTCTTTGCTGGCTTTAATGCAGGAAAAATCAACATGCTTCCTCCTCACCCACCCATATTTCTCAATGAAAATAAAACAACAAATCAAATCCTGCAGGATAGCTTGCAGTTGTTCTGATTAAACTCTGCTGCACAAAAAGAACTTGGGACAATGGTGGGGTAGAGAAGAAAATAACATCTATATGAAGTGTAAAAAAGTGTTGAACATGGCTATGATTCCAAGTGTCACAGTTCGGCTTACAGAAAAACAAAAATCATGAGATGTGGCAACATGATTTACCTTTTTTTCTCCCAAGACCACCCCATGATAATAAGACAGTCAGAGGGGTATCAATGGGGGAAACACACTGAAGACATCAGGAGCTTATTTTTCAATGTCTGCTGGCAGGTCAGGCACATGATCAATGGAAACAGCAATCAAAAGACCACAAACAAAGCCTCTCTTGAGCTGCAGAATACATAGCTAGCCATCAATATATTAGGTTACATTGGGACTGTGTGGGATTTGCAGGGCACCTGATGACTTTGTAGCACTTCTTTACATCAGTGATCTACCCCAGAGCCTATTTACTTTTGGGTTTAGAAAACAGCACTGCTGATTTTCAAGTGAAAAGGAGAAAAATAATCTGTCTTACCCCATCTAGATATTAAAGATCTTGTACTACTTCTACTGAGAAACGAGGCTTTATCCTTGCCTAAGTAAAGGAAAAGAGGATGCATTCATGGGCATTCTTCTTGCACAAATAACAGGTATAGCTCTTCACAAAGGCACCACATAAAAGTAACATTATTCTATTTATCTGTAATGGTGAGAAGAAAAATGCAAGGCTACTACTTGCTTGTATGTGTGTGGTAAGATGATATTGAGTGCAAAGTATTAGTTTCTTGGAGTATGGGAGATATTTATTGCAGAACCACCAGCAGTGACATAGGGAAGGGTGCTGGAAGGGTGAGACTGTAAAACTCACTTGGGAGCATCTCCATTAAGGCTCCTTGGAACCAGTCCCTGCACATGCAAGTAAGATGGTGTACCTGTAACAGAATCCTGCATTTTGTCCTTGACTTTGTGCCTTTACACAGAAATGCCTCATGAGGAGAGCAGCAAGGAGATCCAAAATATAGAGCAGCAATATCCTTTTCAGTTCTTTTTTTTGTTTGTTTGTTTTTATTACATTTCTCCTTGCTGCTTCTTTTCTTTCTTGGTGCAGTCCTGGAGAAACAATGGTATAAGTTCCCCCATGCTTTGCTTCTAATGTGTATTTAATCTCTCTGCATTCAAATGGTAATAGATTATTAAATGTATACCTTCACCAACAGGTGCCTGGTGTGTATAATACCTCTTCATTACACCAGTGAGTGAACTGTATCTGGTTTTTTTAATATTAATCTCTTTAGCTTTTCAAAAGCAGTGGCACACATCATAATTTTAAGCTCCCAGCTGATGACTCATTCTATTACTCCTAAACCCATGCAGAGCAAGGCAAGAGACTGTCTGGCTCTATGGCTCTGCTGGATAAAACACCGCGTTGCACCAGAGCTTTGTGAGGATTCAGAGGAGGAAGCTGTTGCCAAGGATGAAGCTTCATTGAGACACAAAGGCAGCAGCTGAAATGGAAGGAATGGTGAAGTCCCTCTGCTCCCCCCTGGCCTCTACCTGGATTCACCCACCCTGTTGCATCTACGTGCTGCTTGCTCCCAGTGCACAGGTATTGAAATTACAGTGTAAATGAGTTGGGCTTCATCCCAGGCTCTCAAATTAGATCAACTGGCATAGACACATTCGCAATTCTCTCTATTTGCTCTTGCAGAGCGATGTAGCTCTGCAGAGAGGTTGCAGGGAGCAAAGTAGAACTCTCCTCTGGAAGCTGCACAAGGAGAGAGCACAAGGGAGCTGTTCCAGGAGCCATTTTGCATTGCCTTCAGGTGGTCACTAGCACTTCTCACCACTTGTTCTCTGTTACAGCTCTCTGACTTGTTTGGGGAATCATGGAAAACACTAGGGAAGCATAGAATCACTTGGGTTGGAAGCGACCTTTAAGATCATTTTTACAGTCTACCCAGGGAGATGGTTGAGTCCCCATCTCTTGAAGTGTTTAACAGATGGGTGGATGCGGTGCTTGAGGACATGGTCTAAGGGTAGATTTAGTGGCAGTGGATTGATGGTTGGACTGGATGATCTTGGGGGTCATTTCCAGCCTTAAAAATTCTATGATTCTATGATCATTGAGTCCAACCACAGCCTAACTCTGTTTGTACACCATGTCCCCAAGCACAACATCTGCACATCTTTAAAATCCCTCCAGGGAAGGTGACCCCACCGCTGCCCTGGTCAGCCTGTTCCAATGCCTGANCCCATTGCCCTTCTCTGGACACACTCCAGCATCTCAACGTCCTTACTGGAGTGAGGGGCCCAGAGCTGGACACAGTAAAGCTGAGGTCATACCTGCAGCTCATATGGACAGAGCAGCCCAGTCACACACAATTTAGCACAACATGGAGCTGACCTATGTAAGATAGTTTGAGCTGTTCTCATAGGCTCCATGAACCTCTACAGTTAGAGGGATAGAGGCACCAGTCTTGTGCATACCAAGTTTGTACCTGCTCTGATATGACCCCAAGAAAAAGAATCTTACAGCCTTCTGTTCCCCTCAGAAGACCCTTCAAAAGAACCCCTCAACATAAAAATGGAGAAAGACAATTAATTGGGGCTTGGTACAGTATTGTGGACTGTGACTAAGAAAAGGTTCTCAGAAACAGGGATTTTGAGCATGATGCTGAAGAAATTCATGCTCATTTGGACAGAAGCAGTTGCAAGTGTGAGACCGCATATAGACAATCTGTTTGAAGTGGTTTGGACCCTGAGAGATTATTGAACACTTCAAACTGCCAGGTGTGAAGAGAAATTAAAGAAAATATTCCAAATAGAAGACAGGAGCAGCAGTAAAGTTCCAGCAGAGCGGAAATGAACTGAAAATATGGAAGATGACTAGAAGGGATTTATAGAGCAATGCTGTACAAGGAAGGGAAAACAGAGCAGATACCTTCCTGACAGGAACAGGTCCTTCCTAACTCTACATGTAGGAGTTTCCTGCTCCCTCCTGCCTGCTGCTTTCAACTGGAAACAAAAAATAAGAGGAGAACCAGAAAAGTTTCTTTCTCAAGACTTGTCCTATACTCCATATGCATGGGCGATGTCAACCTGTGCTGGTGATGCTGGACAGATTACTTCACATTCCTTTTCCTTAAACAAGGAGAAGACTGGGTTTTTTTTTTTAGTGAATGGAAATTACATATATTCATATTATTGGACACATTTGCTTGGAAATACTGATACAGACTTACTGATTGCTTCAATACAGAGCACCAAGAGGAAGCAGGGAACTTGAATGTTTGAAGCTTTAAAGTCTGGAGAGAGAACAGAGAGAATCTGTAGAAGCACAGCAAGACATACAAAACTCTTACTGTTGAAAGAGCTTCCATGTGTTGATTGGTTATACTTACATCGAACTTTGAGTTTTATCATTTTTGTTTGTTCAGCTAAGTTCTGTCTGGGAAAAGGAAGATAGATTATTAGGTTTCTTCCTTGAAGTGATTGAGTTTCCGAGGTATTGGAAGTATGTAGAGACTTCCAAAGAACAATTTCAGTTAGGCACAGACAATTAAGACTGCACGACAGGATAAAAAGTCTCTTTCAGTCACTTTTGGCCCCGGTGGTCGATGAGCACTATGTAATTAGCATCTGTATGGCGGCTTTCCTTGGAACATTTGACAGATAGAGAGAAGTATTCCCTCCCCTGTGATCTCTTTTCCTAGCCGAAGGCTGCAGCACCCATTCCTGGCTCCCTGTGTTGTTGCAGAAGTCGAAAAAAACATTTAAAAAAAAAAAAAAAGAATTTATGCTTCCTACATTTTCAATTCCTTCCTGTCCAGATCAGGGAAGCATTATGATATGCAACCTACATCCCAAACACGCACCCATGCATGGCAAATCCCTCTGTAAAGCCGTGCATTATGCAGCTGCCTGTGAGCATTCACTTATGGCTCTTGGATAGCAATCAGCTATGCAAAATGACAATCATCTATCACTTTCTGCATATCTTCAGGAGAGAAGTGAGAAAAACATGATCTTCAGTGTCTTGTTAAAGAAACCACGTGAGGAGGAAAATCTCCGAGGCAGCATGCAACATCACCCGGCAGCAGAAAGGCCGTATGCCAGACTCCAAACTTCATCTGCAGAAGCCTGTATGCTGACAACAAATCTGGGGAGAGTTACTATACACTGGAACATTCCCAAAATCCATGGAAAGAGTGGTGTTACCAGGAAAATATCTGTTTTGCTTTCTTCGAGTTTGGATAAAACATAGGGCATATCAGAGCACTTCCAGCCAGCAGGAACAGGAGTGGATGAACCAAAAATCATCTCCTTAAGCTTTGGATGGTGAAAAAAAATGCATATTTTAAAAAAGATTTTTCCAATAACACTGCAGCCAGTATATATTTTTGTAGTGCTCTAGTCACAAATCATTTCCAAAGGGAAAATTATAATGTGACAAACTGGATTTCTGGTATTGTAATGAATCTGGCTGGAAGAAATGGGGAAATCAATAAACTAACAAAACTCCTGTGTGCGAATAACCAGAAATTGCTTACAGAAAAGCACTCTTGGATGTGCTGGTTCTCTCAGTAGTCCAGTCACCATGGCAGCTTCAAATCTGCAATATTGGAGGTGAGGGGTGCGAAGGGTTATGTGTGTAAAGATCTTACTGCAGTATACTCTGGGATGTGAATTTACAGCATGTTGTCTTCTCCATAGTAACTTAAGAGTCTGCCTGCACACATGCTCTAATCCCACAGTTTTGTCTTAAGTCATTTAAGATGTCTTACTCAACAGTAAAATAAAAATAAATTAAAAAAAAAGAAAAAAAAAGAAAGGCAAGATGCATTGCATTTATCAGGAGGTTAAAAACAGGTACAAGGGAACTTACAACTGAGTAGCAAACAAATTGCAGGTCTGTACCGTTGCTCATCCACAGTGACACCTCCAGGTGCTCAGCCTCCCTGTAAAAGAATCAAACGTTTCCTCTAAGTACCCTGCTAATCGCAGTAATTGGAAGATGCCCTCCTGAATGCTGAACTAGCAAAAGCCCCGAGCTGGCCACATGAACATCCCTTAATGTTCAATTAAGATAAGACTTAGTATATTGTTCAGTCTGCAATGGACATTTTTTTTCCTTTTGCTGGGTTGAAGCTTTTGAAATCAATAGAAAATGAAAAAAAAATTAATATAGCACATCATCTCAGTTACATTGGAGCCCTATTAAACATCTGCTCGTCACTCAGCCCTTGTGCCTAATTGCTGTCTGCCCAAGCACATCATTTCTTGAAACCCTTTAATTATATTTCATTTCTCTTAACATTGTTGACTGGAAGAGTCTGTTTGACACTTCTGACATGAGATAGGTGTGCCAGTTAGCGGTAACGTGGCAGCAGCACATCCTTTCCTGGAACATGGAGGTAGGGTTCCCATAGGGCTGGCTGGATGCCACAGGAGGGGACCCACTGCTGAACCAGGCAAGATTTTGAGACAGAAACCATCAAGGTGGGAGTTGTTGCTTACAGGTGCTTCCTGGGATGCCCTGAAACTTTCCATGAATTTTGGCTTTTCTTTGGAAAAATGGCCATAATTAAAATGAACAAAAATGGAGTAAACCAACCTGAAATTACTGGTTCCATTAGACACTTGCAGTAGGAAGTTTAGCTTTTTCCTTTTCCCTGCATATACTCAAAGCCACATTAAATCTCCAGATGCATTTCAACTTTATTTCAAACTATGAAGGGAATTGTGGTGTTTACAGGAATCTTTCAGCCCAAAGTGGTGGCTTTTGCTCTACTCTCATGTGCTGAAAACATCATCTCAGTTTTTATTACAGCTTCACCACGTATAATTACTCTTTTCCACTTTACAAACTTGTCCAAGAAGGCAACTATTCATACAGCCTCCGTTTCTTCCAAGGCCTCAGAGCATCCTAATCGCAGATCCAGCTCCTCCGAGTCGCCCCCCTCTCCCAGCCAGGCGATAAGAGCCCTTGAACTTGGGAGCCTGCGGAGCCCTGGGGTTCCGCATACCCAAGCAGGAGATGACAATGCGTCCTTGCTGCCCTCCTGTGGCCATGCCACCACCCATCAGTCGCGCTGGAACTTCACTGAAAATCCCTGGCTTTATCTGAAGACTGTTTGCCCTTGGCTCCTCACCGGGGCTGTTTTTTCTGCTCCAGCGTGGTTGCATTTACCAAGACAATCGGTGCTTTTATGTGAAGGGAGCACGGAGACGTATCTAGATCATAAATTTTAATCCGAAATCTCTCAGGTACCCAAGGATTAATATTTAATGGCTGTTCTATAATGCAATTTCTACGGGCCAATCTTTCATCTTCAAAACTTTGTCATCATAGGCATACAAAAGTTAGGCTTCAATGTGATAACAATACTTTGTGAGTACAGTAATTCCTGAATTCCCTAGCTGTATCCTACGGGCAATGGTGGTGTTCGGGAGAGTCTTAAAAAATGAACACTTTAATTGCCTGTTATCTGTTCAACTTGTATTTAATACAGTTCAGCTTCAAGTGTGAAATGCTAAGAGGAGCTAGATCAGTGCCAGGACAAGATGACAAGTAATACCTTTGCAATTGAGGTCATCATCCCATGATTAAAAGGATACTGTGATATAATGTTAGGGGTCTTGGGGCTCCATATCTAATGCAGGAAAATGCTTGGGATGTCCTTGTAATAGGAAATTTTGAAAGCTCTTCAAGAAATATATCACCTTTCCCACTGAGTAATGAATCTGCTTTTTTACATTTTTTTTAAGTGATGACCAAGTACTTCATATGCTCAGTGTCTAAGACTTAGATACACAGGCAAAGGCAAGTGTCCAGGACCAGGTTTTCCCCCATGGTTTACAGCTGCTGTCATTTGTATTTCCCCACAAAGCATGCATTTGCCTTTTCTCCTTCCTGCCTTTATCAGTGAGGTGAGGGAGAACATGACTGCTCCAGGCTGCCCAGAGATAAAAAAAAAGACAAAATGCTGAATTGGCTTATGAAAATTTCACATTACCTCTGGTGCAACAGTCCTCTTGAGCAACACAGGTGGGAAGAAGCCCTAGAAGAAGGCAGCAGCAAGTACTGCTCTTGGTGATGGTGGTCACTCTAGGGCTTCAGGGCTCTCCATCTGCTGCCTCCTTTCTGGTCTCTCAACATAAACCAAGTCAAAATCTTGCACCACAGGGTGTGAAGAGTTACCTAAAGGACAAAAGAGAGGTCAGAAATCCAGTCTTTGGCACCAGCTCATGTTTCCTAGATAAAGATTTGATTAGTCTCTTAACAGTAGCTACTCTTCCCTTACTACCAAATAAATCCATCATGCCCCTGAGATGAGACATTGCAGGTACCCAAAAATTCTGAAGAGCCCAATCTTATATTTACAGAAGGAATGTTTTAATCAGTTTTGAATAAACAAACCTTGTAGACAGTTAGTATTGAGGGCTGATTTCTAATCTAGAGTGAGATTATGAATAAATCCAGCTAATAGAGGATAAAGCTGCTTACACACTGACTTGTCACATACCTGCTGTAACCATCTAAACAATAAATCCCAGTAGAGTCAAGAATGAGGTCATGGCACCTGTGTCAACTCACCTTCCTTAAACAGAGTGTGTCCATCTGAGCATTTTGGCCCCTGGGATCTATTGGGTCCATAAAGATGCATGCGCTTCAACTTGTGACTCTGGGAAGGCTTTTGCTAGGATGTTATTTAAGCAGGTACATACAGGTAATCCTCAGGGTCCTCCAGAGGTGTAGAACACAAGCCCATGTGGGACAGAGCCACCAGGAGCTGAGCTTGAGAAAAATCTCAGTGATTTTCTGTACAAGCCTGACTGGGTTTGGGTAACTGATGTTTGACTGCCCAGCCTGCTCCACTGACTCTCATGGAAACCTACAGCATTTGACCTTACTAGATCAAAGCTACACCATGAAGAGATGATCTTGCTTCTGCACAAGATCAGGGTTGGACAGAGGCACGTGCCAGTTTTACCCAGTTCAGACCACTGGCAGATGGGAAAACCCCTGACATTTCATTCCTGAGTGTATCTGCGATGCACAGCCTGTCTAATACTGCAGTATAAAATAGCTGCTTCCCTTGTGTGTTATCAAGGCTGTTTGAACAAAGAAAACTGTATCTAAGTTAAGCACACAATAGTGCTTTCAAATCAGGAGTGTTTCTGAAGCTTGCCTCTGTCCTGAATGCCAAAAGCAAGCTTACTCTTTAAAAAATGATGATAAAGAGTGAGTTGCTTTTGTTTAAATTATGGTTCTACTGCTTTCTAGGTTAATTGCCAAACGGGAGAGATATTTTGGCTAATTGTTCTTTACACAAAAGGCAGCACATTTTCAATGAAATCCCAACTACAAGTACTGGCAGTGATCCTCCAGGACTATAAGCTACATGTAAAATAATCCTTTCTTTAACAGCTATGTACACTAGTTCCTTATATCTCAGACAGGTATGAGCTTGGGTTTACCCTAGAAGCAGGAGGGCATTACCACAAAACACACGAGCTTTACTTACAGCCCGACATTATCTCTACCAGCTGCTTCCCTTGCTAAGGAGGGACCACAGGAACAGAAAGGCACAAGCTCTGTTCCCCAGACTGCCTTTGAATGATGAAATGTCAGCTGTCAAACCACCTCCTTTTCAGTATTCGAGGTCTGGTTGTCCCAGTGCAGGATGCAGAAGTTCCCAGGGCATCTCAAGAGCTTTTGGAGAGGGAAAGAAGAGGGAAAGGGACAGGAGCTGCATATTCCTTCTTGAGGGCTGTTTCTCAGGCAAAGGAGAGCGAAGGTGAGATGACAGAATGAGGAAAACACCTCTCAACACACACTTGAAGAAATTCTTTATCCTTATTAATCTGGTTTTGCAACAATTAATTGTGTCCCAAAGTCAATGACAACTTCATCAAAACCACTCTGAACAAGCAGAACTGGGGCCACATGCTTATCCACAATTCCCCCTTTTGTTTCTGCAGATTTCTTTAGGTTGTGTTTTCCTGTAACATCTATGTCTGATGTTATGGGGTTTTTTTTCCTGTGTGCATAATATTCTTTTCATCCCACCAAATTTAATTTTCTAACTTGTTGGCTTTATCGCTTAAAATTTTAGTAGAGGATTTGGGTGTGCTGCCGACAAAATAATAATTTATATTGTATCAGTCAGTATCACTCCATTGTCTTAATCTTTCATAATGGTTTTTCTGCAGCTTCCAATTTTCCTCAGAATAAAACAAATTACTTAGCAAGTGGAATATCTTCTTGTCATAATAATTTAATATTAAAATGTCAATAAGATTTGGTACACACAGCAGAGGGCACAGAGGTACAGAGACAGAGCAGAAATGAAGTAAACTTAATAAAGTGAGTGAGAAGGTACAATGGGGATTGAGTCTGGCTCCTGCACTTGATATGAAAGAACCTTTTTATCCTGCAGTGCAGTACAATCATTGTGTAAGCAATAATATGATTGCAGGAGCACTTATACCTGCTGCCTGCCCACTTATGCTTAGTTGAAGTCCAGTACCAGCGTACACCCCTGGGGCTGTGTGTGCTCACCAGGGAAGGGATCAAGGAGCACTGGATGGTGACAGTAAGTGGCACATGGTGGCAGATCGGGTTAAACCCGCTTGGGAAGGAGAGGATGGCCAGAAGCTGGTGATACACCTTGGCCACTACCCAGCACCATCAGAGAGGACTCTTACAAAGCAGTCCCATGGTTTTCATTGCTTGTAGGTGGATGAAGGCTTCAGCCTATGTTTCAGCATCCTGATCCAGACACTGGGTCAGGATTTGTGCTGGGCAGTCTGATCCTTGAATGCATCAGAGCAGTTTGGGAGCAGTCCTACTCTTCCTTTGGCAACTCCATGTGTCTTTGCAAAATGAAAGGACAGAATAACAAAACCAGAACAAATCAGGTTGGAAGAGCCTTTAGAGGTCATCTGGTCCAACCCACAGCTCAGAGCCAGGCTAACTTCAAAGTAGCATAAAATCAAAAAGGAAGCAAATTTGCATGAGCTTCAGGGGCTTATTATCTGGCTCTGTTATGCCCCAGACTATGGGAAAGCCATTCCTATATCTAAGCACTCTTTTCTCTCCTGCAGCCATAGAAATGGGTGTTCAGTAGATGACTCTTTCCACACAAATATATCCCTGTTTGAAGTCCCTGTTTTCAGTGCCTAATGTCTCTTTGTGCAAAAATGGGACACAGAGCTTACTTTAAATGCTCTGTCTTTTCATAATTTTTGGGAGGGAACAAAAAGGAAACCTAGAGAAACCAAAAGGTTATGGTAGCCTGGATTCTCCCTTTTCACAAAGGAATATCTTACACCATGGTTTTTTCCTTTCATAGCAAGCAAGCAACATTATTTCCACCAAAGACTAACCAGGAGTTATAGAAAAATGGAATCATAGAATCACTTGGGTTGGGAGAGACCTTTAAGATCTTCAAGTCCAACCACAGCCTGACCATGCCTAGTCCACCTCTAGATCATGTCCTTCAGCAGCTCATCTATTTGCCCTTTAAAGCCCTCCAAGGACGGTGACTCCACCACTTCCCCAGAAAGCCTGTTCCAAATAGCTGAAATATATCTTGCTTTCTCTCCTACAGCTTTCCGTGGGCAAGCACGGGGGTGCCTGGGCCACATGGGAGGGTAGTGGAAAACCATGGAGCTGCAGACATGTTCCCAACAGCTCAGAGCATCAGAAAGTTTGGTGAAAGTGTGTGGAGTCTTCTACTGCTCACAGTTTTCACAAGGAATGAAGAGGGAAGGTACTTCATCCATTCTGGGAGGCTTTTCCTTATTAACTGCTGTTCTCCTATGTGTAAAAATAAAAGTGGTAAATGGTAAAGTCCTTCTAACAGTCACAATACTGAATGTCAAGACAACTTAACTGTTCAGAGCTATAAATAAAGCTGCTGGACAAGGAGGATTTTTGAAGCCTAGTGCCAGTGGAAGGCTGTTTTCTGCTGTATGATTTGTTTCCCAGTTCTCAGTCCGAACCAGTTTAAAACCACTCAGTGCTTTTCCTGAGAGCTCGTTCAACAGGACTAATTGCTCTGATAATAGGAAACTGATGCTGATGTTCAGCCAATATTTTCCTATCCTCCCTAGTGAGCACTTTCTGGCTGCCACCAGGAATCCCTGCCTCTTTTTCTATCTACATGTTAATGCATCTATCTACATCTTAAATACTTGTTGATGCTCACTATATTTCTCCCTTCTCTATCCAAATTTTAGCTCAGAAAAACTGCCATAACACAGCTTTTTATTTATCAGATAACTCTCTGTCACTCCTTAATTGCTTTTCATTTGTAACTTTTTTTTTTCTGGTGTTTAAGTGGTCATAACCGAATGCAATTTCCTACATGCTCCCAGCTCTTGTTTTATGGACAATATTCACTCCTTTCTCCCTTGCCATGCCTCTGCTCATTCAGACCTAACTGTATGATAGTCTTACTTGCAGCCATGCTGCATTGCCAGAAACATGCTCTCAAATATCAGCTATTTTGTTCTTTCCTTATTGCCTCTTCCTGCTGAGTGTGTATCACGTATCCCACCTACCAATACCAATCAATACCACCTACCAAGCCATCCGTCCATTGGTTTCCTCTAATTATATCTTGCCTCATTCCTTTTCTCTCTTGGTCCATCAGTGTTTTTTTTCCAGGGTGGTTTTCCCATTGTTGTTTGCAATGCCTTCCAATTTAGGCATCAACTGGGAATTTAATTAATGGGCTCTTTACCTGCTTTTCCAGGTCATTAACAGTGCTTTTGAGCAAGACTGGATGTAATAATGGTCCCTGAGGGAATCCAAGCATAGCTTGCCCTAACTAGGCACTGCACACTGATGCCTGTTGTGCACTAACAGCTTACTAGATACTTCTCAATCCGTGTGAAATGGCTTACCTCCAAGGCAATTAAAGTGAGCTCGTTTTGGAGTGTGGGTTTGTGAGCCACTGTATAAAATTATTTACTGGAGTTCAAAGTGACCAAATACTCTAAAGATTTGATGTAGCTGCATTTTCAAATTTAATAAAACAACTAGCCCAGCAAATTCATTTTTTGTAAGGAACAACACTCACTCTCTATATCCTCTCCCTTGAGATTCCACAGGTTCCCACTTACCTATTGTGTATCATTAACCTGAGTGCCAGCTTCCTACTGGAACATTTCAAGATTTCTGACTGCATTTCTGACCACATCCTGCCCTGTCCAGTCCTGTCTGGGAGCAACAACAGTTTTGGTTAAAGGAGGATGAGAGCCACCACCATCAGCTTCTAGTACCCATGACTGCAGCACATCGTATGCTGAATCTGCCCTGACTGTTCACACCCGCCTCCCCCAGGGCAGATTTAGTTCAAGTATGTGACTGTGTTCAATAAAACTAAACACAGAATCAACCTTACAACCCATTCCCAACGAATTGCTCATTAATAAGACTTTTTTTTTCAAAATTCAGAAGTTACCCACACAGAACCATGTCAAAGGCCTCTCACTGTACACACTGCATTACCCATTATTGTTTATGACCAAAGGAATACCCTGTGTGTGAAGGAATGCCCCTTGGTTCCTCACTCATTCTGCAAGGGTGGAGAAACAAAACACCCAGAAATTATTTGTAGGGTTATTTAGCAAATTCCTTTCAAAGTATGAAGGGGGTTGGAAACTCTATAGAGAAAGATTGTTAAATAAAGTCTAAATTATGCACTATTATCTACTTATTACAGAGTGCTATTGCATCCTACGTGGTACTGCATGCTCATCAATGGACCAAACACAGCATATATATACACCTATCAGCAATTTATAGCAAAGCCTAATGAAGCAGTATTTGTAAAGCTCTTGGGGACTTCAATTAAAAGTATTACTTTTTATTATTTTCCATATTAAAAGACTTGAGGGCAAAAAAAACCCCAGTGTGATAACCAACAATTAAACCCAAGTATGTGTCCACACAAAAACAATGGAGCAGGTAATTACAGAGTGCTGACAGGAAGAGCAGGAGCTAGAGATGCTGCACCACTGCCTTGGCTCTGTGGCAATCCCAAATGGCATTCAGAAAACATTTCAAGGGGATCAAAGCTGCCTCACGGGCGCTATACAAATTCACCATCATAAACACTGAATAATACATTACACTAATCTGATTGCTATTGACTGTTAGAGTTGCATGTATGACCCTGGGCATACATTAATCAAAGGAAGCCGTTCACATTTCCATCCTGTATCCTGCAGCATTGAGCAAAACTCATCTCAAATCTCTTCTTGTCCCTCTATCTCCTTCTGTTCCATCTGATGTCACGTGGAAATGGAGGCTGGTATTTGGAGAGAAATGGCTTTTCTATCCTGCCCTCTTTGTTAGAGCACACAGGAATGCTGTGATACAGAATAATAAAAACATGCACTTTTTTGTCCAGCCAGTGCTCTCTGAACCCAATTTAGCAGGTGTCGCAATCTTAAAGAGCATTCGAACTTTACAGTAATTGGTTTCTCCGCAGAGACTATAACTAATCCGAGACACTGTTTGGAATTTCACCAAATGTGCTTATTATTTACCCTAAGAAATGAGGCATCATCAAAATGAAAGATCCCGTTATTCTCATGTACCTCGCACAATGCAGCGTGCACAATGCGTTGCTCACATGAGGTGCATCAAGGCTTAAACCAATCCCTCATCAGTTCCTTTTCCCTTTGTCATCAACAGAAGACGGTGAATACAAGAAAGAGTTGACAATGTGTTGGGAAGAAATTGAATCGGCATTGCTTTGCCTGTATTGATTCTCTTATCCTTCCCCCAAGGCTAGGAGATGATATTTAGTATTTTATACTGCAAAAATCTCATGCACGTGCTGTCTGGCCTGCTTCCTCCTGTCCCAAGATGGTCTTTGTGGAAGGAGAGCCTTCCCCTGGGAGATTTAATCCCAATGGCAGGGTTTTCTCAAAGATTAGTGTAAAAATTATAGTAAAAATTATAGTCAAGCAAAACCCAGATGAGCTGGGTTTGGTATGGCTTCAGATCACTGGCATGTAAACCTATTTCCTTAGCAGCCTTATTCCATTACCTGAGAGCCAAGCATGGCAGTTGTTAATTTAAGGTAAAGGATTTAAAGAGCCTGGGATTATTCCCCAAGCAAGTGTTGTAAATGCAGTTCATTTATATTAAAGATACAATTTAAAGTTATGATAATACTAATACTATACAGCTAATTGCCTCTACAGTCACAGGTATCTGCTTTTAAAATGTTTGTTTTGAAAAATAAATAACACTTTAAAAAAATCTCGCAATGCTTTTACCAAAATCTCCCTCTGCGCCTTTGCCAGAGAGTGCCGAGATGGAGGTGCTGAAGAACATCTGGGCACACAGGACAATAAAGAGGGACAGGCTGTATGTTTACTCCCTACAGTGAAGCAGTCTTCCCTCCTGGCAATGCAAAAAACCACAGAACTTAATTAAGAGGGCCCATTTTCTCTACAAAGCTGTGTACGGTCCGTGGCCTTTGCTCAGATACACTTACTGCTTCCATCAGTCACATCAGTACCTCTGGGTTGTTGAGAGCATCGCCCGGGGACCCCCAGGAAGCTTTTTCCTTTATAAATTTTTCACACTGGTTCTATTACCTGGAGTGGACTTCCACACTGTATGAATACAGCCTGATCGCCCCAGACCTTTATCAACCCTCCGTGCATATGCCACGATGAAGAAAAATAGTTCATGTCAACAACTCTTCCTCTCTCTCATTACACAGCAGCTCTTGAGCATATGAGAGAGGTTTGGGACAAATTAATGGAATTAGATTTTAGAACATCCAAAAGAGTGGTCTTGGAAAGATGCACTCAATTTTGTAAGGAGAATCTCCAATTCCTTGGATACAGCTATCGAAACCCATTGAAGCTGGAGGAGAAACATTGTTAGACTCCCTCAGAAGTGAAAACTGATTACAGAGTTTTGATGTCTTCATGGGCTTTTGTCCATATGACTCCACATGAAATGGTCACGCATTTGAAGTCACACTGCAAAGTATTTTTCTAGTAAATTCCCGCCTTGCACCCCACAAGGAAAAGTAATTCAGCCCCTACATGGAAGTCTAAACAGAAGGATTGCTGGCAATTGCAGATCAGGATGTTTCAAAGGGAATAACATTAGGAGATAGATCCCAGGAATTCATTCCCATGACATCCAGGCTCAAGAAATAATTTAAGAGAAGGGCTGAAAATTTCATCCTACAACGCCTGGCTATTCTGTGCTCCTCTGAGTCAGAGAGTTGATCTTTTTAAAATCTGTTCCCCCTTTGCACCAGGAGTTAAGGAACCTCAATCTCACTTACACAAGTTTAAAGCCAGCGTAACTTCTGACTCCCGTGGGTGTTACTTTTGATTTATACTCATGACGCCGAGAAGAAAATCAGATCAAGAGAATATAAATCAAACAGAGATCAATACTCAGCGTCAAGGTACTAATTCTATCTCCTGAAACAGCCGTTACAAGCTGCAGGAGGCCCGGGAACAATTCCCACGGTGCAGGCAGAGCAGATTTATGTTGAGCTCTGGTTCTGGTGCAGGGGAGATGTTGGAGGTGGAAGGGGATGGTTCTGCACTGCACGCTATTAAGAATCTGTGTCTGCCTGGGCTGTCAAACAGTCTGTAGGCAGCTTTGGGAGGTTGTCATAAATCAGTGTACCCTTGCATTGGGGACTGTTGGTGAGAGCCAAGCTGGTTTAAAATTATCTTTCACTGTGTTTTGCCTTCAGCAACCACTGCAGAACCTCAACCTCACAGTTCTCCTAATGGAAGGACTATGGGATAACAAATACTAGGTGGCTGAGAGCTCTACCCCAGAACAGAACCCTCCCAAACAGCAATGTTTTCTTCATCTTCCTCCAGCGACATGACAACAGCAAATCTGGTCTTTGAAGTATGTTGAAATGTTTAATGACTTGAGCAAACATGAACTGGCTGGAAGGAGCTGGGCCACCAGTCTATGGGAGGACACAGTTCAGCAGTTCGGTGTGCTCTGTAAGCAGCCCACAAAGTGCTGGGCAGATGTTCACACGAGCCAACAGCTTGTCTGGTGGAGTCTTAATTTGTTTTTAGGAGACATATTAAAAAGGATGAGGCCATTTGGCTGCTTTATGCCAGCACTGGTAAATGTGACTATATATGTTATAAAAGTCTGAAATCAAAGGGCTCAGAAGTGGAGGAGTGGGAGAGGCATAGAAAACGGGCAAGAATTTTTCACATTAGAAAATGCTACAACACATTGATCAAAGCACAAATTCTGCAGTCCCTTGCTTTGTAGAAATTTACAGAGAAGTGTGATTGAAAGGGGAGATTTGTTTGGGGGAGTATGGTGGGCTGGTCGGGAGGGATTGATGGCATGTTAAATTGCAACAGCTGATAGCATAATTAAGTAATAAAACTCTCCAAGTAGTAATTATAGGACATGTCAAACAGAGTTATAAGGCAGGAGGCCAAAGGCCAAGTGATTAACCATCTGAGAAGCGTAACAATTCCCTGGAAATGCCCAGCCCAGAGTGCTGTTGCTGCAGTGAAATATAATTTAATAAATGCCAAAGAGTAGGACCAGCTTTACATTTCAACTCTGAGCTGATGGCAGTGCCTCCCATCAGTCTCCTGGTCAGGGGAGCTGCCTGGCACCCTCACTATGAGGCTGTGTACAGGATATCTTACCTCGTGGCTGGGAAGCCCATCCTTCAGAGCTGGGTGGTGGTACCCACCGTGACCACATCGTGCCTGTCCCGTCACTGTCTGAAGCTGGTGCACACTGAGCCATTTGAGTTTGCTCTGGGTGGGACCAGGAGTGCTCACCAGCTGAAGATGAGATGTGTTTTAGAAAGCTGTACTTCACTGTCTTGCAGACATTGCAACAGTCTCCTAGCAAAAGGTCTGTTGTCTTTCTTCAATGTATTTAAGATATCTGCTGAAACACACACTGAAGATAACTCCTATTGCTGTAGATTTTGCACAGAGAACTTTCTATTTCATCAGTTCAAAGAAGTAGAGGGGAAAAAATCCCTGATCTCTATCTCAGTACAGAGATACATAAAATTGTTGGGTTTTTTCTGAAAGTCTTTCTGTCTGATGCTCCAGGAGCAGAGATAGTATATCCACTAATGAACTAGGATGCTTTATTATCAGTCAGACTTGAAGAACTCGTGCTTGGTCCCAGCTCAGGACTGTGATGATTTTTACCCATAGATTAGTACTCTTTATGTGACACCACCTATACAGATGCCATTCATCCATTGAGCATTGCCATCCCGCTGGTAGATATACATAAGAGGTCTAAACTAGTTGCTTTTTAATTTCACTTTATATGGCTCCTGCTCAAGGAATAGGAGTTCTTGGTGTGCCTTTTTAAACACTGCTGGTTTTTTATATCTCTCTATCATCACCCCTTATTCCTGTAACATCTAAGATATATAGTTCTAATCTTTTAATCTCTCCACATGCTGCAGCTTTCTATTCCCTTAATCATTCTCACCACCTTTCACAGATCTTTCTTATTTCTCCTCCATCTTTCTATAAGACTGGAGAGCAAAGCTAAGCAAAGTATCCATGCTGAGGTGTAACTTCATATAAAAGCTATGTAATAATTTTGTGCTTTCATCTTGCTTTTTCTTAATGCAAACAAACATTTTGTTTGCTTTTCTGGCCAGAGTTTCTTATTGAACAGGTGTCTTGTTGGCAATGATGCCTTGTTGCTCTCCTGACTACCTACAGCTAATTTAACACCAACTCCACATATGAGTACTTTAAATTGTTTTCTTTTTCCTTTTGGGAGGATTTACCTTATGCTTACTTGAACTGAGCTGATCCCTGAAATGTGGTCCACCTAGCTCTTTCAGAGACTCCTGAAATGATTTACCATCTTACTGATGCTTTTTGCAAACTAAATTGTTATTTTGGCTCAACAGTAGGGCTGGTCAGGGAGCATCACACCACTAGCCTTATCCTGACACAGTTATTACTCTTCCCTTCATATGAAAGCTGATATCTATGCAGCTGCTTACTCTCCCAAGAAATGTTTGTAGGAGACTATTTAAAACCTCGTTGCAAATGGAAATTTTAGAAAGCTACTAACTTCTCTGCTCCACTGCAGGGAAGTAGTAACAGTAGAAACGGTAAAATGTTGGACAGTACTGTTTTGTCCATGAGATAACATTACATAGCATTTTATACCTATCCAACATGTTAATTAAAACTGCTCATTTATTTGATTAATGTTTCATTTCTCTTTGCTTTCCAGATATTTCCTAATATGAGAAACCTGCACATATTCTGTACATGACCCTCCTTCAGCACACTTTGTACCTGACACTGCTGGTGTGTTTGACTCTGACTTACGGTATAACCTCAGTGAAGTAGCACGTTTTGGCTCGGTTTCTGTACATGGATAATGCAGATCATGGTAATGACCTTTTTGTGTTAAGTACATTGAATCCATTCACACCAACTACAATATAAAGATCTTTTCCTCTAACCACATGATGCACCCAAGTGCTACCACATCTTTCTATTTTTCCACAAAATCCATTCTTAAATCATCATAGTTCCAATTTTCCATTAGCCCTACTGACTGTAAATAAACTTTTGTGGTAGGGGAACACATATTTTTATTTGCCATTGCAAAACTTTTGTGAGCACAGCTTTATGAGTATCTAGGGAGGTGCAAGAGCCTACCCATAGACCTCCAAGGACCACAGCACTCACCACTTGTGTAAGCCAGTGGATGCCAAACATTCTGGGCACGTGGTATGTGAGGCTGCTTGCTCTAAGACCTTTATCTCATTTATGGAGTGTTGTTGAGCATATTAGCATTAAAAAATAACCAGTTATGTAAATAAGTCAAAGGTATTACTAATTTCACTGACAAAATTAACTCCTCACTTTAATAGGCAATAAAAATACCTGCCTTCCTCTCCCTTCACCCACACTTTTCCTTCAGCCTTGGCTATGAATCACTTCTTTGTTCCAGCGAAATGATAATGGAGCACTGGCTCTTAAGGTGTGTAGGAAAACTTTTTTCTCCCTCTCTGTTCTCTCTTGGACCTTGTCAAATGTGGTGCTCTCCAGCCATCTGTTGTGGCCAAGGTTGGTGAGGATGGCAGAGGTGTTTAGAGGGTTACCTGGGTTTAGAAAAGGGCTTTGTGACAGAGCTGATGGCTGCAAAAAGGCAACAGTTATTTGGCAGAGGGAGGAAAGTGTTGTGGTATTTACCTCTGTGAAGGTAATTGTGGATTTGTTTTTAATGTGAGAATGAGGAAGGGACTTTTTAATAATGTAAAAATTATAGAAACTCAAAGGATTGTCATCATTACCTGCTAATCACCTTACGAGACTCTTTTATGAAGCATGTGCATCTACCGTGTTTCTAGCTCCAAAATAGAAGCATAAACATCATCAAATGGAAACTTAATTATATAATGCTGTTTAATGGATGTTTTTGTGTTTTGGTTGTGTATTAGGAAATGTTTCTGAATTACTTCTCTTTGTAAGTACTCAAAATTTAAATCATTAAATCTGTTTCACAAATGTTTACTGTGTAAACATGACAAAAAGTCTGCAAATACAGGAAATTTGTTACAGGGGCCAAGTGCTTCACTGGTATGATGGACAATCTAAATACCCACATTTGTCCCAAAGCTATATTTTAGGAGGTACTTTTACAAGCAGTTTGCTGAAGTTTACTGAGCTTCATGCCCATAATTAAGAAAATAGGCCACCTAAAATAAATGCAAAGGCTTGTGGAAATATATTTCCAACTCTAGAGTTGGCAGTAAAATAAAAACCTCTGTTTAGTGGAAACAGGCTTCAAAATTCAGCTTTTTTTGTTGTTGTTTTGAAGGGTACTGAGACTTTCTGAAACTTATCAAGGACAGAATGTGTAACCCTGTGGTCCTGGCACTTAGGAAAGTCTTCATGATTTTTTTTTTTTCTTTCTGGGATATGTCAAACTATTCAGACCAAAACAGAGTTTTGAAAAGCCGGATTTTCCTCTGAAATGGAAATTTTGTGTACACTAGCTGGCGTATTGAGTACTTTGTAACTGGCTATTACTGTCTAAGTGCTCCCCCGTGTGTTTGCTCTCATCCTCTTGTTACAATTTTGTCTAGAAATTCCCTACAATCTTTAAAAATACCCCACCTCACCCCACTCCCACACCCCCAAAAAACCCACAAACAAACAAACAAACAAACAAACAAAAAACTGGCAGATTTTAACAAAATTTGTAGCTCATCTCTATTAAATACCAAATTTCTCTAAGAGAAAAATAAATCCCAAACCTATATATTTAGGGTTCTTAGTCAGGATTACATTCCTACCCCTCTAATCAGTCTCTGAATTGCTTCACGGGTTAACTGAAGCAGTTTGACTGCAAAATCAGGTCTGTGTGAGATGGGAGAGATGCTCGTGGGGTTCTTCTCTCCAGCTCGGATGCTCCCAGGGCTCCCTTGTGACTGGAAACAGCCCAGAGGGCGTGAGGAGGGAGAGGACCTGCCTTGTCTTGGGGCTCCTGGAAGAGCCTGTGAACAAAGGCAACAGTGGCCCTTCCTGCCAGGAGCCTGGTCCCAGGCACTGAGCAGCATCATAAATTGCACACACTGGTCATTCGTGCCACAACCAGACGTCTCAGTAATCCATCACAAATTAGGTGGTAGCTGATAAACTTTCTTTGGTTTGTTTGCTGCTCATTATTAATTATGGCTTCAGGGAAGTGTTTGGATAACAGCAGTGGAAAGTTTTCAAGTTCTGATATAGTCTCTGCTCCAGAGGAACAGAAACAATTTACAAATTCAGGATAAAATGTGTGTTACAAGTTACCTGACACAGCCGTAGGTGAAAGTTATGTATTTCTGAATTGTCTCGCTGATGATCTCCATTGATTTTTCTCAGACAGCCCAGGCAAACCATTTAAACACAGTGCCTAAGTTTACTCGTGCCCCCGATGAGCAATGTGTGATATAAAGTGACTGCCTCCCACAGACCCCATGAGCCCCCAGTTTATGTTTGTAGCTGACTTGCGCTGTTTCGCTGGGGAGCCTGGAACTGCGAGACATTACTAATAATTCAAAATCAACAAGTGGCATGAATCAGCCTTGTACCTGTGGATAAACATTTTGATTTGCAGCAAAGGTTTTTCAGCTATGAAAATAAAAGTCAAGTTAGCAACTCCAGGTCGTTTTTACCTTGGGAAGGTCTTCCAGGGTCTCTTCCTCCCCAAGCACTGCAAGTTCTGCTCCTGTCCTGCTCCGCCATCCTGAGCGCAGCTTTGTGGTGACTAATCCTTTCCCTCTGCAGGGTATTACATGGATAACTGTGATGATACTGTATGTCTTTTAGCAGACTTACTGGAATATCTCGCACTACCATGCAGCAGATCTCTTTTATTTAAAAACTTCAGATGGAGTATTAAACATTGGGGGTTTTTAACATGTTTCAATCAAATCACTTAGGCAAGTTCCTAAGCAGATGCAAGAATACATTTTAGTTGAATTTCAGGGGATACTTATTGCATGTTAAATACCACTAGGCAATTATTTAATGAGGTTTAACAAGTATGTAATAGATAGATTACTTATGACCTAGATGTGAAACCTCAATGAATATGTTTAATCAATTGGCATTCAATTAACATACATTAGGCTTTTCCTGCAGCACGGTGTTTTATTTTAGCTGTCTGGCTAACAGAGCAGGCTTGCATACTTGTTAACTACTTGCTGGCCATAATTTTATGTCCAATATTGTACCTGTAATAATAATAAAAAAATAAATTAATTGGTAGCCTGCTCCTAGTGAGTTTATTGGCCCGTAATTACCCATTTAGAAGTGTAAGTCCCATTTGGTGTGTCAGTATACTCAATTATCTTCCCTGCATTCACAACCATAGGGACCTTTCTATGCTCAAACAGTTCTGTCCACAGCTTTTTTCTGATTCAGCAAAAGAAACTTGCTGGTCGCTTCTTTTGAATGTCAAGATTCTCACTGGCTATGTAAAGGTAAACATAAATGAGCATTGCTGATTTATGTCCTAGGTGCAATTACTCTCTTGAAACATCACAAACAATCCAGAAACTCCTCTGCATCTCTGTAGTGCTACAGTTTAATTAAAGCTTAATAAGAAACAACAAATTTGTATGGGTCTTTGTCCAGTTGTACTCATTAATTTACATGTAACTTGTGCTTTTTGTTCTCAGCAGAAGAAGAAAAATTGTCTCTCTCCAAAAATTGTCAGAAAGACAAGAAATGTTATTAAAAAATGTTAAAAGCAAGCTTAGTGAGGAGAACTGATGAGAAAGGAATTAATCTTCATCCCTGCTCTAAAAGTGCTACAAAGGCCGTGTAGATGTGAGGTCCTTGGCTTCCTGGAGAGATTTGGAAACACCCTTGTCCTGCTTCCACAAGCACAAACAGCTATGCTATTTCTTTCACACAGTTGGGAAGAGCTGAGGAAGGTAAAATATATGAGTAATGATGAATAGTATTTTGTGTAAACTGTTTAATTTTGCTGCAGAGACCTACTGCGCTCAAGCTGACTGACAGAGCTCCACAATGTGGTTTCTAAATTCTGTCCTTTGATCCCAGCCTAATTCCCCATCTGACTTGAGAGGCTTCACATCACCATGAGCTGCACAAGGAATAATGCTGGGTTTTTGGAAAAGGGAAAATGGTTTTGTGAAGACAGAAGCCACAGTGGGAGAAGTGAGAAAACGACCCAAATCTTGGCGTACTGCTAACTGGCTTAAGAATACATAAAATGCCAATTTCAGTTCAATCCCCCATCCTTCAAACAGAAGCAGCCTTGGTGTGCTCTGAGGGGAGAGCTGGAGTGGAGGTTAAAATACAGCAGAGCCCTCACACATCCTCTCTGCACATCAGTTGGGACAGAATATCTGCCAGAAGAAGAGCTGCGTGCTTGTGTCCGATTTTAATTCATATCTTCAACTTGGAGGAGGTTTCCTTTTGGAAAATCTGTGACTCTGCTAATTTGCCATGTTCTGTGTTTTCAAGCATTGCTTTCTAGAGCCAAATCTTGTTCCAGGCAAACTTTGGTGTCAGGATCTGAAGGGCTACAAAGGAAGAAGATACATTTTGTTCTTTTCTTCTGCGGAAAGGACACCCTGCAAGATTAAAGTAACTGGATTTTGATCAGCATTTCCCATTTGCACTGGGCTCTTTACGAATTGAAATGTAAAAGGTCAAAGCTCCAAAAGCATTTCTCATTTCTAAAGAGGTTTGTTCACCACTGTAATTTAATAGCCATGCCAAAGCTGATAAGATTTTGGAATCTGTCCATGGCGTGTATTGATGTCACAGGTCAAAAATAAAGGCTTCAATGTAATTTATTTCTCCAAGCACAGTGAAGATAATAACTCAAGCACAGAGCAATATGTTAAAACTAAATTATATTCAATAAAGATGACTTATGCCAGTCTTCTACAAACTAAATACACTTGGCTCAATTCAAATGTGCTCATTACTCTGGTGTGGTGGCCTCCAAGAAGTATTTCAGCATTGCACGGAGGCCTGAGTACGGTGTTGGACTTAGGCTGTGGGGTTTGGGAGCACTGCAAGGGGAAGGAGGTTATTCCTCCTTTCCCTGTTGAAAACCTGACTTGAGGGAGCATTTTCATGCACCAGCTTCCCCTTCTGTTTTGCTTTCTGCTGGATGGAATGATGCGTAAGAACAAAAATTCATTCCTGCTATAAATAGAGTCGGCGCATGTGATACAAGGGGGAGGAGAGCAGATGCTGCACACATAGCTTCAACTGGCATGTCATGCTTTAGCACACAGTCAGAGATGGGGGAAGGGGACACTTTCTAAACACTGGGAAAGAAAATTATCAACAGAATAAGTACAGCAGAGGTAGGCAGGTATAGGTCCTCTCCTACCCAACTGCACGTCAAGATCATTTAAAGCATCTAACACTGAGGGTCAGCAGCTGATCCAGTCTTGGTCTTTCATCCAGTGATCTGAAGGAGGAGAGTGACATGGGTTGTCCCATGTGGACACTTACTGGACTCTGGCATTGTCATCAGTGGAGTGTTGACCTTCACCCTTACAGGAAAACAGAAATGAGAATGTTTCAGTACCAATCCTGATGTGTCTTTTAGATTTCACCCTTTATTATAACTATTTTAGCACTTCTGCTTGTAAGAGTTTCTTTAAGTGACCATGAGTTTCACTGCATGCCTCTCATTTGAGGCAATGGGACTTGATTTGGGCTACTTGCTTCTGACTGGATGCCACTGGATGCAGTAATTCTTTCTGAGAATTTATAAAAGTATAGAAAGGCTGCATTTGATTTCAGAGAATTCCAGAGGTTTGTGTTATCAGGCTGTGGATTCAGTTCTTAATTCTCTTGTAAGAACAGAAGAGACAAACTGTGCCTTGCAGATGGAGAGATATGGGCTGCTCAGATGTTGGTGAACCAAGGAGAACATAGGTTGCTTTGCTCATAGTCTTCATTGAGACATAACCAGGGAGAGACTGGAACCCTCTGATCCCAGTATGCAAACAATTGCCAAGGATGCTGCACTGGATAAGCTATAGGATCTATGAGGAGCCCTAGGATCAGCATTTGCTTCTGCAGAGCTGCAGTCCTGCTGGGAGCTTCAATACCTCCATAGAAGTTCACAGTGAGTGTGACATCTTTAGGTTATACAGAACATTTAGGTATTAGTACAGTGGCTACACAAGTAATAATTTTCAGTAATTTGTGTGTCAGAAGAATTGCTTATACACTGGTATCCAGTTAGCTGATTGTAATTTATCTCACACCACACACCTACAAAGAGCTACAGGGATGAGAAGAAAGGTCAGTTCTGTAGTTGTCTCCAGACTCTAATGAAAATCCAGGGTTATTTCCTCTAAACAATGGAAGGGTTCAGCTAAGGAAAATCAGCTACTGTGAGGAAAAGCAATCAAAGACAAGTCTTGATTATGAAAATCAAAATGGTGAAGGATTGGTGACATTTACCCCGCTATCACAGCTACAATTGCAGAATGACCACTGGTACAGAATGCATTAGGCTGGAAGTAATCATAATTTGCATGGAAAGGTTTAGGATTAAACTTAAAAACATATAAAATCCTAATTCATTAACAAAATCGACTGTGAAAGGCTGTAAGACAAGCACAGAATCAATTTCAATTTGAACTGAAGAATAAATCAGGTGCTACAAGGCTTTGATTTACAGGTCACACATCTTCCTGCAGGATGCTATCAACCAGTAACAACCATGGCCAGCTTACAGGCAAGCAAGCTTCAAGTCAGCGTGGGTGAGGTCATCTAGAAAATGGGTTGAAACAGCAACATCAGTTTCTCCAAAATATCCTCACAAAAGCAGCTGAAGAAGTTCTCCATAAAACAAAGAACAATGCTAGAAAATGCCATGAGTCAAGGCAAAAGGAAGGAGATGAATCATGAAGCCAAAGCAGCTTCTTAAAGAAGTGGCAGAAAAACACTTCATCTGCTTGCTAAAGATCTTACTGTCAGGTTACAGCAGCTGGAGCCGCTCTTAGGGATTCACAAAGAAATATTTTAATAGCAGAAAGAAAAAGGTGAAGTGGCCAAAACACTTTCTAAAAGCATCAAACAGGCAGAAACTACTTGAAACTATTCACTTCATCAAATAAACTTCCAACATTAAGAAAGACAACAGTGAAACACTATGCAGAACACTCAACCATGGTTTTCAAAGTTGAAGCCCATCAGCATTACTGAAATAGTGACTATTGCCTGGGATGGAAGCATGGGGAAAACCATCTGATGGCTCTGCAAGACCTGGGCCAGCAAAGCTCTGTGAGGACATGGCAAGATGGCTCAATGGCCACAATGGGTGAGAAACATTTGGAAAACTGGTAAGGTCTTGTGTGGTGTCTTTCTCAGCAAAGTAGAAGAGTTAGTTATGGCAAGCCCTGTGGGTGAAGTATCGTAGTTTGACCCAGAAGAACATATTCTTACCGTGTGAACAAATCAAAACATTATTAAAAAAACCAGCAATGAAAACAGACTGGTCTCTGGGCTTAGGGAAGTATCATGATGAGGTTCAATTAGCCAGATGAGGTTCAATAGAAGTAAGTGTAGGGTCTGGCACCTGGGAATGAACAACAGTGGGTATCTGTACAGGCTGGGGGATGACCTGCTGGAGAGGAGCTCTG
>VXBZ01002879.1:335855-389671 GCA_013399135.1 Heliornis fulica
ACAGGCTGCCCAGGGGTGTTGTGGAGTCTCCTTCTCTGGAGATATTCAAGACCCATCTGGACACCAACCTGTGCAACCTGCTCTAGAGAACCTGCTTTGGCAAGGGGGCTGGTATTGATGATGTCTGGACGTCCCTTTCAATCCCTACAATTCTGTGATTCTGTGAAATTCTGTGAATCCCTGTATAACTTTTAGGTTGCAAAAAGCATTTCACGGTGTCCATTGGGACATCTGGGATATCTGGAGGTGTAATACACCACAATTAAAGATGTGCCCTGTCAGGTGCCGTGCCAAGGTCAGGGTGAACGCAGCAGCAGCTTGTTTGCCTCATGCTGCAGCAACGCTGAGGTCCAAGATACGTTCTCTCACACCTACTGCTTGGCATTGCCGCCAGCTTCATTGCAAGGAATAAATAACAAGTTTCCTTATGAAATATACAATGTGCTTTCAATGACAGCTATACTAAAAAAAAATAATCAAACATTGTAATGACAGCATCACTCTTGTAAATGACAGCTTAGCCAACACTGAAGTGAGGACCAGAAGGCTATGTAGAGCTGTGGGGAAAATACTGATATTATTCACTTTGAAAATAAGCTTAGCAAGAACTGCAGTAGTTTAAACCAAAAAAAAAGAAAAAAAAACAAACCCCAGCTTTAGAAGATAGATAGGGATGATAATCAACAACTTCTTCGCATATGTTGGCAGCAACAATCTCCTGTGCCATGAAGATTTCAGAAAGGAAATAATGATGTGAATTAGAAGATGGCTGTTGCCTCTACCACCTTGAAAAAAAAGAGAGAGATTTGGTTATTGAAACTCTGCAGCTTTATATCAAAAAGGGTACTTATGCTTTTTTCATTTCCATGTTAACATATGGATGTGAAAACTGAAAATCCGTAGCAGATAGAGGCAGATATGAAATGCCTCTGAAAGCAAATGCAGTAGGAAACTCCTGGTAGCACAACAGATTCACTTCCAAAAAACCAAGGAATTCATCAGAACCTGGTGTTAGTGCTCTCAGAAGCTATCTAGAAGAGACAACCTGATGTATCTGCTAAGGAGAAGTTCAGTACAACTGCACACATCTGGACAGCTGAAATAACATGTGATGGATCTGTCTAAAAGGTCCCTTCCTAACTCACTCTCCATTTAGAGGAGAAAACCAAACCCATTTGTCAATATAAACTACTTGCAATGTTGGCTGGATATAGGATGACTTAAAAACTGCTGGGGAGGCCTGGAATCAGTGCTGTGGTATGAGGGAGGAAAATGTTGTGGTGAGCATAAAAATAAATGGATGGGTAGGTGGGATGGATCGAGCAGGGAGCATCTAGAACCAACAGAGAAGGAAGGAAAAAGTTCATTGAAGAAGTACAAAGAAAGAAAAGATGGTGATGGTCAGAGCAGTGGCTCCTGAAGGTGGGGCAAGTTGATCAAAGCTGATTTTGATAATTCTAGCAGGACAATCTAGACAAATTGTTGAGGGTGGTAGTTCTGGCTTCCCAACGTGGCTCAGCTTGTGCAGCAGGGTCATCTCACACACTTTTCCTCAAGGTCAGGAGGAAGCAGAGCATTAGATCATATTCCCATTATTACTGCCCGTAAAGGCTCTTGGCTGGCTTCCTAGACCCGAGACAGATGATCTACATCTACAAGTAGATCCGAGTTTTGGGGTTTTCTGGTTAGCCCGTAGATACTACAAGTCTTTTTGCTTCTCCTCCAACGTCTTCCTGGGGGTCAAGCAATGCAGAAGGGATGCCAGATTCACTGCCCATCCTTGCAGGGAATGTGTGTGCCTCTCGGCTCTGAGAGCTCTCTGCAGCTGCACAGCCTTGGGGCAGCTCCACCCACAGGTTAGTATCAATTTTCTATTAGCTCAGCCTATTTCTAATTAAAAACATAAAAGCAGCAGTACTGGGTCAGACTGACTGTCCATCTGGCCTAGTTTCCTAGAAAGAAAGAAGTTTTTAAAAGTTAATTGGTTGAGTTGCTTTATACAAGGTGAGTGGAGGTGGGTGAACCCAATCAGTTAAATTTCACAGGTTTCAAGCCATTTACTTGAAAGTGAAATATATTTCTGCTCTTTATTTCATTCTCCAGCCAGTTCAGGGCTATTCTGCAACTAAACTTTCAGATCAATACCACTGAAGGTTATTAAAAATACACTTTTAAATAGAATTTTTTGTTTGCTAGTCAACCAGCCGCTGGGCAAATGCATCCATCACATGGAAAGTGAACAGAAAGAGCCAGGACTGTAAGAAACAGACCTTAGAAAGGATGAGAAAGCTGACTAGTTTCACTGGAACAACAAGCCCCATAAGTCTGGGGTTGTTTTAGTCAGGGAAGTGGCAAACTCCGAGAGTTGAGGTCTCCTACACCCCGTGTGCTTATGTTGGGTTAATTACCCATTGCAATCTTGTAGAATTCATGACAGGTTTTTGTGCCCACACTTACATCAAGGAATGGAGTTTAGCAAGACTAACATGAGCACCAGCAATTAGTGTTTACCTGCAGAGCCCTGGCACTCTCCAGTAGATGAGCTGTGGCTTAAAGTCCCAGCCTTAAACCTCTGTGAAAATACTCTGCTTTTACATGTGCGGTGTGTCTGAGTGCCACTGTCCTTGATCTCTGCCACAGAGGAGGTTTGCAGACACAGAGAAGACTTCAAAGCCTCTTTCTGTGCCAGTAAACTACAATAGATGTAAGCTCAGCCAGCGAGCCTGCGGTCCCCATCCCAGCTATGGTGGGCATGAGGATTTTGGCTTGCGGCAAGAACTGCCATCACTGCCCAAATCAAAGCTCCCACAACAAGCTCGACACCCCCAGACTGGTCCAGTGCTGCCACACCAGGGGAACAAACCCCAGCAAAGTCTGTGCATCAACTGCCAGCAGCCAGGATGGTCCACGCTGATAAACAGCAAAGCCATCCCTTGCGCCAGCGACCAAGGGGCTGGTGACAGGCTAATGGGAAAATATCACAGGGCATAAATATAAGGGCATCCTTCCCACTGCTAGCGGCTCATTATGGCTCTGACCTGCGGGGATCTGGGCTTATTTCTGTAGCTGGTGGAACTAGCGTTTTACATATCAATTATCTGATGAATGTGGCCTTGTTTCCTGTTCATGAATCATTCATGGCCTGAGCCCACTTTGGCAAAAGCATGTATTTTCTCTAAGTATCCTCTGGCTCCTTTGAGGAGTGCTGAGCTCTGGGGTGTGCACAGGCTGCCCAGCTACATGCAGCTGTGACTGAGCAGGTAGATCTCATGATCTGATTTTTGTCTCCTTCACTGGATGGTTTAAGTGTCTAAAACAGGGTGTAAAATGATAATGCCAAGTAGTAAATCATTTTCTTCAGGCATGAATTCCCTTGACTGCTGAAGATGCTTGATCTATAAGCTGCACCTGTTCTTTAAACACCCCTGTAGATAAAAAACTTCTTTACATGTCCCTGGACTGCCAGTACACAGCATATTCCAGCCCACAACTCTCAGGGTGCCCTGTCCTTCCCAAAAACATTATAGGAAGATGTTCCCTGGTCCTGCCAGCCTCTTGCAGCTCCATTAAACAAGTTTTGTAATACCTTCACCTGACATGGCTGATAAAGGTGTTTGCACACACTCCTTGCTACATAGACTTCCCACTAACTTCAAGCCTAAATTAACTCCTGGCTTATTTAAATCATTTGTCTTTAAGCCCATTATTGTTATTGTTATATCTTTACAGTAGTTGTGTTCTTCTCTGGGTGTTTGTCTCCCTGTATGTTCCACTCCCAGTCTTTACCTAAATAAACTGAGTGCTTTCTTCCTCTCTCAGAGGAACAGTCCTTGCATTCCTCTGACTGCCCTCTATCCCTTTACTGCACTATTCACTGAGTGAATTCTTCACTCTCATACTTGGGGGAAGACAACAGTGCACACCATGCTGATGAGGTCAGACCAACCTCTGTAAAATTGAATTAGTGCTTCCCTAGACTTCCAGCCTTAACTAAAAATCCTGCTTAGGTATATCTATTTTTTTCTAGAGATCATATAATTGCCACTTAATAGTTAACCTGTGACGTCTAAGTGTACTCGAGTCTTTCTCATTCTCAGACATTTCTAACAAGTAGCCAAAATTCTTGCTACTGCTCCTGAAGTACTTGTCCATAGATTATATATCATTGAATCATTATATATTATTGTATTTTATCCTTTTCTATTACTTCAGATTTCAAGGTCAGTCCTTAGCTAATAGCCCTGTCCTGGTTTGCATTGACAGTTTCCCTACCACCACATAGCTGTAAGTGTCATTGGCACGCTCATACCTTCCCTTCCAAGGTCAATACAGAAATGAAATATGTTCAGTCCCACTCCTGATCCTCAGGGATGTTTACTGGTAACCTCATTTCAGAGTGATAATTCCCCTTTTGGTGTTCCCTGTCACTGACTCCCCTTTAGCCAGTACTGTACCCACTTTACAGTCCTGTATAAAATCTCACTGCTTTCACTTGAGCTGATAATTTCCCATGTGGCGCTGTATCAAATGATGTCTTCAGTCCAGATAGATGAGATATCTTGCATTTCCTTTGTCTAGAAAAATCATTTATCTTATCAATTTTATCGCAAATGGACACAGTTTGCCCAGAAGAGTTTAATCGTCAACATGATGACCACGACTTCAACAGAAAATTGGAGAGTGGGCTGTGCTCCCCGGCAGCTCTGCTGGACATCCACACTTGTTGAGGGGACCCTAATTTCAAAGACAATATTTCCTGCACTGTTACCCCTTGAAATGACACAATCTGACACTGGGGACTGTGAATAGATGGGGACTGTTGTTTCCAGTACAGAGGCTAAAATCAACACGAGCGATGTATGTTCATACAGCAGGCAGTTACAGCCCGACACGCTGAGGAGAGGAGCCAAAGCATTTACCTGTTTTATTGTGGTTGCTGTTATGTATCTATTTGTTTATTACAAGGGAAAAAGTGCATGTTTTTTACACAGAACTGATATGTTTAGTGCTTTCATTTTATGTTCTGAGCAGTTGAGCTATTCAGTGTTTTAAGGGTAGTATCGGTTCTTTATAACTCAATGCCGACAATAGGAGTCTAAGATAATGGAGCCTAAAGAGAGATTTTTCCATTCCTACATTGTTTCTGAAATATGGAGTGATCAAATGCACTCAGTAGAAGGTTTCTATCAGTAAATCTTCAGTAGAAGTGACTTTAAAAGTTAGATAGAAAGGCTGTGGAAGGGAAAATGGCTTGAGATTTTGGGAAAAACTTTGAAAAGTTTTGCGAAATATCCTTAAAGGCACTGTAGCAGCTTTTTTCTCATTGTGATATCAAAATGCCTCTCTCATCCTTGTCATTCTGGTGCTTTGGATCCATTTCAGCAAAGCTTTTAAGTAATGAGCATTTGTATTAATTGGAACAGAAAACAAACGTGCTGAAAGTTAAGAATGGTATTGCAGGTTCTGTTCTCTGCTGTGAATGGAGAAGCAGATTTCTGTGGGAGCTAAGAAATGGGGTGAACTTGTTGTCCAGATGCCATCTTCCCTACCAAGTGATTTAGGGGTGTTCAGTAAAAAAAGGCTCTGCACAGCGTGGTCTGAAATTCAGATCTGTCTCCAAAAGGGCAGGGTGCTGCAAGGTCCTGTATCCTGAGTACACTGAGCTCTCTGAAACCCATGTCCCTTGAAGGAAACTGCATTACCTCAGAATTCACAAAGAATGAGAAGCCAAGAAGGAACGTTTGACTTTTCCTCCTCTTCTGCACATCGCTCGCTAGTGCTGGGCAGAAGAGTGGAGGGTTAGTACGAGCCACGCTGTCCAAGCACAGCAATCACTAATGAGCTCATGGAAGGCTCCTTCTGCTGCAGGATGTCCTGAACGTGCATCACAAACATTTTTGCTGTTGCTCAGGTTTATAATCTTCACAAATTCCTTCCTGATGATTGCAGCCCAAACGTTCATTGTTTCCAGACCACTATGAAGTCCTCATCCCTCCTGGGTGTCTGGTTTTAAATTCCTGCTAGTGCATGTTTCCTGAAGTGAATAGAAATGTGGGACTTATCTGCACATGCAATTGATAGGATCTTCTGCAAAACCTGCCCATGGGCAATTATACATTGAAAGGGCAATTACACACACAGCGACCCAATTTGCATACAAAATGCAAGATTATTGCCAAGAATCGCATGTACTTTTTTGTGCAATATTCAGAAAATTGGGCCCCAAAGACATAAACCCTTTCTTCTGCTATCAAATCACCTTCTACTTCTGCAACAAGAAATGGAATATATATGAACCATTTTACAAAAAATATTATTATCAGGAAATGTGTATGGCCACATCAGGTCAAAGTGCAGGTCTCTCCCCACATTCACTGCATCTCTCCCGGTCAGAGGGACAAAGAAGACAATCAGCATGTCCCAGGGCTTGCCCAGTGTCCTGCCTATATTCCGTGGCTCAGTGACTTTCAGAGCCAAAGAAAGGCTTTTTAGTATTTAATAGCCTGGATTATTCACTAATAAATGGATTATTGTAGCAGATAAAAATTCAAATATAGAATAAACCAATTGCATTTGCTCGCATTTGTCCATATCAATATAGTGTCTGATGAGTAAATATGCCGCAGTGAGCAGATTCCCTGTTCAGCCTTTGCCCCTCAGTGGGAAGGAGGAGTGTGAGCACGGGTGTCACTGCTGCACCTCGCAGTGTGTGACCCTAAAGACCTCTGCCAGCACAGACTGCTGTCGGAGGCAGGTAACACCCAGCCCTTCTGCAGACCTCGTGGGCCACCTTGACTGCACTAAGGACCAGACGCACAAACCTCTGGTTTCCAGGGATTTCTGTGCAGGACTGGTGGGAGGGAGCTGCTGGTGGTCCCGCACCTTACACCACAGCAGCAACACCCCCACACCAGTGCTGTGCCCCTGAATGTGTTGGGGTGTCAAATCACAGTTTCACACTGCTTTGGAGTTCGAACTGTGGGATTTGAGACCCGGCTATTTCACGCCGTGTGGAGATATTCTCTTGACAAAACAGTGACATTTTAGAGTCCTTCCCTAGGAGGCAAAAAGAGGGTGGGGGGGAGCAAGAAGCCAGATATCAAGCAAATCTTTATTTGCTTCATAAACTCCCTGTTAGCGAGGCCGAGAGCGCCTTCCTGTGTGACAGCCCACAAAACACCCGGCGTGCTCCGCATTGTCACCGAGATGTGGCCAATAAACTTTACGCCGGTAAATGTTCTCATTTAGCCAGTATATTTCGATAACCCAACTTCCCGCTGTCACAGGTATTCAGATTCAAAAAATAAAGCCACCCTTTATAAAAGTACATTTAACGAGGGTTTAATGCTCACACAGTAAATCTGCAAGCAGCTGGATGTGTTTTTAAGTTTCCTTGACGTCTTTTATTTGTTTAATACATGGGTCTATAAAAGCCATTTCTCTGAGCCTGCTAATGAGCAATAGGGGACTTGCAGCTATTTAAAACCCGGAACAAGGCATCAAAATGAAGAATGCAGTAAAGGCTGCTGGAGCAGGGAGCTCCAGATGTGACAAGCAGTGCTTTATGGTGCAGGAAGATGGAGCACCAGACACGTGGCTGCGGTGTCACAGCAGATACGGGCTCGCTCGCAGGAGGCCAGAGCCCTGCTTTCCATGGAGCTGAACATAAGTTAACGAACTTCCTTCCTGGGGGTGCTAATGAGCTCGGCTCTTGTCCAAGATGCGATGTGAGCCTCAGCATGGAAGACTTAAGAGGATGGGGGCAGGAAAGAGAGGACCTCTATAAAGGTCTCTGAACTTGAGGTAGATTTCCACAGCTGCAGACAGGCTCTGAAACATCTCGACCACAGAGGACTTTCCTGTGACTGAATTTTCCAACCTCTTTGTGCACCATTCAGCTCACCTGAAGTGAGAACTGACCCCTGAAAGCTACAGGGAAGGAGGGTCAGTGGCAGTACCTGCCAGCACCAGCAGCACAGGCAAGCACCGGGTGCAGGATTAGCTCCCATCACACCACAGCAGCTCTGCAAGCTATTGCTTCTAGGGGAGATGCTGCCATGGAGAGCTGTGGGGTCACCACCACTTGCTTCTGCCACCCTCCTCAGCACTAGTGAGGCTTTACAGAAGAAATGCTATGAGAGAGCAATGCCCATCCATGTACATCATATTGTACAAAGTAAAGAAAGGGAGGCTCTGGAATCAGCTGAAGAATTTCCATTAAACATTTCCCATCAGAAAATTGAAGACAGTAGTTGAAGAAAAGATCTCCTTAATGCATGTTGTTTGAGAAATTGTTTTGGAAAAATAAATCCTTGCAAAAAAAAAAAATCTAAACTAGGATATTTATTCTTGACATTTTTGAACAATGCATTAAGTTATATAACAAGATGACATCTATTTTATTTTGAAGGAATTAGAAATGGATAGTTAAAGTCTCATTTAATGAGAAAGATTTTTTTTACTTTAATTTCATTAAATGAATGTTATAAATCACTACAGGTTGACATGAAATTATTTCCTTTTACATTTCCTTATTCAGGTTGTGCAAAAGACATTAAAAAATCAGTTCTTTGCACATCTTTACTCTTGAATTTATTGAATTCCTCTGTGAAGATGGAAAGGATGGGAATCCTTGCAAACTGAGTAATTCAGATGAATAGTGTCTTCAAAGCAAATTACCACTGTGCAGATCTGATACATACTTCTGTCCTGACTCTTCTGCTCAATTTTTTGCTCACCCCAGAACTTTCTTTTTATTTTTCCTTTCCCAGGTAAACTAGCAAGGGATCCTTCTGTTGTGCACATGGATTAATTAGAGCAAAGAGTTTTTAAACAAGTCCCAAATCCCATAATCCCAATACCGCATTATAAAATAACTCACCAATACATTTTCACACCTTGGTCAGTACATTTTCTTTACAAGGCAGGTTACTGGCAGTTCTAGTCCCATCTGGTTCAGACTCACCAAAAGGGGAGAATAGTTTATCTTTCCCCAAAAGGCAGACGGTGGCACTCCAATCCCAAGCTACATCAGAGCACCAGGCCCCCAGGATGTCCAATGAGTCACAGCAGGTTCCTTCTTGCTGTATAAACTGAAGGGAAAACACCAATAGCTGTGTTAATATCATGAGTATCGTGTATGTTCCTGTTCAAAAAGGACAAGAATTTAAACTTCCTACGTGCTTGTTGGTTTAAAATACGAGAGCTGACTGCAACGCTAGACTCTGCCTGCTCAAGGTGCCTTGGAGTAGGCAAAGCCATGAATTTAAAGCACCTCATCTGCCTGCTGTAACTGTCCACCATGGACAGAAAAACACTCCATTACTTCTTTCCCAAGGTTTGTGTCCATTTTTTGCCTTCCTGTTTAGGCTGGCGACGTGCCATTACACTTTGTATTCTCTATTGCCAAGGAGATAATAAATAAGGCCAATTATTCTTATCTGAGTTGCATTAAGAAAGACTACTTCCTCCAGTACAATGGAAATGCCACTCTTCATGCTTACTTTTATGATTCTTTAGCCAGTTATGGATCTATGTAGCTGTGTTTATATCAAAGGCAGTTTTAATTTATTCTGAGATTAAAATTTTATGAGCAATTGCATCAGATGCTTTTCTAAAATTCAAATAGACTACGCCCACCACATTCCCTTCAGCTAGTAACTGTAATTCTATTTTAATAAGATATTGAATTTGTCTGCAAGATTATTATTTTTTCTGTACAAAGAAATATTTATCTCCTAATATTTGTTTCAGATGTAGGAATTCAGTGTGTGGTAACTGACTGTGTCATTCTTCCTCTGATTTTCTGATGAGTAGGACAATATTTGCATTTCTCCCTTCTTCTGGTGCTCCTCAAGTATCTACAGTTGATCAGAAGTAAGTCAAGGCAGGTAAGGACTCCATCCAGTAGCTCCTTTATCATCTTGGGATGCATCTCACTTCCCTTAGTTGGTCTCTGTGCGTTTTAGAATTTTCAAAGGATTTTAAATTTTCAAAGGATTTCCTTAATTTGCCTTATCTCTTTTTTTTTGTTTGTTCTTCTTCTTTTTAAAATTGTTCTCTTTTCATTTGTGCTTAAAACCAGCTCTAAAGAAAATCTGGATCCACTCCACAGACACACACGTCACTTACTGTGATGTGCAACCTGTGTACTCTCAGAGAGGCATTGACAGAAATGCCAGCAAAAGTGACATCCCCTGACTGTGCCACCTGTGAAATCAACATCCCCAAACAAGCCAGGACATCTCTACCTCAGGATAGATGTGCATCATGTCACTCCACAACAGCCACTTACAGCCCAACTGTGGGCTGTAAGTGGCTGTTGTGGAATAACATGATTCACAACACTCCATGTTCCAGTGCTACAGCTACAACACTGAGCCTGGTGCTGGGATGAACATACCAGGTGTTGTGACGCTTTCCCCTGCAGGAGGTGCAGCACCTCTTTCCAGAGACACTGAATATTCACCACGGAAGGATGTCCGTAGCCCAGCCCGTGGCCACCTCATATCCAATTCCCTGTTGCCTTGATTACAGCAACATCTGCCTCATCGTAGTGTAGTCTCATCTCAGGCGGCCAAGTTGCTTCTGTCAATAATAAAAATAAAGTAGCAGAGCATCCAATGTATTATTGATCAGATAATAAATATTTTACTGTTTTTCAATAATTCAACATTGTCTTAAAAAAAAAAACCCAACCCAAAGCCCCATGAACAATGGAGAAAATTCCCCGAGTCCTGAGAGGGCTTTGGGAAGAATGTAAAAAGGATAAGATCTGTGTTAAAAGCAGACATGCCTCTCATTTAAAAAAATGTTTTCAGGTTTGATAAAATAGGAGAGGGTTTGATGCACTTAATGATTCGCCTGAGCTGGTTGGGAAGGTAAAATATCTTTCCTGTCTCAATAATTTATCAGAAATAATGTTGCAGTGAGAAGTAGACAAAGGGTTGCACCCTGATGGAGTAAAGCAGCAAGTACCTGCTTCAGTACCATGTTTGCAAGTTTGTTTTCATGGGCTACCCTTTTATATTTCCTTTAAAAAACCCTGAGCTCCTTCTCTTACACTTCAGTTTGTGTCAGATTTACTTATTTTTACCCCTAGGTGAAAAAAATTCTGGTCTACTTTCAATCGCAACGAGCTGTAAAAGCACAAACCTGGTGATAGTTTGCTGAACATTAAATACTCCTATTGCTTTTCTCAGTGCATTTACTGATGGAGCTATCATGCAAGCAGCATGGCTCTTCAAAAATGTAAAGATCACAGGAACTACATTTCCACTCCGAAGCGCAACGCTGTAAAAAATGGCACCAAGGAATCCCATGGTTGCTACCTTTTATCGTATTTGCCCCATTTACAGCTCCAGAGGGAGTTTTTCCCAGAGCTCAGTGCTGTACAGTCATCCAAACCTGAGAACGAAGCTCCGTGGCTCTGAACCAGTAATCAGTCAGAACTTCAGCTGTGACTTCATTGAAACGAAGCCCACACCAGGGCAGGGGTTTGTTTACACGCTGAATTTTCCACCAACTGTTGTGAAATGATGGAAATAGTCTTTTTTTTTTTTCCTTCTTCTTCAAGAATCAATTGCCTCAGCAGTAAACACACTGCAGTGAAATAATAGGAAGGGGAAGATCAAGATATTCAGCCAGAGGTTTCTTTCACAGGGTTCTTTCTCCACGCTCTACCGCTGTTCACGCGGCAACAATTGTCGCTGTTGCAAACCAGATCTGTGCCCATTTCCAGAGAGAGAAGGGATGGGGGGCGTGGGGAGGGGGCATTTAGAGCCTCTTCAAGTCCAGGTTGGGTGAACTCTCCAGTCACAACATGGGCAGTGGTTCAGGCTCCAGTGTCCACAGCACGCATGAGAAGGCTGAAATCACCACCATGGGATAATGCTGGATCTGTTCAGCTTCACCTGAGCCTGAATTACCTAAAAAGATCTTGACTCTGCACTAAAGGGGTATTTTGGGCTGCTAGTGGCAGTTTTTTGTAGAGGTGATGGAGTGTTAATCTTCAAAAAAACCACCTTATCCTTTGCAGTTGCTACAAAAAGTGGGTCCAGCTCAGTTCAACGCAGTGCAGCTCCAAAAAGGCTGCAAGCAGAGAAGCTGTGATGGTGCCAACACCTTCTATGTCCCAGGCACCTCATACCGTGCTTCTGTGAGCCCACACTGAACCTTCACACTGCTGGGGCTTGGCTGCTTTTATTATCCCTTAACTAAAACAAGGTCAGTTTTGCCCTGCCAGCCATTCTTAGAAAAGGAGATGTGACTTGAGTTTATTTTAGATGCAGACATTCAATTTATTGATAATTATGTGAAGTACAGCAGCGTGAACCAGACCTAATTCCCATGGCTGGCAACCTCATTGAAAAAAGTGACTTAGATGGGGGATGATTCACCGGGTTTGTATCAGCACAGCGAGGTTCAGATAAAATGTGTTGCTGATGCTTACTCTCACTGAGCTCCAGTTCCTAATGGAGATCAAAGATCCCATTAGACAGATTTGATAAAGACAGTCCCTCATTATAGACTCCAACCAAAAAAAAAAAACCCTAAAAATAACCCAGGGGCTGCTCTTTCTGTCGGCACAGAACCTGGCTGTTCCTCCGGCAGACATGTGCTCGTCTGAAACATCCCAAGTAAAGATTTTATAAGCTCATTTCCAGAATTCATCAGAGTTCTAATGAATCTGTCCTGCTCTCTGACACGGAGGAAGGAATGAAGGAATAGCTCATTAGTTTAAATTAAAAATAAACAAGTGGGAAGAAAATGCTCTGAAAAGGAGTCATCAAGGCACTAAAGCAGCAAATGCAATTTAAATAACCAACTTCTGTGGAACACAAGTGAGAATTCAAGTGTTGGAAGAACTTGGGTTTTGGGGGAATTTCTGGCTTGCACACAGGGACATCAGTGGTGCTGTTCTTGCCAATGGCCAGGAGAAAGGCACACTCAGACAGGACCAGGAGCAAAGCATCAGATAGGATTAGATGTTCTTTAAAGGCAATCCTGTTGTCACTGACCTCCATCACCACTGAAGCCTGTATTTGCTGGCCAAGCAGGTAAGTCATCTTTCCAGAAGCATCAGCATGGTCTACAGCAGTTGGGAAGGTTCTCCACTAGTCAAAGACATCATCTCCAGTACTTTTCTTGTCCTTTCTTGGCCACTGTGTATTTATAAATTCTGCCATGCCTTGAAGTCCCAGAACACCAGAAACCTGTATTATTGGACTAACTGACATCATAAATCAGACCAGCTAAAAATCAAGATCTGCATTTCCATGGCAAACGTATTTCAAAACTTGGTGTCATGCTGTGTTGCTACTCTCTTCACTTTCTCCCCATTACTCAATACTCGTGGAAAAAAACCCCAACCAACCATATTTAGAAAGTCTACTCCAAGTTATTGGCCAAAATCACTGGCCTTCATCCACAGAATTTTGGCCTAAAGCACTTTTGAGTTTTAATTTGTGAGGTTTTTTAACTGTTTGCTGTCTTTGTCTCCTCTTGGTGACTGGAGATGATGGAAAGTCCTTACCATTTTTTGGCTCCTGCTGTTCTGCTCCTACCTAGACAGAATGAAACAGAGAGAAATTCAGTACAAGAAACCTCCAATTTGTTCCCCTAGTGCAGCCCTGTAGCTGCAGCCTCAATCAACTGCACACTAAACACTTTAGTTAATTGGCAACAAATTGGGAGATATGAGCTGATTGCAATAAATATTTTATTAATTTTAAAAAACAAAAGGTTGCATCCCTTCTAGCCCAGTTTGATTGTGCACAGTCACACATATTAATATGTAATTGCCACATCAATTGGCAATCGTAGGCTCAGAAGGAGCTCATTACGAAAAATACTTATGCCTGTATCCTCAGCGGGTGTCAATCAGCATCGTGCCATTGAGATCAATGGAGCTAGACTTATTTATAGAGTTAAGGCTCCAACAATCCACCTGCAAAATAAACCCTACAGTATGTTCTCATATTCAGGCTGGGCAGAGGAAGAACAGATCTTTCTCTACAATTTTTATTTACATAAAAATGCAATTTTACCTGTATATCTCACCTATGCTAAAAAGTTGTTTTGTTTTTTTTCTTTTTAGTAAAACTCTCAACTAAAATACAAACATTCAAACTCAATAACATTGCATTTTCCACAATCCATATTTGCCTTTTTTTGGTTTCAGGGGATATATTGCAGACATGAGCCCTGAGTTGCTGCAGTGCTGGCGGTGGGGCCAGACTCATTTCCATCCCCAGCAGCGCTGTACACCACACCGACACAGCACAGGGAATATTTCTGGATGGGGGGGTGGAAACCAATGGCACGCTCTTTCCATCTCCAGTTTTGAGGTTTCAATGATAAAATCAAATGTGGTCCATGACAGAAACAAGTGTGGCAAAGCAATGACAAGAAGTGGTTGAATTATTCACGGAGAATAAATTAGCGATGAGCACAGCCCCTTTCCCGGCTCAGGAAGCCTCCAGAAGGTATCTCTGAGCTGATGAAGCCTTGTGTAGATCAAGAGTAGCTCCAGTTGACTCAACAGAACTTCTGCTGGGGGTAAACTGGTATTGGGAGCAGGACTGTAAGCTGCAAGCAGTCACTTGAGCCATGGCTGAAGTGGTGTTTCATTAGCAAATGTCGTTTTCATTTTCATCAAAATGTTGCACAGGAAACCACTGATTTCCACAACATTTTTGATGGGGAAAAGTCAAAATAAAGTACTTCTCTCTCATTTTGATAAGGAAAAAAACATCACATCATCTCCTTAGCTGACTCAATTCAACTGTTTATTTTTCTGTGTGATTTTGATGTTCTCGCATTTTAGAAACAAAGAACCACAATAATATTAGGAATATTATTCTATTTTTATAACATTTTCATTCTATGGAAAAGGTAAACATTTTTTCTTCACCTTTGTTTTTAATTCAAGGGTTTGCTGTACAGCAGAGACTCCTTTTTCTGACCAATTTGTTGTGTGGATGGGATGAATAATTTTCAGGCTGTATTTTCTTCATAAGTTGTTTACTTTGAGTACTTACTAGTCATCCTGTGGGGTATTTGAGTTGTCACTGAAGTCATTTTGGCTTTCCTTCTGCTCCTGGAACAGAGGACAAATTGTTTAAACAGGAAAATAACAAATGATGAACAGCAACTAAAGAAATGTAAATAATGCATAAATACTTGTTTCCACTCGTCCTGGCATTTGTGTATGGCACAGCCGCTCTCAAACAGCTACGCAAACAGAAAACTGTTTGTGCAAGGATGCTCCCATCCCCTTTTCTACTACTATTTGCAAACAGCACCCTGAGAGAGGAATAAATAGTTGCAACCAGTTGTACTGGAAGGGGCAAGATAAGGCATAGCAACACATATTTTCTCATCACAAAGAGACTGATTAGTCTGATCTCATTAGTATTTTATTAGATATAGTGTTCAGCTTTTTGTGAGGGCTCAGGACTTGCAGCATCACACACTTTAAGGTCATGCCATGAGGCTAAATTAATCAGCTTTCTTAAAAGTTTGGTGGAGATTTTTTTTTCCTGTTTTTGTTTTGTTTTTTCTTCAAGTCTGCAGATGGGATGTGTGTTTTATTACTACAATCTGGGATTCCAGGATACCTGAGCCAAAGATGTGGTGAGGATGATGTTATTTATAAGGGACTTAACTGAAAGCAAAAAGAGTGGCTTGAGATGATGGAACAAAATAATGAAAAATCTTCAGTTAAGCCACTGAGATTAAAACATAACAGCCATTGAAGCATTACGGTACTTAAGGAGAGACTGCATAAAACAGGTCCTCAGGGCAGGAGGCTTTGCAGGAGGCTTTGCAGGAGGAATGGAGCAGGTCAGCTCTCTGGTGTGGTGGGTAGGATGTGAGCAGGCTGGGCTCATAGCAAGTGTTCCTGCAGGACCAGAGAAGTGCTCAACATGTGCCAAGGAAGAGCGAGTCAACCCAACCATCGCAGTCCCCAACACATCTCTGGGAGATTAATGCCAGACATGATGGTACTCATTCCCCAGGGATGTATGTCTCCATCTGAATTTCCAGAAGGATTGAATTTGTCCAAGAAATAGAGCCAGACATTTCTCTTGGCAGCTCCTCCACCTTTCTCACAGTGCTTTGGCATCTCTGAAGTAGATATAAGTCATTGCACAGCCGACCAGAACACCACCGGCTGCTCCAGGCTCCCAGGACCTCAAACCTGCTCAGATTCAGACTCCAGGCACCAAAGCAGGATTTCTCTAATGATGGTGCCTGTGGGCCACCAAAAATGCGCTCCACACTGGCCTCTGCCAGCCTGTGGCTCCAGGATGCACAGGCAGAGCACTCAACCTTTGTCTAAAGGTGGGTTTGAATAAGTGAACAACAAAGAATAAAGTATTTCAGACTTTCCAGTTGGACACTGGGGCTAAGGGTTTCTCCCACTATACCCCAATCTCTGTGTTGTTCACTGAAAAAAAATTGACAATAGCAGCTAGATATGAGTGGATAAATTCAGGCAACTGCCAGAGCCAGGTCCCCAAGTGATCACACATTAATCATTTACCTCCAAGAAAAGTACAGCTTCACTGTTGGCTCCGTTCCGACTCTTTTCTCCCTGTATTTTTCTTTTCCTCACCAGCACAGTCAGTTGCTGTGCTTCTGTGAAGTAAAGGGCTATTATTTATATAAGGTGAAACTGAAGGGGAAGAGAAATGGGCGGCAGGAGTGCCAGGACTTTCTTGTGCTGTGAGTCTAGCTCTCTGCAGTGTTTTATGGTGGGGCAGAATAAAAACCCTAAACAAAACAAACAAATCATGAGCAAACATCCTACTCCGCCACTCTTCCAGCAGAGGAAATTTCCAGGGTCAGAGCTGGGTGGATGAGCTTTTCCAGCGGCCCCTGACATCATCTGGCGGAGAGATGCCAAGTCCCCCGCTCTTAAATCCCTCTTTGTGTTTTACCCAGCCTAATTAAGTTGCTTAATTCTATTTTGTGGATATATTGTGGGAGCAAAGCTCTATTCCAACAATGTTAACGAGCCTGGGTTAGAAGTGAAAGCTCCCACTAATGTGTTTAAATGAGCTCTTACTCCAGCTTTACAATCGCTGGAAGATGCCTGGCTTGTACAGGTCAGGGTCAGCCTTAGGTTAAGGTCCCTCTTCCCATACCTCATCTCTCCCTCCCAGGTCCTCAGATTATTCATAACCTGAGACCACCTAAAGGAGCCAAAGGTTTCCCACCTACCTCGTGAGCTTTGCCCTTTGGAATATTTTTGAAGATCAACAGTTTTGGGTTTTCCCAAATCAGTTCTTCTTGGGACACATCTCCATCCCTCAGGGAAGAAGGGAGTTTACTGCAGTTGACCTCTCTCCTCCTGCCAAGAAATTCTCCTGGTGCCCAGCAGCTCCTTCATCCCTCCCAAAATCAATTCCACAGAGATAATTGATGGCTCCTTCATCAAGTCTTTCTTCTCTCAGTAAATACACTTCCTCATAGCCAGCATTAGCATGGTCAAGTGAACTCTTTGCAATCAATGGCCAAGGGTGAGGAAGTTTCTCTGAAAAAAAAAGATTGTGTTAGCAAACTTGGAGGCTTGCTGCTGGGGCCGAAGGGGAGGGCTGAAAGAAACAGCATTCGGCTGCTCCCGGGCTGTTTTATTCCTATACTTTTTGTGTACTTTGCATAATAATGCAATAGAGTTGACAAAAGATTTATTCCTGGCGCCTATAAAATGACACAATACAATGAGTTTTAAATGGAGAGGAGAAAAAAAAAAATCAAGAGAAAAGGTAATTATGCAGGCTCTTCTTAAAGTCTGTAAATGTTATGGACAGAAATTCAATTAGCGCAGAGGAAGCTGCAGAAACATTTATTTTTGTCTTTTTTTTTTTTTCAAGCCTTTTAATGTCCAGGCAATGGGGCAGATTTAAAAGATGTCAGTTCTGCAAGTACACAAGCACGCAGGCACATATAGGCCACATACATCTGTGTGTGTGTAATTGTCGCTGCGCTTCCCCTTTATATCCACACAGCTGTTCCGTTTTACGACGGAGCATCACTCGCTTAAGTAAAAATATTTTTATAGATTAAATGTAATCTTAAACTGGTGGCACTCGACCATGGGCTATAGTGTGTGCTTACAGTTTATATAAATCAATAGCTCTCACGGAGCACGTTTTGGTTTGAAGTACATGTTTGGACTGAAAAGGTGTTGTTTATATGAGCACAGGGCACCCAAGGCTTTTACAGCCTTGCTTTTTAAGGCCTTATCAAATTCTCATCCTGATCCAAACAGTCCCCAAAGAGGACTTCACAGGGGTGTTTATCCTTTCAGACAGTATTTTTGAGGCTTTACCTTGTCTACATGCGGATTTATCCTCTCAGGTGCAAAGTGTCACAAGCTCCCTTGCAGGAGTGAAACCCAAACATGGAAACTGTGACTGTTGTGAGTTAAAAGACAAACAGTAGAGCAGCCACCTCACCCAGAGCCTGTGGGAGAGCCATGGGAACACAAGTCCCATCCCTGCACCAGCTGCCTGTGCCAGGGACGGGCTGTCACACAGGAAGGTGTGTGTGTCCACCACCATGGCAAACCTTCACAATGAATCACAGAACATCAGGAGTTAGAAGGGACCTCAAAACCCCCTGCCTGAGCAGGGTCACCTCAATAAAATCACACAGGAATGTGTCCAGATTGGTCTTGAACGTCTCCAGAGAAGGAGACTCCACAACCTCTCTGGGCAGCCTGTCCCAGTGCTCTGTCCCAGCCCATCTCAAAGACTGCTGGCTTGACACTTCGAACAAGGGGGCCACCATCAGACAGAAGCATGGCTTTATCCCTCCCGTCATCACACGAACTGGCTCGAGCCAAGAAGGGTGCTGCAGAGCTGTGAACGCCATGCTGGCTGGCCAGGGGAGCTGGTGCTCCTGCAGAGCATGGCTTCACCCACAGTGGGCTGCAATGCCAGCCCCAGACACAGCCACACACCGGGTGGGTTTTCCTGAGGCATCACTTTTCTTTTACAGAGGGACTTCTCCAGCATGATGCTCTCTAGGTAGGGTTGCAAGGAGCGCTGGAAGAGCTGTTTCATTGCCTGCGTGCATCCTTAGCACCTTCTTGAAGAGCTCTGTGGACTGTGCACATGGAGATTCGGGGGCTGGAGCCATCGGGAGACTTAGCAAGGTTAATAATATGCTCCGGCATCTCCGGCTTTGCTTTCTGAAGGGCTGTTTCATTAGCGACAGGGTTACAAGTGGCTGATCTGTGTCTGCAGGCAGCTAATGCAAGCCAAGAGCACCATCTACTGTCGTACGTGGTAGGAGGATCTGGTATCGACACGTCTGAGGTTCAATAAAGGGGGTGTTATTACAGTCAGATTTCTTAACTGTTGCACTGAACATTGTTCAATAGCTTATTAGACTTTACTAATAAGGAAACCTCATGGAGGAATAGATTTTTCTATTCAGCACTTACGCTGTGTGCGAAACTCAGCATTTACAGGGATACGGTGAGCACCTCCTAATTGCATGTGGTGGAATACCACAATAAAGTTAATTTCCAGGGTACAATAATACACATTATGGACTGTACAGCCAATTAAAAGGATCATAAAACAGAACACTGGCTTGCATTTTTCAGTGGAAGCAACATATTTGAACAGCAGCAGCACCAGGAACACGTTATCCTGTACATGGCAGCTCTGTGCATCAGAACCTTTATAAAAATAGCATATGAATCACACGGCCCAGGGCTGGGTCTGTCATCACCAGGCTGCACAGAGCGACCTGCCCACAGCCTGTGAGCAGCAGCACTTGCTTCCTGTAGCTGCTCCACCTCAGGCACTTTTCCACAGATACCCCAATTCCCCAGAGCACCCGACCTTTCTCCAGGGCAGGATAAAGACAAGAACAAGTTATGAAGTTGTGGTCCACGTGTCTGGTGAGTGGGGAGCAGGACAGTGGTCATCAGGATGGCTGCTCATCGCCCTCAGCCATCACCAAGCAGTGTCCCCTGTCCCACCAGCACAGGGTGCTGCATGGGAACAAAGTGACAGCAACCAGAGTCAGTCTGAAACCTTGCAGTGTGCAACCTCCCCTTCAGGGGCAAAACTCTTCCATGCCTCCAAACCCAAGAGCAATGACTTCTGATTACTTTTGACAATCATTTCACTTTGGGGCAGTTTTTTTGCAGGTCTCTGCAGGGCAGGGTGTTTGCTGGCATTTGTTTTGTGGGGGAGGGTGGTATTTATTTGTTTCTTTCATTTTGTTTGCTCTGATTTTCTTGGAGGCAGTAAGCTAATTATTGTTTTATGAAGACTTGTGCATATGCTTACAGTCTGGTACATTGGGTAGGATGGACAGAGATGAGTGGGGCCAGATCCTGCTCTACTTGATACCTTTGTTATTGACCTGACACAGCTCTGTATCACTCTTGGCTGGGAGTCCCTGCTACAGCCCAGGAACAGGAGCAAATCAAAGAAAGAATTCACCCCTTTCCTGGTCATCTTTTGACCACATCTGCACTCAGTTTTGGACCACCTGGTAGAAGATGAACTTCAATGCAGGCACCAACATTGGAGCACAGTAAGAGGCTGGTAGCAAGCATTGCCATTTTGATTCAGCAGCATTTGATACCCACTTTGATTTTGTGTAGTAAACAGCCAAGGCACAGATCAACTGGCCTCATTTTTACAGGGAGATTTTTAAACCCTTCCCTGCCAAATCTAGAAATACATCATTTGCAGTTATCCAAAACCTGTTTTGATGCATGCTGCCGCAATTAAGGAGGAGGTCAAATCCCAAATCTGAACAAACTGATTTGCTTCATCCTCTGTTCTTTTCCATTTCTTCCCTGCTTTGCAAATGTCCCAAGTTTCAGCAGTTCAGATTAAATACTGAGGCCGGGTGCTTCCTCTCCCAGCCCCATAAACGTGTCCCCTAGGGCTCTCATTTTTCTTAACATCACTCCAACATCCCCTTAGACACAGGGCAGCCAGGTCTGTGATGGAGATGCCAGGGACTTGCTGGGCTCACCAGCTCCATGTGATTTGTGACTGGTACTTGCAGCACGATGGGGCACTCCAGAAAGCAATTGCTTCTCTTTTTATGCTTTCTTAGAAAAAAAAACAATTACCAGCAGAAGTGATGAATGCACTTTAATTATATCCTCACCCTTCCTCCTAGTCATGAACTACTTTAATAGCAAAGGGCATTCAGGAAAAAATAATACTTTCATTCAGCAATGATTAACTCACAGAGGATTTCCACACCCAGTTTGTTCTGGGGGGACATTCACAATGTTAACAGCTGTTACCTTCTTGCCTAAAACCAGTTAACTGAGGAAGCCTGATCAAGTACCTGATTTGGGGGACCTGTCTCTGCTTTATTCAGCCTTGTAGGTTCTGTTAAGCAGCCCCAGAGAGACCACAAAACCATGCCTTTTTTTAGAAGAGATCAACACTCCAGCTACCTGTCCCAGCTGTCAATTTGAGAGCAAACAGCTCTGCAAGCAGCAGCGATGGAACCATTCAGTCCTAGCTTCCTTCCTGCAAAGATTTGCATCCATCTCATTTTAATTGGCCTGTGCTGGGCTGGTCCTTAGTCTCTCTTAGTCCTTCTCATTTTATACAAATCGTTTGCATTTCATAAAAGCTCTGTGATGCTCAGCTTGGATTGCACAGGCTGCACAGGAGCCTTTCTGGAGCAGCTATTGAATCAGTTTGCTATTGTCTCAAAGTACTTTTTCTCTCCTCCCTCCCAAGAGGCTTTAAGAGACATATAATACCCTCTTTAAAATGGCTCATCATGGATGTATCACCTGAGGATCTATTTCTAACCGACATTCACACTGAATAAGCATTATCCTTGATAGAATTTTTCATGCATTAGATTAGAAGCAAGCATTGATCAATGCAAGTTAAAATAACACTAAGCCACATAAATACAGAGCTCTATTTTGCAATTATTTGCAGTACTTGACTATAATCTTGAGAATAACGTTTTTTTAGCTCATCATATGTGACTTTCTCCACGTCTCAAACACCAAGCAGCTTCTACAGGGGTTTCAGACTTCCCTGAGAACAAATTTCCCAGCTGGTATCAGGAGGGGGCATGGGTTTGGATGCTGGAGCAAAGTCACCATTTCTAACCTGGGAGTACAGAGGAAAGGGCAGCCACAGTAATTTGACATGATACCCCAACCTTTAAGAAATGTGGGCGCACAAAATATTGTTAATATCCAGGTTGCCAAATGTCAGCAAATAATTGGAGCTTATTCTTAGCTGTGGTAAAGGGCACAAAGCCAGGAGAGGGGGACGGGGTCAGAGACCATGGTAAAGCTCAGCTCCTCGCAAGGGTGCTCAGCAATCCCCAGCAGCAAACATAAGAGGGATGCTGTAACGCTTCCCTGCATCAGGGTGGGCTGAGGGTGCCACAGCAGCACACAGCTGTCAGAAAAACATCTTCACATCTCTTTCTTAAACTCCTCTGATTGCAGCTCTGTGGTGGCTGAGGCTACGAACCCAGCTGTTTTGCCGTCACTGAGGCTGACTCAGTATAATTTTAAATCTATTATCTAAAATACATAGTGCACTGTCTTTTATACTATAATTGAGACTTCTCTTTCCTCTGTGGATTTTTTTTTTTCTTCAGTTGGCTGAAGACAAAAATGACAGGCAGATCACTTCAACTTCCCAGCAAAACTTCAGTTCATTAGACCCTCCTGCCCCCACCCTTTATTTGTTCTTTTTCCTTTTGTAATTAACGTGAGTCACAGAATATTTTCTATTTGGAACAGTGTTATTTGTAGACAGTAGTCAAACGTGTTTGGTTAGCAGCCAGATGCTAAGCATATGCAGCAGAGGAGTGAGATGAAAAGATGTAGGTAAACAAGGAAGACACATGCTGATTGCAAGACTGACCCCCCCACCTCTCTCCATGCTCCTGGACTTGCTAAAATAGGCACCAGCATTTGTGTACTCAAAGGTAAATGAAAGCCAAATTCAGATGGAAGCCACAAGTAATAAGGAGGATGCAATTTTAATTTAAAAAGCCATATGGGATAGCATGCTTAGAAGGATTGTTCCTAAAAGCTTAAGTCCCTGTATCTGGCCTCTATTCTTTAGCATTTTTTATTGGATACAGAGTGAGGAAAAAGCTTTTCCCTGGGTGCATCATAGGAAAGCACAGTTCATGCTATAAGCATCTTTCTCATTTCCATTCAATGTTACTACTATGGCCCTTGAAAGGCTGCAAAAAATATAAATAGAGCAGAAAGGGGCTATCTGCTTGCCAAATTATTTCTTTCAAGCAGGGAGAACGTGGATCCAGAGCTGTAATATCTTCTAATTATCTTGCAGGGGTAATTTAAATCAGTTCAACTCTTATTTATGAGCGTGACATTTATTTCTTTGTATTGCAGCCACTTTTAAATGCCTCAACACAGGATCAATATCACTTTGTACCAGGCCAGACCTGCACAACGTGCAGCTCCCCAGAAAGCATTTGTTCTGCTAGCCAGGACTGTTTGCTTGACCCACCTGCAAGAGAAGAAGGGAAGAATAAGGCCCAGCAAGATGGTATTTGCTTCCTGGCCAGGGGCTTCTTGCCTGCGTGTAGCTCCTGGACCATTTATGCCATGATGCCACCAACTCACCATGACACGTGCATCCTTCTGCCTGGATGGAGATAAAGAAAGGACATGAGTGTTGCTGGGTATAAACAAACCAAACACAGAAAGTGTTGTGTGTAAGCTAATCCCACTATTCACTCTTTGCAAGTTCACAATGCATACCTATATGGTAGTGAACGTGTTTTGAACCCTTTCTTCCCCTTTCCTTGGTCCTTCAAAAATCCAGGCTAGTAGATGAAAACCTATGTGGTGCTCTCCAGATTTTCTCAGGCAAAAGGGCTGCTCTGCAAATTGTATTTGCCTGTGGTTTGAAAAAGTTTAAGGTTTGATTTGCTTTGCATAGCCACAAATGGATCAGCTTAATAAAATAAATCACTTCTATGCCATCTTGTGATACAGACTGTGCACCTCAGCAGAGGCCAGAGAAAAATGGCTATGGAAGGAGAATAACCTGAACTCTAATCTTCCCTAAGGTACGTGGCATTGGAGACTGGAGGCTGTTATGTGTGAGAATGAGATCAACACTGAAAAAAAATCTTTTTAGAGGAATTTCTCAGACAGATTCCTCTGCAAAATGTCACAGAAATCTGCAAAATTTGGTGCAGCACTAGTGTGGGTAGCTGTGTTTTTAATCACTGACATCTATATGGGTAGAGATGAAGAAACTGAGGTGTATCCACTTTGAAATAAAGAAGAGCTGGGGCTCCATCCCCTCTGCATGCACTCTTACAGGATATGAAGATAGGTGAGTACATGGACTGCTATCAGCCCTGTTCCTCTGATTCACTTTATGGTCAGATATTCTCCTGTATGGGAAATGCTTCAGGGTTCAGATCCATGCTTAGGAACCTCCTTGAGCTCCAGGATAACCAAGTCAGAGCATTTCACACCAGTCAGTGCAAGGCCTTTGCTGTTGGTGAAATCTTGTCAACATACTCAGTCCTCAACAGAACATCCTCAACCTACCAGGATGTCGGTTACACAGACTAATGGTATGGATGGAAGTGACATAGCATCCAGAAGCTGCAGCACATGGGTCACTTGGTCACGTTGATGCCAGCTTCAGTTTTGAAAATTGGCAGAAAATTAGGTTGGTAAATGCCAGGGCTAAATTTCCAGGGCACTAAATATCACTATAGAAGCAGGGAAAATACAGAGGTAGGGATAAGGCAATTATAGATGCTTTGAAAATGATGAAACAAGTTTAAATAACTTTAAAAAAAAAATCCAGAATCTTTCTAACTCTGAGATCAATATTACCTTCCCCAATCTCCACTCCCAATACAAACACCAGTTACACCAACAGAAGCTTCTCCATAATTACACATCTGTGTCTGTCAGCAAGAACAAAGCTGCTTGATCTGAAACTTTGGGGCAGACAAATCAATTGAGGGAGGCAAAACCAACGCTCCAGTTTGATCTGACTTTAACACATAAAATCAGGGCAGCTGTAGCCAAGCCAGGAGCTTGAAATCAGCAGCTGAAAACTGAAACCAGCACTGAAATCCAATTAGCAAGTCAGAGAGCAGCAAGTCCAAAAAGTGTCCCTGGAGGATATTTCACAGCACCCCCTGATGCTACTCCCCAGCCTTAGCCTTAAAAGCAGTGCAGTAATGTCCTTTCTGGTGTAGGCAGAGATATTAGAGATCCCAGTGAATGTGGTTAGCTACCTGTGGTCTTAATATTCACCCTCATTCAGCAGCCTCAGAGGACCCAATACAGCACATGATCAGGCATGACAAGCTGAACCTCAGAGATGAACAACCTTGTTGATAAAGCACAAGCAAGCATTATATTTTAATGACATTAGATATTACCATATCAAAATCCTGCTCTTTCTGTAGCCCATGTTTCAGGAGCAGGAGGAAAGAGCTACAGAACAGAGAGCTCTTTTGCATTGTAATGTATGTTTGTGTCTCAGCTCGGTCAGCTGAAGTTCTTCATCAGAAGACTTTGAATGCACCAGTAGCTGCAGCAGAAGAATGGTTAACAGAGACATGTGACAGTGCTGCAAGTTTGAGGATGCAAACTTCATACAAGGTCCCTCTCTCCCTCGTAATTGCAAGGTATATACAACAGAGGCCACTCAGTGTCGAGATGAAAAGATATATTAGCAATTTCTCCTCAACATTACTGTTCAAACACCTTAGGCATGTTTTGCTGTGGCTATTTCAGGAGAGGAACAAGCTCTGCTCTTTGAGCCCTGTGGCATAAAGCAAAGCTTGCTGGAAAAGAACCAAACCTGCCAGCAAATATTTTTCTATCACCTTTGTTTTCAAATCCTGCATGGCATTAATTATTTGCCCATAAAAATGACATGTACAGAAGCAAAGGAGCTCTGATGAGGATTTTCTCTTTGTCTTGCAAACCCAGATGGCTCCACAGCTCAAGGTAAGTTGCAAAGGACAGGCAGGAAGAGAAAAACCTCTTGCTTTTGTGACTTCTGCCTGCAAGAGCCTGAAGGGAGGGGATGAGTGGGTGGAGGGAAGTTACTGGTCCCATTAACTAATCTGCCAAAACTACCTCCATTATACATGTTTTTTACCCTCTCACATTCGCAACACACAAAACCAAGAAGTCTGACTGATACAAGCTCGTGTCTCACCACCTTATCTTGACAATAGGCAACCTTGACATTCTACAAGTAATTTTAAAAACTGCTTAGAGTCAAGATTGGGGTAGCTTTATTTATTTATTTAGCTTACCCATTTAGAAGTAAACAACTGTGAATTTCCTGTGTTCTCCAGGAAAGCAAGCTACCTATTTCCAAGGTTAGGTTCTCTGAGAACTTCGCTCTAGCTGTATCCTAACGATATTTTTTTAATAAGAAACAGACACTTCAAACCCTGAGATAGGGTCATTGTTTGAGCTAAAGCCCAGCAGCTATTGCTACTGAACAGGAATTACTTCCATCCCCTTTCAGAAGGAATAGGTATGCCCATCCCAGTAGCATATTATGAATTTTGCACTGCATGCCAGGTTTCTTCCTACATAAAGGTAGCTTGTGGTATTTTATTCCTGTTTATTTAGAGGAATGTCTGTAGCCAGACATTAAGAAAGAGAAATGACACAAAGTTTGGATAGTATTTGTGTTTTGGTGATACAATGGCACCCATTGCTGCCTTCAGGCAGCAATGGGTGCCATTGTATCACCAAAACACAAATACTATCCAAGGCACATTTTGCAGGGAGGCATAATAAGTCTTCTATTAGAAAAACGTTGATATAAGCATACCAGACACACACACAAACTATAAAAAAAAGGGCTATGTGCAAACCAATTCTAGCAAATATGTTAAGGCAAATGGATACATATTTTCTTGTTTTATTCCAATGCAGCCCTTTTCTTACTCTTTGCAAAGGATTTGCTAAGTTTATTTACCACTGGATGCTTCAGCCTGCTGCTTGCTCCTAGCAGAGATTGGGTGTCTGGGACTTGTGCTTTAAAGCATTAATATTGCACTCTGATATGCTGATGGGGTTGTATAAAAAGTATTCTAGTGAAGGCTAACTGTTATCTGCTCAGAATTTAAATGTGGGAATCAAATTCACGGTGGGATGAAGCAGCCATAAGCATTGTAGACAAATCTTTGAGGTCTTCCCCTAGACACACTGGGAACATTTTTTCCCTCAGCCTTGAAAGAGTCAGGATTGTTCCAAGTCATCCAAGTAAATCTAAATCGTTGATCAGCACCCAGAGCAGACCTGCTTGGTCGAGTTTCCAAAAGAAAAATGGCTTTATTAGGGCCTGTCAAAACATAAAGTTGGTCCCACACTGAAGAGACCGCTCGGTGTCTGTGATAAAGAACCTCTGTGCAAGTAGGTTCAGCCCCAGCACTAAGATAAATAGGCAGCGGAGCCTGGCTGGGTGCACGTCACTGGGGGGTGTCAGCTTGCACTGCATGTGTCCTCATCAGGGAGCCACTGCGTGGGACACTGTAGTTTCAGCTCTCAAAGAAGCAGCTCAGCTGGGGGTTTAAGCTTCTGTGGATGCCTACTGCGTGAATCTTCCCTTTGTGTGCCAACACTGTGACTTACCAGACTTGTGTACAGCATCTCCAACCACTTCAGCATGCAGGAGAGGGGCACCCAAGGAGCCATCCTCACTCAGGTGATGCAGGCACTGCCTCCAGGGAGATCAGGACAAACAGGATTTGACCGTGGTGTACTCAGGAGCACGGGCAGCTCTACATCAGACTCCAGAGAATAAACGATTCTCTGTAAGCAAGGAACCTCTTCACTTCAGCAGGGAAACATACACAACACCCCTGGAAATACCTGTCCTGCAGAAAGCAGGACAGGTATTGCACTAACCAAAACTGCTTTTTTTCCTTACATAAACTCCTCTCCCAAGTAGCTTTTTGACAATTAAATAAACATTTCATGATATAGGCAAGCACTATCCTAGAAACACATCAACTTCTGCTATTCTTCTGACTCATCAAGGAGGGAAAATGAAAACATCACAGTCTTAGACTTGCTAGAAGTGTAAATACATCAAAGCCTTGTCTTGCTTTTACTGGCCTTTACAGAGCCACAGAACAGTAGGTGCTAGAAAGGACCTCTGGAGATCATCAAGTCCAATGTCCTGCTAAAGCAGGGTCACCTACAGTAGGTTGCACAGGATCACTTACAGGTGGGTTTTGATTATCTCCATAGAAGGAGATTCCACAACTTCTCTGGGAAACCTGTTGCAGTGCTCAGGCACCCACAGAGTGAAGATATTTTCCTTTTATCCAGGTGGAACTTCCTGTGTTCCAGTCTGTGCCTGTTACCTCTTGTCCTGTCACTGGGCACCACTGAGAAGAGTCTGGCTCCATCCTCTCGACACCCACCCTTCAGATATTGGTAAATATTGATCAGATTCCCTTCTCAGTCTTCTCCAAACTAAACAGACTCAGCTCTCTCAGCCTTCCTCATATGAAAAATGCTCCAGTCCCTCATCCTCATAGCCCTTTGCTGCACTCCCTCCCTCCCTGTCTGCCTTGAAGTGGGAAGTCCAGGACTGGACAAAACTCCAGATATGGCCTCACCAGGGCAAAATAGAGGGGGAAGAGAAGAACCCACTGGCCGTGAACCCACTGGCCATGTTCTTCTTACTGCAGCTTGGGAAACCATTGGCCATCTTGGCCACAAAGGCACACTGCTGGCTTATGTAGAGTTTGTTGTCCACCGGGTCCTTCTCTGCTCTGCTTCTTTCCAGCAGATCAACCCCTAACCTGTACTGGTGCCTGTGTGCATGACCCTACGCTTGCCTTTGAATTCCATTAGGTTCCTCTCCATCCTGTCCATGTCTCACTGAACAGCAGCACAACTTTCTGGTGTGTAAACTACTCTTTCCAGTTTGGGATCACCAAATTTGCTGAGTGTACACTCTGTCCCCTTTCCAGGTCATTGATGAGCATATTGAACCAATCACTGACCCTTAGGGCACACCATTGACTACAGACCTCCAATAGACTCTGCACCGCTGATCAGAACCCTCTGAGGTCCACTGTTTCCAGTGCACACAGGACCAGGTAAGGTGAGATGAGGAATAGCAACTTTGTGCTTGTTCTATCCACTAAGGTGCTTGGATGATGTCCAAGCAGAAGGCATTGGATCTGTGGTCTTATCCAAACAGACATATAGTTCAGCCAATTCTCAGTCTGAATGTTCTGCTCAGTGTCAGGTGTGTCCAAACTGCATCTATCAAACCAAAAATAGAGTTTCCAAATCACACCACTGAAGGTAACTGATTGTTATATCCTGTGCTGTTTCAGCAGGGAGTAATCTAGTTTAGGCAAGGAGGGATCATTCAGCCCATTACTTTGGGACCTAAGGTGGTGCTGTCTTGCTCAGAGTGTATCAGCACAGATTCAGACAGCTGTCTCTCACCACCATCTCCACTCCAAAGCAGACAGATATGAGAACTCTAGACCAGATAAACCCAATAGTCATGTTAGCATGGCATGGAGCCCAAGGTAATATGCCAAGCCTCTCTGCTTGTTCCTACATTGTTTATATGTGTTTATAATCTTTAAATCATAGCTCTCTCCCATACTAAAAGATCCTAAACAGATGCAACAATAAACTGAAATTCAAGACAAACAGATTGTGAGGCAGACAGAGCAGAAAATAGTACTGGTGAATCACAAGTACTGAAACAAAACAAATGAATCAGTCCTAAATAGTCTAATTAATAAAGGTTAATTTATTTATCATCCTGGCTAACCCGATATCTCTGAACTCATCCAAATTAATGCAAAAGGAATAAAGCACAAAAAGGGCAGCAGTAATTGGAAAGCCTCAGTAGGTACAATTTCCAGAAGTTTCCTTTTCTGGTACTTAAGAAGTTTCATTAGTACCTCAGTGTGGTCAAGGTGCACAGACATGCTCACTTATATCCTGATTAGCAGCAGCATAATAAGAAAAAAAGATGTTAATGGATTAACTCTTTCTGAGTTAGAAACAGATCTTTCATCTCTTCACTTTATCATTAAAGATAAGAGATACAGTCACAAAGACCAGCCCTACCCACACATAAATCAGTGCCTCATTTATGAAGGGTGAGTGTCAGGAGGATGGAGCCAGGCTCTTCTCAGTGATGGCCAGTGACAGGACAAGGGCCAACAGGTCCAAGTTGGAGCATGCAAAGTTCCACATGAATGTAAGGAAAAACTATTTCTGTGAGGGTGACAGAGCCCTGGGACAGGCTGCCCAGAGGGGTTGTGGAGTCTCCTTCTCTGAAGGCATCCCAGACCAATCTGGACATGTTCCTGTGTGGTTTGAGGTGACCCTGCTCAGGCAGGAGGTTGGACTGGGTGATCTTTCGAGGTCCCTTCCAGTTCCTGACATTCTGTGATCTTACCCAATGCAGTCTGCAGAGAGGAAGACTTCACCACTCCCAGCAAATCCAGCCTAGGAAATAAGCCTCACTGCAGAGTCATCCCACTGGTACTAGTATTCTACATCTCTACCTACCCTTAATTACTACATAAATTTTAGCATCTGGATTAGTGAAAACAATTACCCTTGCCTGTTCATTGGTAACTTTGGATACAGAAATGCACACATCACACCCTCCCCTGTTCCCAGGCACACAGCCCTCCAACCCTGACATCTTCTAAGACAGCCAAAATTCTTCCTTAAGACTCAAAACTTAGAGATAAAGGAGCTGCACAGTTCACCGGTATGAGGTTGATGTGAGCACTGCACTTCAGGCTGGCACGAGGAGTGGTGGGGGCAGCTGCCCCATTCCTGCCACCACCCCCCAATACTGCCCTACACACAGGTCCTGCAACAAAACCCATAGCCTAACACTTCAACAGCACATGTCATGCTTTCTCTTGCACCAATAAAACACTTCATGTACTAGGTAAATTCCCACAATGTTTTTTAATTAGAGGGCTTCACTAGCTTCCCCCTTTCCATTTTTGGCTCCTTGGCAAACAAATAAGACCGATTTCTCATGTACTTAAATAGGAAAAAAATAACTGCCTAGGTCTACAAAGATTGGTTTGTGTTACCAATTCCTGATTTTATTAGGAATATCACACATCAACCTTCTGATGCCCTTTCAAACTTCATGTACTCAGTGGCTTATCTCAGGAGGTATTTTTGCCTTCCATTGGGAAGGAAGGACATGCCCCTTGAAGAGCTTCAATAACAGCCTACAAAACATGGGTTAAAACATGGAGTTAAAGAAATCTAATGGAGATTAAAAGAATCTGAGATTATTCAGCAAAGCTATAGTCATAAAGTTACTAATTTTCTTTCTTTTGTTAAAGAGTCCTTGTGGATTGCTGTATCCTGTACACTGTAGGTGGATGTGTTTCATTTCTGAAGGTATAAGTGGCTGTCACTTGAGTAGTAACAAACTATGGGAAATGGCAGGAGAGCATGTCAAAGTGTTCCTTTGCAGCTGGGCATGTGTATTTTTCATTACTTTCCTTCACAATGCTGCAGATGTCAAGGAATTCTTTCATTTCAGAAGATAAAGAGATACTTAAGATTATTTTTTCCTGGTTTTAAAGAGAAAAGTGCAGGTTTTGGAAGTGAAGACGGTTTCCCACTCTGTATGAGCAGAACTGGAAGCTCTAATGTGTCACTGGAGAAAACTGCAGAGCAACTCTTGGAGGTTTTAAAGGTCACAGCTTTACTGAGCTGTAATTGACTTTCAAACATTGATCCATTATTATTAGTGTTTGTTTAAAAAAAAAAATCAAAGGTTATTTGATTTGAAATTATTTTGCTGCTTTCAGAGACCAGAAACTCTGTTTGACTCCACTATATGTGATTATTCTATTAAAAAAAAAAATAAAAACAACTCGGAAACTTTTTCTTCCAGCAACACTCTTTCTTTCCCTCACTCCAGAGCTGACTTTTCCATACTGAAATGCCTGTGGAGACTTTGCTTAGCTCTACAGCAGCTTCTACTTGGCTTTGGCATCTTCATTATCATCAGTACTACCCATTAATGTCTTCCAGCTTCCAAAAGTAGAACACAACCCTGGTTGAAAGTTCCAGATATGGTCAGCAAGATTCTTCAGAAGCAGCTGTGCAGTGAAAACATCTATCTTTTCCCAACATGGTTACTAGAAGACAGGTCCTTTCATGCTTTCTGTATTTAGTTATACTGACCTGATTAGCAGTCATGAGTTGTGGCAGTAGCCACCAGAAGGTTCATCAAATGGATAGAAACTTTCACATTTCATTTCCACTGCCCAGATGACTTTACTGCTGACATCTTGAAAGGACACACCATAGCCTAAGTGCCTAAGAGGAATAGCAAGAAATCATTTCCAATTGCTTACTCCTTGACTGTCAGAGAAGAAACTCCAGATATTTGGTGGAGCACTGGAACAGGTTGCCCAGGGAGGTGGTGGATGCCCCATCCCTGGAGACGTTCAAGGCCAGGTTGGATGAGGCCCTGAGCAACCTGATCTAGTTGGGGGTGTCCCTGCTTCTTGCAGGGGTTTGGACTAGATGACCTCTGGGAGTTGCTTCTAACCCTAATCATTCTATGATTCTATGATATTTCATTTGATGAGCATAATTTAATCTTTTTTTTCAATTACTGGGTAAATAAGAAAACAAAGAGTTAAAAAAATTGGTGTAACTCCATTTTGAATTACCAGACCTACTTGGAATAGAATTGTGATTATTACTCCCAATTCTCATCTCAGCCCAAGGCTGACAAAGTCAATGTCTTCATAACCTTAAACCTGTAAGAGACCCATTCAGTCTGCTGGAGCCACTGAGGTTTGAGTCTTTAAGGAGTTAAAGCTTTCAGAAGAAAAATTATGGTGATGTAAATGTCAATTTCTTAAAAGCAGTGATGTTTATATAAGCACATGACTTCACCTGGGACTTGAAGATAATCAGTGGGCCACAGTGTTTGACTAGAGAAAGTCTATGAAGCTCCTGGGACATTAGTTTAAAAACACAGCCATTGAGCATAATTGGTACTAACATATATTAGTCCCCAGTGGGGGGACTGGTTTTGTTTGATTTTACACAGTAGCTAGCTCAAAAAGGGTCCTGGACCTGAGGCACAATGGCAGTATAAGTGCTACAAATAATTTGGGCACTGACCATATGGGACCAAACCTAAAGCTAGAGCAAGATAAGTTGATCTGCTGTGGAGGGTGGAACCATGCCAGCTTGCACCGAGGAAATAGCCCAAGATCTGATGTTTGTGGGAACCAGATGGTGTTTTATGCTTTTTTTTCTTTATGTAAAGTTCCTCAGACTGGCAAGGGGAAATGGGAGAGGTGTGTTGCAGCAGGTTGGTGGGTGGCTATGTAGAGGTGGAAAGGAAAGAGTAGCTTTTTCCTAGCTCTGTTGACTATGATGTAGAGTGAAACAGCATTACAGACTCACCATAGTGCTTGATAATCCTGGACATGAATATGCATTCCCATTGTGACATAGAAGATTTTCCATCTTCTGTTCCACTGAAGCCAATGCAGGACCTGGCTGATTTTACTCCAGCAATGGGTCAAGTCCAAATCTCCTGCACATCAATCACATGCCCCTCCTCACTTGGAAGCTACAAGGAGACTGCTAGCAAACATGAGAGCCCAGCGGTTCTCCATGTTTCTCCACTCAAACCTCTACCCACACCTCTCACATGGAAACACCAAGCTACCACACTACTTTCTTATCCTTTTCCTTTTAAAAATATTTCTTAAATTGAAAAGTTGAAAGACAGCAACTGCACAAAGAACAAGGCCAAGAAGCTACTTAAGACCTTCCCAAGACTCACTTTTTGGAGAAAATTAACAGCTACTAAGCAGGGAGTAGCACACATCAGTGACTTTTCAGAAGTGAAGAGTTCAGTAGCAGCTCTGCCAGTCAGAAGCTCCCCTGCAGAGTTTTCATTGCTAGGTGAATAGCAAGAGCCTTGGCAGAGTGACCATCAGGTCATTGGCAGTCCTGGCATCGGTGCTCAAGTGGGCTTGTGCCTTTCTTTGTCCATATGCATATACCCAACCATATGAGCGTGCATATACACAGACACACACTTATAAGGCCTCAGCCAATCCTGTGGAAGATGGGTCTTCAAACACTGTATTTGACAGTTACAATGTAAAAAAAATTGCAGTCAACCCAGCCAAGGTTTCACAAGTGATTGTCACCCAAGTGGGTCCTGTGGAGGCACAGAGGTCCTTTGCATGACAACCTGTGCAGATATTGTCATTCCTGGCTGATCTTGAGAGAGCAAGAGCAGCCAAGGTAGGCAGTGCAGTCAGAAGTGACACCAAGACATTCCAAGCCAACCAACCAAAACAGTGATCATGATCACACCCTCCTGATAAGAACCAGCTGATCCTCCAAATCATTTTGGTTTTATTGCTGGACTGGTTCTTGCCACCTCCCTCAGCTAAGGGCTGTAGGAAGCAGGTCTGATTTCCACATTAACACCCCCAGCTCCTAGTTCCAGCTGCAGAGAGATTTGCCAGGTGGCAAAAGCACAGCAGGAGCCTCTTATCCAAAGGCAGGGAATGGCATCAATAAATTCAGACAGAGCCTATGTGCTTGCAGAGGAACACCACAGAGACAGTGATGAAACCTCTGACACTACTTCTAAATGCAGCTTTTGCCCCTGGGAACCAGAGTCTTTATTAATGCAATTATGATGTAGCCAACAGCAGTGAATGCTGCTGCTGACCTTGGTAGGGGAACAGAGGCCTTTAGTCACCACAGGAAATCTCTTCCTCCTCTGGCAAATGGCACACAACCCAGTGTGTTCCCATTCCTGCAGATGCACCATCTTGTCATTTGACCAGAGAGTATGTAAATCGCTGTTTGATGCCACCTCCCTCATTCTTGCCATTCAGAGATAAAATCCAAGAGTTTTCAGTAGTCTTGATAACAGAAAATCAACAAAAATAAAACTTGATCTGATACTAGAAGCACACTCTTACACCTCAATTTTAAAAAGTAGTAATAATAACCCTTAAAAAGCCATAATTACAAATATTTTTGAGCTCTGATCCAGTTGTAAATTGATGCTTCAGTTCAATTAGCCTAAAGGCATTCAACATGAAGACCTGCTCAAAAAAAATGTTTCCATCGATTGAAATTCTGTACCATGGCAAGAAGCAGCCATTAATAACAACAATAGGGTGCTTGGGGTAACCTGTCCTAATCACACAAGTGTGATATTTCTGACCACACGCTACAGACTTCAGACCAAAGCAGGTTCTAACCTCAGAGAATCATCTATTCTTAATTGATACAGAGAAAACTAAAATAAAGAATACCTGCTTGATAACTTTGGTTACTATGTTTTCACTGCACCACAGAAAAAAAGAGCATTTCATAAAGTGACTAACAGGCTTTGGAAACACAAATCTGAAAGAGGATTACCAGTTGTTCTTGGACTTTAAAGGACAAAAATAAGTCTTCTGCAGACATTAGTCCCATCATTTTATCCCCTGTAGCTCTAAAATTGCTCCCACCAAGCTTTGAGTTTCCCCATATAAGAGATCACAGAAAGAAGTAAAGAACATCCCAGGATGAGACATTGTGATTTGACTACTCAAAGTAGAAAGTGAGTGGAGAAATGAGAACTGTTAGTTTAGACAAAAAGTTAGAGATCTGGAGGAACTGGATGGCTTGGCCAAGATCCTTCAAGAAATCACTGACAAGTATGGAATATCCTCATGGCATTAGAGCTACCTTTCCTGGTGCTGGCTGTCATGTGCTGGTGGTGGTCCCAGGACTGGGACATGCCAGACATGAGATCTTTGGCTGGATTTCATCGCAGAAGAAAGTAAAGCTGTTGCTTTCAGAACTTTTACTCCCTGTAAGCCTTGTTGGGGTGGAGGAGAGGAGCAGTGTTGGTCTTGTAAGTCAAGGAGACCTGCAAGAGCTCTTTGCAAAGTGCATGAAAAAAAAACAGCAAAGGAGAAGATTGAGAATTAAGACTATAATAAATGAATGCATGCAGCAGTACAGAAGGCAAGTTGGACAAGTTGCTTGCACCTACCCCTGACGATCCTTTTCCTTTGGTGCAGCTGGTAGATACTGTGACAAGGCCCTGGGGAACTGTATGCCACCAGCCAAAGGCCCAGAGACAGTCCTATAACCTGAAGCATTAAGACATGAACAGCTGCTTTTAGTAATATGACTCATCTTCAAAAAGTCTACAGGCCAGAGATTTAAAAGACCTTGTAATGCACTACTCAACCTGGAAATAAAGGCTTCTGTGGACCACAGCATCTTAAAACAATTATGCCTTAGAGACCTGCCCAAGGTTGTACAGAAACTCTGACAACACAGGGAAACATGTCCCTTGCAGCCCCAGGCCACCAAGTTGCTCTTCACAAACACCCATTATGAGCAAAGGGGGATTTGCATGAATTTCACCGTGCTGCTCGCAGCTGATGATAGCTTTCCATTTTGCATGATGCTATAGTTTAGTCTCCTACTGTTAAGCATGAAAAACTGCCATAAAGCAACAGCTGGTGCTAGCAATATCTGCTCAGTCCCAAACAGCACCCAGCATGCACAAATACTGAATATTGATGAAACTCAAATCTTCTTACCCTGTAGTACAATGTGTTCCTTCCCTATAGACTCCCTTTACACAGAGTTTTCTCCTTACAGAAAGCTGAGATGCAAAGGGAGGATCCAGGTCAGGTTCAGGCTCAAAAAAACCCACAAGGTTTGGGTAAAACCCCATGGAATGGCCTTGCTTGACTCTAGGAAGGAGTGCTTCCTGCTACCAAGGTCTAATCCAGCTGCCAAGTGAGCCCAAAGTTAGGGAACATCAGGTCTTCATCCACCTATACTTAACTCTGTACCACGGTGCTTCAAGTCATGCGTCCTGAAGACAAACTCACCACTTTGAATGAGCAGGAGTATCTACCCTCTGCAAAGTTTGTTCTCTCTATAAAGTCCAAACTGAAAATCCCTCTTTCCCCAACCCAGTTTTTCATTTTGATGCCTTTTTCAAGTTGAGAACTGGAAATGAAAAAAATTTTATGAGCTGTATCGGTCCAGAAATAGAAGCACAAGTGGAAATAAGACAATGCTATTCCAGATACAGATAAATATTGGAGGAGCTTTACTTCTGGGAATTTAGTGAACTTAGGAGATCTATGCATCATTGATTCATTCCTTGGTACTAGTCCAAATTACACAAGATCGACATTATTAACTTCTGGAGCTGATAAGACACATTATGAATTCCCATATTCACCCCAAAGCCAGAGAAATTTGAAGAAACAGCAAAAGCAGTGTTTTGAATACTCTGGTGGTCTGCAAGGCACCAGGAGATGCTCTATAAAACAAGAAAAGAAATAAAAGGCAGCAGCAGGGGAACATGCATGTTATTGCCCTCCAGCCCCCATATCCAGGGCCGGTTCCCAACTGCTTGTAGTTATCTCAGACAGCAACTGAACAACCCTCCCCTGCCTTAGAGACCAGAAACAAGGAGGGGAGAGACCTCAACAGGCCTCTATGCTGGGGAGGGATCACCTTTACACAAAGCATATCTTAATTTGCTTTTCTGACATCATGCTTATGCTGAAGCTTTCACACTACCCTAAGGCAAGCAATGCCAGTACTTGATTATCCTCCCTGTTGGAAAGTTGCACTCACTGGTCTAAACAGATGAAACCCAAAACCATGACTTCTACCATGAGGAGTAGTAACTGAATTGTTATTTATGTTAGTTGTTATCAGTAGATAACGTATTTGCAACTGAGACCTCCTGTTTTACCTTATTTGCAAATTTAGTAACTACATCTCATTCTTAGATTATTAATGAAAATAATAATTGACACTAAACCCAGGTTAAACCTTTGCTGGGTCCCCAAAAGGGTTGTCAGTCACTGGAACAGGCTGCCCAGGGCAGTGGAGTGTCACCATCCCCAGAGGTGTGTAAGATGTGTAGATGTGGTGCCAGGGGACATGGTCTAGTGGTGGGCTTGGCAGTGCTGGATTAGTGGTTGGACTTAATGATCTTAAAGGTCTTTTCCAAACTAAATGATTCCATGATTCCAAAACCAACAGTCTTCTGTTTCACTAAGTAACTTTTTAGTACGACTTTTCAACTGGTCTTAAAACCACCTAATGAAAAACTTGTTCCAATGAAGTTTCTCTACCTTGATTATAAAAGTATAATTGGAGAAAAAGCAAAAGCTTTATTTCTGTCAAGTTATACAATACCCACTGCATTTTCTTTTGACTGTAAAACTGGATTACACTGTCAAGGAGAAAAATCAAAATGTTTTGAAAGCCATTTGTTCTAGACAAAGCCCACAGGATGCTGCTGACCTCCTCATTATGTGCAAAGAGTTTCATTATTTGTTCCAGTATTTTCCTGGCAGATAAAATTAAACTGCTGGTCTGTGCATGGAGCTTCCTTACCCCCATTTGAATGAATTACTTTTTGTCTTTACCAGATGTCACCCATTCTTCATAAGGTCTCAAAAACATCAGTACAGCTCTGAGGTTTTCTCTACATAGCCTATAGCGTTTTTTCATTGCAGTTAGCTGACTTGAGAACAACAATCCAGTCTTTTTCTTGCATTCTTCTGTGCCTGGTGGCAGCTGCACATTTTAAAGCTGAAGCAATTCAACATGAAACACTCTGATGTACTGGATGCTGCTTATCTTTCACCAAGGACCAGACCAACGCTCCCCCATCTTCCTCTTGCATCCGATATACTTGTGTAGTTGCTTCTTCTCACTCTGTACAGCTTTCCTAGCCCCCCCATCACTTTGTGCCTTGGCCTTTGGGTCTGTCCTCCCAGACCTACACACTAGCCTTTTGTATTCCTCCTCAGTAATTTGACCCAGTTTCCACTGTTGCACTTTGCATTTGTGGTGACCGAAGGCATCGTGACTTAGCCCTAATAAACAAAGCCCATTAGATGCACAGACAAAGCACACTAGGGATCTGGGCCACAGCTCCCCAACCCAGAACACCCAGTTTCTCCCTGCATACTGATCTGAGAGAATTTGGCCTGCAGAAAAAATAGGAGACAGACACTTTTCTCTGGGACGCAATTAATGATTATTTGCACCGACGTCTGTAAAAAACAGCCTATGACTCAGTTGTTCCAGACACTCAGTGTACAGAGCAAACAAGTCTCATGCTTAGATGAAGGTATCACATGGTGGGATGGCAGAGGGAATTGAGGCCATACCTCCAGGCCCTGGGCTGGCAACATCAAGAGGCAGAGGGCAGGGAGCTATTTTGGCCTCCTGCACATCTCTCATTGCACCTATGATCTACTGCTGCCTGTAGTAGCATGAGAGAAGAGGAATTCAGAAGATGACACTGAGCAGCTCCAGGGACAAAAACCCCATGTCAGTGGTCTACCTGGTGTCAAGATATGAAGGTGCAAACAGGTGTTAAAGGAAGAAAATAAAGGACCATCATGAAGAATCTAGGACACCTTTACAGTTTGTCCAGCTGTGGGCCACTCCTTAGGAAAAGTTGCATGGATGTTTGTCAAGAGGTTAGGTTAGAATCGGGGAAGGAATACACTTGAAGACCCTTGAAGAGCAAAGACAACAGCTTTGCTGGCACACAGGTGCTGTGACAGGGATGGGGAACAGCAGGGGTGCAGGCAGAGGTGGTCACAGCATTCCTAGAGGTAAAAACTAGATTCCCAGAAAAATGTTTTAATTGAGCAGAGTGGGGCAGGACTGCATTTGCCAAGAAAGGACAGGGCAGGAGCAGAGATGAAGTCATATCCCCAATTTATGTCATATCTGGGTTTACCTAGTTGTGGAGCTGGCTTGGGTTTGGTTTTTTAATATCTGAATTAAAGAAAAAATCTTGGTGAGGGGAAGAAAACAGGATTCACAGCACTTTTTCAGGTTTTCTATGGAATCCCAGTAACTAATTGGCTTTGGCTTAAGGGTTTCCACAAACCTGCCTCAGTACAAAGAAAACCTCACAGAAACCCACAATAAACTGAGTTCCAGACCCAAAGTGGCTGTGAAAGTCTTTAATACCTCCTCCACACTGTGTACACCTGACGGTACCAGGGGAAACACAGGAGCCCTGGATAAGCCACTGGGTGCAGACACCCTACCAGCACAGATGGATCAGAAGGGTTGAATTATAGTAGTGTTAGGCTGAAAGTCTGCAAAATTTAGAATTAACTTCAACATCAGGACCCAGAGGGGAATCTGGGTCTCAGACAGCAACAGGGAGCTGACCTGTTGATAATCATGGTATTGGCAGCAGATCAAGGATGAAGACAGAGGGGAGCACATGGGAAAGAACCTGAGGTCTCAGCCATGTGGAAATTGAGGTGATGGTTGCATCACTCACAGGACATTGAAGAGAGGTTGAGTTTTTTGTATGGATAGGAGACAGGACTGGCACGATCAGGCAGAGATCTGAGTCATCAGCACAAAATCAGGAGCTGACTATTTCTCTGCAGAAAAGGCTGTTCCCAGGTAAGGTCCAAGGAACAGAATATGAGTCAGAGGTTGGTGTAATCACTGCAGGCAATACCACACTACAGCCTTGGCCCTGGGTCTTGCTCTTGCCAAATAACCCCAAGCCCAGAACAACAGCCCAACATGACCAAATCATTCCACCAACAGCAGGCAACAAGTCACTGCAGTCTTTGAGCAGACCTGAATAATATCTCAAAGCAGTTCATGAAAGAACTGAGAGATGATGATACCCCAGCAACCAGGCTAGATAAATCAGAGGAAGCAATACTGTGTTGAGAAATACAACTGACCATCCTTCTTACTACTCTAGAAGCAAAAATTAAGATTGTTTGGACAGTAACAAGGAGTCCTGCTGATCAAATGGCATGAGAAAAACCCCAAGCCAGGATTGGATTGGTTTGGGCACCGACACAGGTTGCCCAGAGAGGCTGTGGAAGCCCCATCCCTGACAGTGTCCAAGGACAGATTGGATTGGGCTTTGGGCAACCTGGCCTAGTGAAGGTGTCCCTGCCCATGGCAAGGGGTTGGAACTAAATGATCTTTCAGGTCCCTTCCAACCCAAAGCAGCCTGTGATCCTGTGTGACAGAAATAGGTTGCAACTTGTTACACGTGTTACCCGGCCAACTTATTCCTCAGAGTAAAACCAAATAGAACAACAAATTCAATTAACTGATTTAACTAAATACACAGATGGAACCCAGTGAAACCACATTACCTCTGGCAGTCCCCTATAACCCTCCTGGGGTACAGATACACAAGTATCACTGGGGGAGAGAGCACACACTGCTCTGTAGTCATGGGTGTCTCATCCTTTTGGCTCACACCATGGCTGAATGGCAAACACACAGTGAGGATTTCTGACTAAATTATTTATCCTCTTCCAGTCCAGCATTAACTGTTCCTGAATCACTTTAAGGGAAAAAAAAAAATGCTCCTTTAACTTCAGAGGACTCCAGATCAAACCCCAGTCATGCCTTTCTTTTGAGATAGAGATGCTGTGAAATTAAAAATAAAAAACACAGGCTGTCCTGTGATACCTGGATCTTTCATACTGTCTATAACATCTCTTATGGAATGGAATGACCCAGGTGTTTGCTTGAAAAGAAAGATGGATCCCTGTGGCAAATATTTGTTCATTCGTTTTCTTTCAGTTTTTGTAACATACCAAATCTTCTAAGAACTTCCCACATTTTTCATGATGCTGATCAAAGCTACCATTATTAATGAAAAACATCATTTGACAGAAACTGTTCATAAAAAACACTTTTCCCCTAACAATACTCATACATAGACCAGGAACTCAGAACCAAAAAAAAACCCCAAACAGCTCTTCTATGCACAAAGCATCTTAACTGGAGGGTAAAGGTACCAAGAGAGGTGCAGGACAAAACACCCACCTGCTCTCCAGTGCCTACACAGCCAGGGTAACCACATGCCCTGTAATTCAGTGCTGCCAACACCAGAAGCAGGTCATGAACTTTCTACCGAGCTTGAAAAACCTCAGTGCTGTGAGGAGACATGGGATGCAGTACAGAGGCATGCAGGTGTGGGGTGGTAAGAGCTGGGGCTTAGGATGGTCCTGGGACTCCACAGCTATAAAAAGACTACTCGTGGTCAGTTAAAGAAATGTAGACCCAGACCTGGCCAAAGTTTGGGTTGGGTGTGACAATGCAGAACAGAATCTAATATATGAAAAGGCCACCACATGATAAACTTGGACATAACGCTGCTGCAGAACATGAAGAAAGAAGCAATGAACAATAAAGAAAGAGCAAAGGTGTCAAAGCATGTTAGCCAACAAAGGAATGACCACAAGAGGACCCTAGAGCAAGAAAACCAAAATCACCACCGAGATCATCATCTTCTTCCCAAAGGACTCTTACTGACAACTTGCTTTAACATCCCCATTGCTACCAGAAAAAAATAAAAATCCACACCAACCTGAAAATCCAGGAGAGCAAGGCATGGAAAAGCAAACCCCCCAAAAGGGGTAGAGACCAAGTGCATGTATTAACATTTTAACTGCATTATTTCTTTAACCGAAACAACCAGATTAATAACAATTAAACTCTTCAGTTACTGTATACACTGGCAATATGTTCTTGGCCTTACTTACACTTCCTTTCTGACCATAAAGGTTTTGAACATAACAGCAGCATTAAAAAAAAATAAATGAAGGAATCCAGCACAGGGCCACCAAGATGGAGTGGAACATCTTCCTTCTGAGGACAGCCTGAGGGAGCCAGGTCTCTTAAGCTTGGAGGAGACTGAGAGGTGACCTCATTAATGTTTATAAATATGCAAAGGGTGAGTGTCAGGAGTGTCAGGTCCAGGCTCTTCTCAGTGATGGCCAATGACAGGACAAGGGGCAATGGGTCCAAGCTGGAGCAGAGGAGGTTCCATGTGAATGTAAGGAAAAACTTTTCGCCTGTGAGGGTGACAGAGCCCTGGGACAGGCTGCCCAGAGAGGTTGTGGAGTCTCCTTCTCTGGAGACATTCCAGACCAACCTGGACATGTTCCTGTGTGATTTAATCGAGGTGACCCTGCTCAGGCAGGGGGTTGGACTGGGTGACCTTTCGAGGTCCCTTCCAACCTCTACCATTCTGTGATTAACTTCTGAGTGAAAAACGACAACTTGTGCTGAGCCTCTCGCATATTAACCCGATTTGGTGACTACTGTCCCCTCCAGCTGGATTTGCCGTGGGAACACGCCTCTCCCAGGAGCACCCAGCCTGGCTCAAGCGGAGATTCCTCAGCACACAGCGCCAGAGACCCCCGTCCCCGCGCTGAGCCAGGGCTCTGCATCACGACTCGGTGGCCGTTGTCCCCTGTCCCACAGCACCATCTCGCGGGAGGCTGCAGTTTGCAAAAACCCACCTGCAAAACCGCCAACTCGGACGGAATTCACTTCCAAGAGCCCCGTTACTCTTCCTACGGCTTCACGGCAAGCTGCCGCGGCGCGGCGGGACCGGCACCGAGCCCTGCGGGGCTGGCGCTGCCTCCCGAGCGCTCCCGAAGGACCACGGCTGATAACCAGCCCCTTCCCCACCCGAGCTTGTTCATGCAGGAGGAAGCAGAGCACCCTGTGTCACACTGCAAAAGCCAAGCCCTTTAACATGCTGGAAAGGGTCAAGGACCAGACCAGGAGCAGAAATGCTGCAACTTGTTAGCCCATCTATACAGTGCACGCTTGGGATTCTGCCTCCATCTTCTAGCTCTGCCCAGCTCTCAGGACACCATCCATAGGAGAGAGAGCCCACACAAGTCCCCATCTCATGCAGTCACCATCCAAGCCTTCCACTCCTCAGCTGCAACTACTTTCCTCAAGCTCTAACCAAATATGCAGGGAGATTTTTTTTATCATCTCTGTAAAAGTGTTTATATTTGCAGTTCTGTTGCTTGGAGACCACAATCAAAGTGGTCCAGCTACTGCTTGAGAGGTTCCCTCAATCGGCCTGATAAACCCCAGGGAAGAGGGGATCCAGACAGAGGGGATCCACAGATGCAGGCACAGCTCCTGCCTGTGCCAGGCTCAGGCCTCTTCCTTACACCAGAGCTTTCTCAAGAAGCACACTGGAGGATGGAATTACCACCCCTCAGGAAAACAAAAAAAAAATGTGAAAAGCAGGTTTTAATTAATTTTGACTTATTTTCTGCCTAGGTTTATGGGGAGGAGGGAGGGGAAAGCATGATTTCTCCTTCCTTAGGCACCTGCTTGCAGATAATTTTCTGGGACACAGGGAAAAACAGAGGAAATTGTGCTCCCAAGCTTGGGTGCTGCAGGCTACCAGATGGGTCCCACCATGGGGTCTAGAAACAACCAATGCCTTCCATCTTCCAGAAGAGGATCACCTGAGGCCACTTGCCTTCCAGAAAAGGATCACCTGAGGCCACTTTGATGGCACCGCTTTTCCTGATAGGCATCAGGCACACCCACTCTCCTCCTGACAGAAACATCTCCCTCTGCCTTTCTCAATAAAAGTGTTACCCTTCTTAGCCAGCACCACAGTAAGAAAACAGTAGGAGTACCAAGCAGCTGCTATCTGCTGCAAACATTTGACATAAAGCATATCAAATTAGCTCTACAGCTCCGTAGCTAATGCCCCATACCTACACAATTCAGCAGCACATGGCCCTCGGCCACGTGCAAGGAATCCTGCTTGGTAAGCAGTGGTCACAGCAGACCCAGGTGTTTTGTCATATCTCACACACACACACAACTAGAATTGAGCCCCCAGCTAGCAACTGTAGGAGCTCATTGCTTCCAGTTCCTTTTGATGCAGCACCAAGGGGTTATTAATGGGCTCAATTTATACCAGCTCATTGGAAATGTGCTGTGCCAGGCACTCACTAAGCTTTCAGGTATCCTGCTGAGCTAACATCCAACCTACCTTATTTTTCCAAGCAAAACAAGTAAGATCTTCATGATGGGGAAAGCACCATGCATACTGGTCCCCCAGATGGGATCAGACACATGTAACAAACACCTCTGCCCACCTATTTAGACCTCTCCAAGGAGGGAGCCTGCAGACAGAGGAGTTTGTGGTGGCATTTTACCCATTCTCACCTTCTTCACTAAACACTTTGCACTGTAGTGACTCCTGGCCACTGCAAGCCCAGCCCTGAGGGGCTCAGCAGAGCAGAAACCAAGGCTCACCTTGCTGCTGAAGCAAAGAACATGAAAAATAAGTGTCAGCAACAAACTATGTAAAGGATGTGCAAAGTTCCTCCTAAAGGACTACCATGTCAGCACGCTGTGTGCATTGTGACACCTCAGGAGAAACTACTCTCTGAGAAAGGAGTGACAAAGAGAAAGAGGGAGGAAGAAGAACAGGAGATGTCTCAAGTCTGCAGAACCGGCTCCTGGCTTTGTTAGCAAGGCATAAGCTACATCTCACTGAAAGGACATGCAATGAAGAAAAGTAAATGAAGTAAACGGCCATCAAATCTTTGAGACCCACCAAGGAATCATAATGTCTGTGCAGGAGTGGGTGATAATGAACTCTCATAATGGAAAAACCTAACTATTTCATGGAAACCCTGTGAATATGCATACATGCCTTGTATATGAGCTGTGTAACATTAGGAGGAGTGATCCTCAGTGCATCCAGTGCTGCAATAAAGAATACCTGCTTCATAGTCACCAAGAGTATTAAGTTTCCACTTTGGCTTTTCACAGCATCACTGTTTTGCCCATCCTTTTAAGGAACCAGCCCTTGCAGTAAGGTTCTGTTATTTCATGTCCCATAGCCCATCCAGCACAAATTCTCTCAGCCATTAAGATTTTGTGCTCCTTCCACACAAAAAAGCCTGGCCTGCCTGTACAGGGAGTCAGCTGCCAGCTTAAACCTCACAGAACATCCCAAGAGTCCATCCTCAAGGGTTTTCTCCAACATTTATTAACCTACTTATCATACTATCAGCTCCCCAGTGCTTGCACACCTCACAGTATAATCATCTCTGGCTGGTGCTTTTGTTTTGTAGGAAAAGTGGCTAAGAGGCAGAGATGGGAAGGGTTTGCTATTGGCATCCAGACCTTCGGGATTTCAAGTTCTACAAGGAAAAGCTTCAATCACATTTCAAAGTCTGGGTGGGAGACTAAAATTTCTACCTGGACTGTAAGACTTGTTTAGAGTTTTACAGCAGAGGCAAGATTAGAGATCAGTCTCTCTATTTCAGAAGCACAAATTCTCAGCAATTAAACTGAAATAGGTTTTCCATTAATGAGCAGTAATTAAGGCTGCTGCTCAGAGCCAAAACTCCAATTCCATCTGAAGGTGGGAACTGTGCTCTTGTGTACTGGCCAAATTGTTACAGGGACTTTATTTGCCATCCTCAGCACAGACTTCATTGAAGGCATCTTACTTCAGCCCTCCTCTGTCACCAACATCACCCTACAGTTTCCTATAGCAATAGCATGGGAGTAGTGTAGTAGTATGGCAGTAACATATGAGTAACAGAGCTGAGACAGGCAATCTGGAGTTTAAGATAGTAGTGAACACACAATCTGCTTTATATTAAGTATTTGTTCCATATTCGATGATTCTTTTCCACAGCACCCACGATATGAAAGTTGATTTGATTTTACTGGCACTGCTTAAGTAGTGAAAAAAATGTAAATCTCTTTTTGTTCAGGCTCTCAGGAAAAGGTGATAAGTTTTATTCCTGAAGAGGCAGCTGTAATACCCCTATTTAATGTTGGCCTGACACAAAGATATTGAGCTTGTGAGAGAGAAGCCAAGGGCATGTGCCAAAGAGACACATCTTCAGGGACAGCAGCATTTCTGGCTCCTACAGCTGCAGTGCTCACCCATCACAGAGCAGAGGGACAAGGGGTACAGCTCAAATTGCTAGAACATGAGGCTTTCCTCACACTCTGGATGCAAGCACTTCTGGACACCAAGGCTGTCCAAAGCTTGAACTCAGGGAGATTTGCAAGTAGGTTATTCCCACTCAGCTGAACTTAATCCCCTCAAACTTTGAGGGCTTGGTGTCTGCACTGGCTCTCATCTAGATTTTACAGCCTGAGCTCCACTCTGCTAATTAGAAGAAGCCTTTAAACAGCACATGAAACAGCCATGAAAGATGAAGAAGTGGTAGATCTAGGGTACAGAACAGCATGAGGCTCCCTCACATGATCAAAGAGGCCTTCCTTACTGTATTTAAAATTTAAAACTCATTTTAAAATGTTGAATGACTCCTCACATCTAACCAGTCATCTTCCTTACACATGGATACCCCAACTCCTCTTCCTCACAGGGAGTTGTCGCCCCAGGCTTCCTCCTCAGCCCTTATTCGTTCCCACAAGGGAACGAAGTTTCTGCACTGAGCCTGATCAGCAACATCTACCCTGGCAAACAGCTTCACACCAGCACAGCCAGCATTAAGACAACAGACCCCGGCACAGAAAAATGTGTAAAAACATTTGCTACTTCTTCCAAACCCTCAGGGGTTACACCCAGACAATCCCCAGAGGAAGCTCATGCTGGTCACTCAAGCTAACACACAGTCAAAGCAAGGATGATGAGCTACCCCAGGGTGTGCATCACAGCAGCAGGACCCCGACCCCATCACAACAGGGGAGCAGCACCACTGTAATACTAGAAGCTTCCCATCAAGGGCTGTATCCCATACTAAAGGAAGCATTCCTTACAACACAGCTCTTCTTTAAAGTTTTCTACCCCTCCTAGGAACAGCACAGGAATGTGTATCCTCAAGGCTAGTAGCCACACTTAGAAGCAGCAAGCGTTTTCTCCACACACAAAGCTGGCTATTCACAAGGCAACTACCAGAGCACAGAACCATTACAGCAAGATTTACACTTACTGTTGTCTAGGAGAAGAGGAGCAGAGGAGAACTGCCACAAAAATTCCAAGCAGGACCACGTTTGAGAAGCTGTAGGAGAGAAATTATCTCCAGAGGTGGTACAGACAAAAACTGGAGAGGGTCCAGGTCTGAGCTTAAATGGAGCTGCAGGATCACAGGTGAAGGTTGTGAGTGGGGCCCAGGTGAGGATCAGGCTTATTGCTGCATTCAGGGTGCCCTGGCAGTGGTTGCTTAGGTGGGGGTTGAGGTGATTTGCCCTTCTCAGGGTATCACCTGTGGTATTTTGTTAAATACAGGAGAGGGGACGCATGGTTGTGTTTTTCTTCTTTTGTTGCTTATCTCTATCCTGCTGTTAAATATTAGCCTGCTGTTGCCTGTTTATAAAACTACAAAATACAGTTTCAGCTGTTCTTGGAGGGGCTTTGATCAGAAAAAAATGTTAGTATTTTCTGTAGGCTCTTCTTCTCCCTGTTTGTAGCCTGCGCTCTCTTTTTGGCTATGAAGTCTCTCTAACAGATAAGTGCAAGTATAGCTGGCCTTGTCCTAGGCTCAAAGCTTCTAGTTCTGTATGCTGCTGTGGCTTTAGACTTTGCTAGTGTTCTTTTTTAAAGTTGGGTATATGTGTCAAAGCCACCTTAAAAGCTAATTTGTGGCCAGCATATTAATTTAACTGTCTAACACTGAAAAACTTCATACAGCAGGAAAAGTTTCACAATGGTCAAGTAAAGAAAGATGAGGAATTTGTTTAGGTTTTTCCTTGTGTATTTTTGATTCATCAGTTGAGCTATGGTGGTGTTGTCCCTGTCCCCAGCTTAGTCCTGTGGTTGGACATCCTCAGCTATCTTTGGTTGTGGAAGAGATAAACCAGAGCCCTCACCTGAGCTCTCAGCTCAGCCTTTGGGCTGCCCTAACTGGGATTTACGCTCATGATGTCTAGTAGAGGGGCAAGGGATGGGACTGGGTGGGCTTTAAGGTCCCTTCTGACCCAAACCAGCCTGTGACACTATGCTGATGAAATGTTCTGAGGAATGCATGGGGGGGGAACCCAAAACAAACAAAAAAAAACCCCTTAGCATTTTTAAAATCCCAGCCTAACTTCTGCAGCGTCACAGCTCCCGTGGCACACTGCCATCCGTGAGAGGGCAGAAAAAGGAAGGTTTTTACTGCGTGTGGGTGACATGTGGCTGGCCGAGCCCAAAGCAGGGTGCTGCTGGAGAGCTTTGGCAGAGCTGTGGCCTCTGCCCCTTGCTGCTCCCAGGGAAAAGGCACCAAAGCACCCAAGCTATCGCGCACGGGGATGCAAAAAAGCAAATTAAAACTGAATGAAGAGCGAAGCAACCTTGTCTTACGCTTCTGTACGACTACAAGCATAGCAACAGTGACGTATGGGGTCGTGTGAGTACTCCTGTCTCTGCAGAGACCTGAAAAGTCCCGTCTCCAAGCCCTTTGCGGCGGGGGATGCTCCCCGAGCCAGCCCCGGCTCGAAGGCAGCTGCGCTGTCCCACACGGTCACCAGATGGCAATGCAGCCCCGTCCGCCGGCCGGGAAACGCCCCTTCGGCCGTTTATTACCGAGCTCTGGGTTGCAAACGACCTTGGTTTGTTTTGAGGGGGTGTGGGAGGACTCGCCCGGTCCATGGGGGTGTCCTTGCCCCTGTCCCGGAGTGGGTCCTGTGAAGCTGAGCTGGGGGAACAGGCTGCCCGGGAGGTGCCCTCAGCATCGTGGAGGGTCGCTCTGCCCTCCTAAATCCCCATGGGCAGCCCTAGACCCATCACCAAGCTGCCTGCTGGGGTCCTGGGTGACAGTGCAGTGGCTATTGTGCTGTCCACCAGGTAAACGTGGTTTCTGGAGCAGTGACGATGGGAGAGCATGAGCTGCAAAAACCCACGGTGCTGGAAGGTGGTGCTGGCTCAGGGAGATGCTGCAGGGCTCGTGGCCAGGCCCAGCTGGCATGGGACCAGTGGGTGCTGTAACAACCCTGACACTGGCTGGCACAGGAGTGGGTGCAGCCTGAGGCCAGGGATGGGGAGTCCAGGGTGTGTCTGGTGTTTTCCTCATATTTGCATTTTGTCATACTTCAAGCAGCAGCGAATTTGGGAGAAATCTGTATTGTTCCTGATGGGAAAGGTGGAAAACCAAGGCAGCGCTGTTGCTATGGTTGCCGCAGACCGTCCTTGATGCAACATCATGTCAAGCAGCTCTGCAAGCAGATGTGCTGCAGCTGGAAAGCAAAGCAATATCCCAGGTGTGAGCATGGCAGGCCACACACGCAGTACCCTCTGCTCCCATGGGATGCTGGCTGTGCCCTTAGGTGCATGTCCCCATCCCTGTCCATATCCAGGACCTTCCCTGGCAGCAAAAGAACCATCAGAGAAAGCAGCGCTGGGGAGGGGGAAACATGGCACTTGTAGTAAGCAATGCATGCAGGTGTTTAAAAATAACATCATCAGAATATTTGTCATTCAAATAGCGTGTGTGCATATATATATAAAGTGCTTAACATCAGATTGAAGTGTTGTTTGAACAAGGAGGATGCTGAGTATTTGCTAGGCACTACAACCACTTCTAAATCTTTTCCTCCCTACAAAATTATTGGATCATCAATTTGAGGGGTGGGGGCAGGGGAGTGTGTGTCTCAGCCTTGGGTCAGCATGTAGGTTCACTGAATCCTGCTGTACCTTTGGAGGCTGAGACATCAGGCTGTGGCCCCGCTGCTCTCCAGGGCTCACTGCTCTGCTCTCTGCTTTGTAGCTACCTCCTAGAAGGTTTTTAGCATCTTAACCCAAAATGTACCTGACAGCCTCATCAGAGGTCTGGAGCGAAGCCAGTGCTGACACTGGGAGCCAGAGGAGGAGGAGTGTGCATAGTCCAGGGCTGGGTGCAGAAAGGTGTTTGGGTGTGAAGACCTGCTGCTGCTTCCCAGTGCACACAAGGGGCAAAGCGCCCCTTGCACTCAGATATGTATTGAGGGATATGTTCTCCTGAACCCCTGGGGTGCTTCTGCCCTTGTCCAAACAAAGCATAGTGGGATCTGCTCCAGGGCAGCCCCTGCGAGGTGGTGACTGGGATCTGCAAGGTTGGTGTCCCACCAGGAACACTGTGCAGTGCAGGGGTGATGTTCCCTCTGGCTACCTTGCCTGTGTCCCCTTCCCCAGGCCCTGGGGTCTGCAGGAGGGCTGGGGCTACTTCCCGTGGTGCAGATGCTGATGAGCAGACCTTTTCTTCTGTGCTGCTCAGGGATGTGCCGAATCCTGGCTCCGGCTGGCTGCCAGCCAGACCTACCGAGGGCCCAGGGGGCTGGTTAAGCTCATTGCTTTCCTTTCAGAGGCTTCAGAAAACTGCCCGCTTGCATTTAATTCAAATTTATTGAATAATTCTCCTGGGAGAAGCTAGTTCAAGACCAGCCACTACAACAGACCATCAGCAAGACCAGTTGGCACGGCTCTGGTCACTGATGGCTCTGTGTTCTCCAGTGCATCTCTGTAGCAATGCCAAGGGGGTGGCGAGCACAGGACCAGGCACCTGGCCCAGGGCAGGGTTGGCTCAGCTCTAAAGCTGGTCTCCTCCAGCTTATAGCCCACAGGGGATATTTGAGGTCTGTTATTATCCCTCCTGCTTCCACCCCAAACCTGTTTCTGCCTTTGAGCAGTGGTCCCCCAGGCAGTGATCCCAGAACTGGGCTGGCATCACCTGCCTCAGAGCCTGCTGCCAGCTCACTGTGCTGCAAAGCTGGTGAGATACAAGGAGCCTGAAATTGGATGCACACACACTGCTGGATGCACACCTTGCTGGATTCATGTCCACCACTGGGTGCAACAACCTGAGGCTGCCTGGACAGGATTGGGAACAAGCCAGACCCAGAGCCAAAAATGTAGGGATGTGCCCCCAGGTCCAACAAGTAGGCAGTGGGTGCTGAGGCAAGCTAGATTCTGGAAGAAGGGCTTCCCTGAAAGAGGCTGCTCTCTGGGAAAGCTGTTTTACTCTGTGCTCAGCCCCAAGCAGTTTTGTGGGCACATCATGTGCCCCATCCTTATGGCATCCTGAGGGCTATCCCTAGGGACAATGCTGGGCACATGCTCCCTTCCTCCCTCAGTCCCCTGGTGCTGCGTGGGCAGCCCTAGGTGTGCCTTGCGTTACACAATTAACCACTGCTCAGAGGAAAAATAATGATCTTCATTAACAAGAACAGCACTTGTTGGTCAAGGCCTGATGTCCCCACACAGGGAGATGTGCAGTCATGCAGCAGGACTGAATCATAACTCTGCTAATGATGCTGCGAGGTCTGTGGGGAGAGCAGCCTTCCCGTTAGCTCTGGACACGTGTTGCTGCTGCAGCACATACAGAAAGGCAGCTCCTCACACCTTCAATCTATGCCTTGTGCCCCGGGCTGCAGGATTGGGACCTGTGACGGCACAACCTGCTTTCCCAAAAGGTGTGGGATCAGGCACTGTGCCAGAGCCTGGAAAACAGCGTCTGTGGCTGCGATTCAGCCTCAGGGGGGCAGGATTGCCCAGGAACCTTCCCCGCATGCAGTGGCTGCGCTACAGGGTGGGGCTGGGGCACTGAGCACCCCCTTACCTTGCTGGACTCTCTTATTCCATCCACACCCCCCTTGTCACCAGCAGTTGACTGGCCGGAGCCACCACCTAGGGATTCACAGAGCATCCGGGGGGGGCTCACCAAGCCGTGGACAGAGGCACCCACACAATTTACAGCCCTTGCTCAGGCCACGAGCTATTTCTGCAACAAAAGCCCGTGTTTGTTGTACAATCCTGGTTTCCCAACGCTGGCTGCACGGTGGGTTTAGGGCAGAGCTGGGGTGCAGCCTCCCACCCTGCATCCCAGAGGGTGCCCAGTGCTTGGGTTGGCTCCCAGGGAGGGCAAGGGGCTGTGTCGAGCTGGGAGGGGTGTTGAGAAATGCCCTAATAAACCCCACGAGTGTTCATCTCGGGCAGAAGCTGACCGAGGCGTGCAATGGACTCAGCACGTCAGCCAGGCTCAGTTTTGCACATGGAAAAATGAAGCTCTTTCCTTGGGGTCGCGCTGCCCAATGTTAAAGGCTGAATCTAAGCANTGTATGAGGCGTGGAACACAGCTTCCCGCAGCGGGGCCGCGCTGCCGCAGGGGCAGGCACGGAGGAGCATTTTTCAAAAGCAGCTTTGGGATGCTCGCCTGGTGTTAACGGCCGAGGGACGCGGCTGGGGGTGGGGGCAGACTCGCAGTCCCGTGTCCGCCCCCCGCCCCTCCGGAGAGGCGCCGTGCGGGGCTGTGCACACCCCGACAGCTTGGAGCGCGGATGGAGCCGGCCCCCGGCGGGCAGGGAGCCCCCACCCACGGGGGGTGGCTGAGGGGATCCTCACCAAGAGGGGCTTCCCACCCGTGGGGTACATGCGGGCCCTCTGCCTCCGAGGATGTTCTGCGCTTACAGTGGTGCCCTGGGGGACCGCCGCGCTCGGGGGGGACGGGACGGGACAGGGACCCCCTCCTGTTGTGCTCACACGGACTCTCAAGGACTTGCACAGCTGAGGACACCCTGGGGACCCCCTTTCCAAAGCCTGTCCCCGAGAACCCTTGCCCTCAGGAGCGCCCCAGGGACCCCCACTCACCGGGATGCCCCGGGGTGACCCTCCCGCACTGGGGCTCCCAGCGACCTGCTCTGCAGGGGACGCACCAGAGGGACCCCTGTCCCCAGGGATGCTTCAGGGACCCCCACGCACAGCACCGCGCTCGGAGTGGGGGGGAACCTGCAATGCCAAGGCCACCCCTTCCCCGGCCCTGCGCTGCTGAAGATGCCCGGGGTGGGCCACTTACCCGCGGTGTGGGAGGGGGGAAAACCCTTTTTACCCACGGGAGTGCCCCCCGCCACCCCTCCCGGGGATGTCCATCAGGGATGCAGCGGCGGGTGCGGGCGGAGGGGTCGCTGTTGCCACCAGCACGACCGGTTCCCCCCACTCCCT
>VXBZ01002879.1:390049-405529 GCA_013399135.1 Heliornis fulica
CGCCGCCCTCGGCCGGCGAGGCCTCGCCGCTGCCCGAGGAGCCCTCGGCCGCCTCCATGGCCAGCAGCCGCCTGCAGCTCAGCACCTCGCTCGCCTTCTCCGACCTCACCGAGGAGCTGCTGGACGCCGGGACCGACGGGCTGCTCCGGGAGCTGGAGGACCTGCGCTCCGAGAACGACTATCTCAAGGTGGGCATGGCGCGGTGTCCCGGGGCGCGACACGGCACGGCATCGCAGGGCAGTAGCGTGGCACAGCGGGGCATCCCAGGGCTCAGCAAGGCTCGGCATCCCTGGCCGTGGGGTGGTTTAGCATCCCTGGGCAGGGCGTGGAACAGCGTCCCGAGGCATGGCTCAACATGGCACGGTATCCCTGGCTGTAGTATGGCATGGTGTGGCATCCCGGCGCAAAAGTCAGTGTGACTCACCCTTGGCACAATATAGCATGCCCGTTGTGTCCCTGGGCACAACCCAGCATCCCAGGGTAAGGGTCGGCGCAGCGTGGCATCCCGGGGCATTGCTGAGCACTGGCACCCTGGGCAAGAGCATGGTACAGTGTGGCATCCCAGGGCATGGGTCACCAAGGCTCAGCATCCCTAGGCACAACAGAGCATCCTAGGGCATGGCATGACACCATGCAGCATCCCTGAGCATAGCATTGCTCAGCATCCCTGGGCACAACAGAGCATCCCAGGGCACGACACGGTATGGCACAGCATCCCTGGATGTAGCATGGCACAGCATCCCTGGAAATGGCATGGCTAAGTATGGCATAGCATGACATGGCATCCCAAAGCATGGCTCCACATGGCACAGCATCCCTGGGAATGGCACAGCTCAGTATGGTATGGCATGGCATGACGTGGCATCTCAAATTGTGGTTCTGCCATGGCACAGCATCCTTGGGAATGGCATGGCTAAGTATGGTATGGCATGGCATGACATGACATGGCATCCCAAAGTGTGGTTCCGCCATGGCACAGCATCCTTGGGAGTGGCATGGCTCAGCATCCCCAGCTAGGGTGCGGCACAGTGTGGCACCCTTAGGCATGGCTGGGAAGAGGACACAGCTCAGCTTGTCGTAGCATCACTAAAGCATAGCCTGGCCTGTCTCAGTTGGTCAGCACAGCATGGCATAGCCAAGTGCAGGGCTTGATGTGGCCCAGCATCACTGGACATGGCCTGGCACAATACAGCTGGGTGCTGCACGGCATGGCATGGCTGGGGATGGCCCACATGCTGCGGCTGGGCTTGCCTTAGCTCAGCATTGTGTGGTGTGGCTGGATATAAGGCATGGCTTGCCTAAGCCTGGCATGGCTCAACTGGACATCAGGCAAAGCTTAGCTTGGCCCAGCATGGCCCAGCTGGGCCCAAGACCTGGCCTGTCTCAGCACAGTAAGGCCCAGCTGGGTATGGTCCAGCATGCTGTGGCATGGCTTGACATGGCTTGGCCCAGCACAGCATGGTGTGCTTTGGCACAGTGCATGCACTGGCACAATGTGGGCTAGCTTAGCCTGGCATGACCCAGCCAGGCATGGACCACCCTGGCATGGCATAGATGGGCACAGCTTGGATCAGCACAGCGTGGCCAAGCCTACCATGGCTCCAGCATAGCACAGCTAGGCTCAGCACAGCATGGGCTGGCACAGCTTAGCAAGGCACAGCTTAACATGTCACGGCTGTGTTCAGCCCAGCTTGGCATGGCTAAGCATGCCACAGTTTGGCTCAGCCCTGGAGCACAGTGGCACGACCTGATTCCATGCAGCTGGGCACAGCTCTGCCCAGCACAGGGTGGGATGCTCCCTGCTGTCCTCCCTGCCTGCTGACTGTGCCAGACCCTGGGGAGATTTTCCAGCTCCCTCCTTTTGCCTGTTCCCATGCTCCCCCGGGGCCTTTTTCCAGGCATCCTGCATGGCTGCGTGGGCACATGGTAGAGCCAGGGCAGATGTTCTGCATGGGTCAGGGTTACAGAACTATACTGCCCCCAGTGACACATCGACCTGACACACCTTGGCACACACTGTCTGTGGCAAGGTGGGCATAAACATCCATCAGGTGCTGTGTCTTGGTGTGCTGCGGGCATTTTGCATCCTCTGCTCTTCTTCAGGGTGGAGTTGTGGGTGAGATGTTTGGGCAGTCATGTCCTGGGGGCTCAGGGGTAGGGACCATGTCTAGCTGCCTGCTCTTTGGACGCTGCAGGTTGGAAATCAGGCCAGCTCTCAACCACTGGTGCCATAGTTTTCAAATGTGTTGGGATTGTGGGTCTCATTGATATGAGGTGGGAGCTAGGCATTGGGTGATGAGCTCAAAGATGCTCAATCAAGCCCTTTGTCCATTAGCAAAGCCCCAGTTCACAGCTGGTGTTCCAACTCCTGCCAGAATTAGCAGCAAGAGCTTAAGGGCTTTGATTTACTAAGAGCTGGAAAAATACAGATGAGGCCCCTCCAGTCTCCAAGAACGCACATGCAGGCACTGCCCTTGCTACAGGCTGAGCAAGTGCTTCCTCCTTGTCCATGTGATCATCTTCATTTTACCTGCCACCACGAGGGGTGGCAACCAAAATCCCCCAGCCAGGAGCAGTGGGGAGAACAGAGGGCTGCTGGAGGTGTGCACCAAGAAGCACCGTGGGGCTGCTGGTGGCATCCTCTCTACTTCACCGTGGCATCTCTTATGCCATGCTCACACCAGCATGTGGGACTCCTCTGCTCACACCTTCCGGACGTGTGTCCTGCTTATGGCCATGTTTCGTTGTTGTACCTTGTATCTCCTGCATCCTCAGCCCACCAGGCTGACACCCTGACTCCAGATGGACAGAAGCTTCAGGTGGACTGCACACATGTCCCTTGTGCTCAAAAAAATATAAATAAATCTAAGATTTGCCCAGTTTCTCTGATAAGCAACAGAAAACTCCGCTGGGTGCTGGCTTGCGACATCTTTGCTAAAAATATGGGAATTTTGGGGCCTTACAAAAAGGCTTTTTTGCCTAAATCCCTAAGAGAAGGGCACCACGCACACCATGCAGCCCAGGCTGGGGGAAAGCACCCTGCAGAGGTGGCCCCTGGCCTCATCTGCTCCCCTTCCCTCGGGTATGGAGCAGTCACACTTAGGTGACTTATTTCCTGGGACTCACCCAAATAGCTGCAAATGGTTTGGTTTTGGGCTTTTTTTTTAAAATTTATTCATGAGAGCTGGGGGAATCTGGTGTGTTTATAAAGAGAAACAAGGATTGTTGGGGGTGGTAGAGTTCTGGTGACGTTTTAGCGCAGGACAGACGCGCGGTGCTGTTACGCTCGTGTGCTGCACGCTGGGTTTCAGAGCTTCCCAGCAGAGCACATCACAGCCCTCTGTAGTGGTGCCAGCTCATGTTGCATATTTCCTTGGCTCTCGTAATGAAATGTTCATATTTAAGCACAACTCACCCATTTCTATTTGCAACCCAGATCTTTGCAAGGCTCTGCCTTTCTCCTGTTCTGGGCACAGCAGGCTGGTATCTCCTCCTGCCCCTTCCCTCGGGTGTGTGCACCTGCCATGAACTCCCCCCGTAAATGGGTTGTTTCCACAAAAAAGGGCTGTTTTCTCATGCACAGGTTGTCAGCTCGGCAAGGGAGGAGGTGTCTTGGGTGTCCTTGCCCCATCGCACGGCTGTTGCTGAGCCGTGCAGTGGAGAGCAGCTCCTGGCCCTGCTCAGTGGGCTGGAAAATGTGAGATGCGATACAGCAGCAGCTGCGGAGGGACAGGCAGACAAAGAGTGGGCACGGGAGAGGGTTTGGAGCGAGGGGAGGGGATGCCTGTGAACAAACCCTCTTCTCTCAGCGGGAAAGAGGTTGGGCGAGAGCGCCATAACTCTGGCACCACAGTCCTGCCTGCGCCCTCCTGCTGCCTGCCCTGCACTGCCCTGCATCCCTTGGGGTTTGTGTATGTTTTCCAGCTCCCTGGAGAGGCACATAGGGTGGGTGGGTGCATCATTTCCCCTGAGGCAACCATGGACCCAGGCATGGCAGTGAGGGCTTATTGAGAGCATCCCACAGGGGCACCGGATGTTGCATGGGGGACCTGGGGGCTGCCTTTGGCCAGCCCTGCTGGTGTTGGGTCCAGCTCTGCTGCTGCTCAGATCCTGCCCAGCCCCAGGGGCAGGGACTGTGCCATGGGGTCGTGGTAACAGCAGGCAGAGGCGGGGTGCAGAGCTCTGCCATGTATCACCCTACCAGCAGCCACCCTGGAAGGGGCTTTGCATCCTCTTGAATTTTTGGATGCTGCACAGCGCGGGTTGTGCTGCAGAGAGCCCCCAGCTGTTTGCCTGTTAATTTATGGGGGCAGGTGTAAAGCTGAGAAATGTTGGTTTTTCCCTCGCTGACGTGCTGTGCTCTCTGCTGAGCGGGAGCTGGCGTGCTGGCCAGGGGCAGAGCTTGGCACACGGGCTGCTGCACTGAGCTCCAGCGTGACATGGAGGGAAGGATGGCTGATATTTACTGTTGGAGCTGGGTTAGAGCTGCTCTTAATACACCTGTGTGACACGGGTGTGCCTTACCCATCCCTTGACCCCTGGCACCCTGGCCTGGGCTCAGGGTGAGCTGCATTTGCTGGGACCCCCTTACAGGCAGGAACATAGAACCATAGAATGATTTGGGCTGGAAGGGACCTTAAAGATCATCTAGTTCCAACTCCCCTGCCATGGGCACATGCCTGGGCACCCTGGGTGATTTCCTTTCAGAATCCCCTCTGATTTTATTTTTTCCCATGCAAATTCTAGCATAATTCCCTCTTCTGTCTGGTGAGCTCTCAGAGTTAATTGAAAGCTGCTGCTTTTGTCCTGTAATCTCGGAGGAAGCAGTGCTTGTGGCTGCTGGATGGCAATCCCCACCTTTGCACGGGGGACCACAGGCTCTCCCTCGTACGCACCAGCTGCCAGCACCGAGCTCTGCACAAAGGCATCGATGCAAAACACACAGGCAGCTTCCACCCATTCTCCTCTCTTCGCATCTCATGCTGAGTTTTTGGGGGTGCTGGTGCAGGGTGTGAATGCAGGCATGGCTGTGCTCCCCAGAGAGCTGCCTGTCCCCCGCGGGCAGGCGGCTGCTGCTTGGCAGCACCCCAGAGTCTGGGGCTGCCAAAGCTGAGGGTATATGTGCTGTCAGCAGCAAGACAGCCAGCCATGTCGTTATTTGCATGATCCTGTTTTGTATCCGTTGCTGCTTTCTGCTTCTAGAAGATAGTGGATCCTGCTGAGGAGCCCTTGCATGGCACGAGTCCCTCGGTCTGGTCTGAGCTTGCTGCTTGCAGGCACCTAAACCAGCATGTAATTCCCTTTGGGGAGGAGATCCGAGGGCTTAACCCTGCCACACACCGATGTGCATTTTGAAGTGTGTGCTGCCATCTCCACTGGTCCCCCTCCTGCTGTGCCACCATCCAGGGCCATCACCATAAAGCTCAGCCCTTCCCAGATCCTGTGCTTCCTGATGCCCTGCAAGTGGGTGTGCAGACATGGCTGTAGCTGTTACCCTCTCCTGTGCTGAAAATGTATCTTGATTTTTTTTTCTGAACTGGAACCAGTCAGTTTGCATCCCACCTTGCCACTTCTCAGCTCCCTTAATAACCTCCCCAGGGACAGACAGTGTCTCCGAGGTTTGCGCAGAGAAGGTTGAGGGGATGTTGTTTTCTGGGTTCCTCCATCAAGCGTAACCAGGCTCCTACAAACACAAGTGGGGTGTTTGCTGTGGCACACCATCATCCCTTGGGCACTGAAACACATATCCCTGGACTGCAGATCCCCAGCGTCTTTCCCAAGGCATGTGACTGGTGTAAAAACACCGTGAAATCTGCTGCTGCAGAGACAGGGCGAGCACGGATGCAGTGGGGGATAATCCTGGAGGATGGAGGGGGTGCTGGGAGGCTGGGAGGCTGTGTAAGTAAGGGTGGGTGGGCACCCTTTTGTTTAAGGGACAAGTAGCTGAGCCTGGCAGCAGTTGTGTTGGAAAGAAGTCATTTATCTCATCTTTTGGATTTCCCTGTTGTCTCTGTTTCACACTTCATTTACCGTTGCTTACAGTGCTTCCTGCCCACAAGGCCACCCCTGCATTTGGGATCTTTCTGCGGGGTTCCTCCCTGCTCCTGCCTCTGCTCTCACCCTTATCCAAAGGGATTTTTCACTTTGATTTTGATAAGCTCAGCATCAACTCCAGCAAACATGGAGATGCAAAGGCAGAGCCTTGGCAGCTGCCACGGACCCCTAAAGCCATCAGGGCACATCTGGGCACCCGATGTGCTGCTTCCAGGCACCACAGGGCTCTCCCCACCGCAGCCTGGCTATGAAAGGGGTCAGCCTGGCTGTCCTAAGCTCTCCTCCAGTTTGCTGGCGCTTTTCTGCTCTCGGATCCTAATCCAGTTATTACGGCTTAGTGGTACGGCTTGCCTCCGAGGGGCAAGCTCGGGGCAGGCTGTGTGGCTGCTGGGCTGCGGTCACTGCGTGGGTTTATTGGCATTACAGGGTGCGGGCAAATTCCTGCCGCTGGAGCGAAGGCAAGGCACAACTTTCCTGCCCCCAGCAGTGCCAGCCCTGCTGCAACCCCCCAGCCCTGCTCCTCAGAGCATCTCAGGGCTGCTCCGCTCGGGCTGCACATGGCCTCTCCCTAATTAATGGTTGCTACAACTCGAGGTATAAACAAGTAGGGCTTCGTAGTGCAGCGAGCCCAGGCTTCCTTCCAGCAGATGTAGGGTTTGGTTGGGTTTCTTCCAAGGTCCCTGCTCCCTACCCTATCTGACTCCTGCCTGGGGAAGCCAGTCAGCGATGGAGCGGGACACGGGCAGCCCCATGTGCATCTGCCATGGCATTGCAAAGTCATGCAAACCATGGTGTCATGGTTTGCATGACTTTGGTGGTGAAAGGTTGTCTTCCAGCTCACACATTGCAGAGTGCCTGCTCACCTGAGATGCACCATGTTTTTTTTTCCCATGAAAGCTCCCGAGAAGTCCATCCCATGAAACAGCTCCTCAGCTGGTTTGGCTTATGGGGGTTTTGCTGGTGTTCCCAGGGCAGTGGCACTGCTGGGTGGGGCAGGCAGTGCTGTGGTGGGTTTCCATAGGGGTTGTCACCCAGGCTGCATCACAGCCATCACAGGGCTGTGCCAGCACTCAAGGTTCATCCTTGGGGGTGGTTTTCATGCCTGAGTTGGGGGGGTGTTTCTGAAAATTCATGCAGTGATGCTGCTTCACGGGATGGTCTCTGGCTGTTCCTGGGACACCCTGCTGACTATCCCAGTGCCTTGGGGTTGTTTCTGCCCTGTTGTTTTTGAGACCCCCCAACAAGAGGCAGAGTGGTGGAGGGTGGCAGGACACTGGTGGCTCTGGTCCTGCTGGGCTGGCAGCCTGGGCCAGGAGATAATCCGGGATTGTCTAATTGACGTTCCTTATTTGTCTCGTAGTGTTTAAAGCCAACAGTGAACGACTGTGACTTGTCCCCACAGCTGCCACCCCCCCTCCCTGGGTTCAGCTTTGCCTTTCCGAGCAGTTCTTGCAGCTGGGGCTTTGTGCAGGCCGGGCGAGCGCGGCAGCGAGCGTGCCAGCGCCTGGCAGAGCCATCGTGGTGCTGCTGTCTCAGGTCACTATCACGGGTGGTGTCGGAGGCAGCAGGGTCTTGTCCCTGTCTGCCCAGAGTGAGTCGGGGCTGTGCATCCCCACTGCCTCTTCCAGATCCTCCTGTTGTCCCTTTCCTGGCCCTGCCACCGTGCACGGTGGCACCATGAGCCTCAAGGGGCGGTTGAATGTAACAGTGACAGGAGGTGTTCTGGGATGGGTTTTCTGTCAGGAAGGTGGATGCTTGATCCTTGCCCAGGAGCGTGCCAGGTCCTCCAGATCCTGTCGAGAACAGCCCATGTGATGGCTGGAGTGTTTGCTTGCAGGATTTGGGTTGAGATCAAGTTCATGGGACCCTGAAAAGAGTTTTGGGCAGCACAGCCTGTGTGCATCCGCAGGGACAGGAGGGGACAGTCCCTGAGCATCACCAGTGCCATAGCCCTGCGCTGCACAGGGAGGTGGCTCTGGGGCTGGGGCTGGTGCAGAGGATCCCACAGCAGCCATGTGCTGCAGAGCCAGACAAGGCTTTGGGTTGGTGCTGGTGCCAGTGGGACGTCACCCAGGTACTGGTGCCAGCCCACACCGGAGGCTCTGCTGGGCTGGGAGGTTTGTCACCACGAGAGCTGATGTGACTGGGAGAGCTGGAAGGGGAACCAAGCCTAACAACTGCTGCTTGGTGATAAAATGAGGGGCAATGTCTAGTCCCCAGTACTGACAGCATCTTGCTCGTGTCCCCAAGTTGCCTTCTCTGTCCCCGCCTGCCATCTCCTCCTTCCCTCGCCTGCCTCTCTGACACATCTTCTCCAAAGATGACCTACATTTTTCTCTCCATGGCTGCTGCCTGTGCTGCTCCTGCAGCTCCTCTCCCTCCCCCATCTTCCTCTTTCTTTTCCCACAAATATTTATAGGCGCCTGTGTTGGCTGTGCCCTCCCTAACCCCTCGGGTGGCTCGCTTGCTGGTGGGTGATGGTACCCAGCTGGCTCTAAGCCCTTTTCCTGCAGGGATGGGGCTTGACTTGAGGCTTGAAGGTCTGAGAAAACGGTTTGTGGGGTGGAGAAGGGCAGGGAATCCACAGCAGCGAAGTGTCCCGGGGGAAAAGAGGGAGCGAGCAAGCTGCAGGGTCCATCCCCTCTAACTCAGCATCTCCCCACAGGATGAGATTGAGGAGCTACGTGCCGAGATGCTGGAGATGAGGGATGTCTACATGGAGGAGGATGTCTACCAGCTGCAGGAGCTTCGGCAGCAGCTGGATCAGGCCAGCAAGACGTGCCGCATCCTGCAGTACCGACTGCGGAAGGCCGAGCGACGTAGCCTGCGCGTGGCACAGACAGGCCAGGTGGATGGTGAGCTCATCCACAGCCTGGAGCAGGATGTCAAGGTGAGGCCAGGAGGGCAATGTCCCCATCCAGGCAGTCCCCAGGTCCCCACAAGTGTTTTTTGGTGAGATGTGGACATGGTGGCTGGTGAGGCAGGAGGGGGTGGCTGGAGCCCAGCTTGGCTGTGTGCCATGGGGTTGAGCTCCATTTTCCTGCACCAGTGGGGGTGGGACAGGGCCACTGTCCTGGGCTGGAGAAGCACAAGTGCACAGGGAGGGACATGAGAAACCAGGACCCTGGGGACTGGGAGCTGCTCCTCTCTGCTATTTGGGAAACCTCTCAGAGCCCCAGGCATCGTGACACAGGAGCTGGGGCAGGGACACGGGGATTTCTGTGGGGTGACACTGCCTCATCCTCACCATCCACTGGCCCCCGAGTTGCCGCCGGTGCCGGTGAGTGTTTGCTGAGTGCTCTTGCCTCCCAGACTGCTGCCAGGAGGGGCGTGAGGTGGCAGCCAGAGACGGCTCTGAGGGGGTGGGCAGCAGCCTGAGGAGTAACTTAGTTGTTTGAGCAGAAAGCAGCCGGTCCCAGAGCCGAGATGCACCACAAGTGTGGCACTGCAAACTTCCTTGGGCTGCCCTTCCCTGCTGGGGGCCTAGCACCCCCCCCCAAACCACCCAACCATCCCCATCTTGGGGTGCTACTGCTAACCCCACCCCTGCTCCAGCTTCTGCCTTCCTGGGAGAGAAAGCACAGCTCATCCGTGGGGTGAATGGGAGCCTGAGCACCCCCAGCTTGGCAGCGGGGCGTGCTGCTGCCTCCACACTGGTACCCTGGGCTGGGCAGGGCACAAGTGGGTCTGGGGGCAGCTCTTCCCTTCCTGCAGATGCAGGAGCGAACACTTTGTGCTATTAAGCATCCTGTGTGCTGGGGGCTGCCCCCTTGGAGGATCCAGAGAGGGGGCTCCGGGGCTTGCCAGGGATGGTTGGAGACACCCATTACCCCGGGGGCAGCTGCTATTTTTTTCTGTAATGTGATGCAGCAGCTCGACTTTCTCCCAAGCTGCACAGCTGCTGCCTGCAGCGAGAGGCTGCCTGCTCTGGGGCTGCCTGCTCTGGGGCTGCCTACCCCTTTGTCCTCCCCTGTGGGGCCTTTGCCCGCCTTGCAGCATGGGGAGAAGGTACAAAAAGAGCGTTGAGCACCCTGCAGCATCGTGTTGGGGCTGGGGAGGGCAGGGGATGGGGACACAGGGCAGTCTTACAGGTAATGAAGGGGGAACAGCAGTCACCGCATGCGATCAAGGACACACACAGGGGCATGGGGGTCACCCAGCGTGGTGTCCCCTCCGAAAGGTCTCAGTAACAGCCCGATGATCCCTGCATGAGGAGTGTAGGTGCCCAGGTAGCATGGTCACAGACTGCACCCAGCCTGGTGACAGCCCCGCTGTGTCCCCAGGTGGCCAAGGATGTCTCCGTGCGGCTCCACAATGAGCTGGAGGTGGTGGAGAAGAAGAGGATCAGACTGGAGGAGGAGAACGAGGACCTGCGCCAGCGGCTCATCGAGACAGAGCTGGCCAAGCAGGTGGTGCAGAATGAGATGGACAAGCTCCGAGAGGTGAGGGGGACATGGAAAGGGGACCGGGAGGTTTCCCCACGGCTCTGCCTGTAGCAGGTGTCCTGGCCCTGCACCAAGGGATCCCTCCATCCTTTCATCGCTGAAACCCAAACCATGCTGCAGATGCTTGAGAAATCCGAGCAGTGCCTGTCCTCTGCTTCATCCCGCCCTGCAGGCACAGGGAGGGGCTCTGGGACATCCCCCCCTGCACTAGAGCCACTTTATGTGTCCTCAGCCACTTGCTCAGCCCAGCCACCTGGGCCATGCCCAATTCCCACCAGCCAAAGCTCTGTATGATGCGTGGGGTCCACCGTGTCCCTGGCTCTGTGCCCGGTGCTGGCTGTATCCTGACGGCATGCTGCTGGTTCAGACCAGGATGTGCTGCAGGGCTGCATAGCAGCAGTGTCCCAGTGGTGTCCTGGTGGTGCTCTGGAGCTTGGTGAGGTTCCTGACTGTGTCCTGGGAAGAGCAGTATGCTACGTGTGTACCCGTATGATGGGTCCAGGGGACTCCATGCCATGCCAGGATTGAGATCAGCTCACAGCCAGGAGCAGTGTCCTCCTCAGTGACAAGAAAGGCATCCTAGTGACAGCATGGACTTGTCATCCATTGCAGCACTTCTAACCCACTTCCCTACTGCCCGAGATGCCTTTGGTCCCCAGGGAGCCTCGGGAAGCATGGCTGGCTGAGCTGTCAGGACAGTGTGCTTCAGGAGATGTGCTGTGGCAGAACTTGAGCCCTGCTCCCTCCAAGGAGCACGGCCGAAGGCTCCCTCTGCCCCTGGCCATGCTCCTCGATGTGGCCGAGCAGGCAGCCAGCTACACAGCTCAGCATCTCTGGGGCCAGCTCCGGTTAACAGCGCTGGGTGACCACGGGACCCAGTCATGGCTGCACCCCGTCCTCTCTGCAGCCACCTTCTCATGGGTGGCATGGGGCAGCATCACCCCAGATGGCATGTCTTGTCCCTCCAGTGCGTGTCTTGTCCCTCCAGTGCGCGGCCTCCGCTAACAGGCGTGAAATGGGTTTCCCTGCAGCCAGCGAGCGCAGGCTGAGTATCAGACAGCAGCGGTGGGAGCCAGGCTGGAGGGCTACAGACAGAGAAAATGGTTGCATGGTCAGGGCATGGGGACACCTCAGTGCCAGTTTCTGCCCTGGCAGAAGAGCATGGGACAGGATAGGGCCCCTCTCTGCAGCCCAGAGGAGATGCTGATGGCTGGATAAGCTCAGAGCTCCCTGCACCCAGGGATGGCGTGTCCCCAGGCTAGCAAGGGCACTGGGGTTACTCACTGATTGCAGAGCGCTAATTAGACAAACAAGTGCAAGGAGTGTGTTAACAGCCCTCCTCTGCCTCCTCCCCATTGCTGGAGGGCACAGAGGGTTTGTTAGCAGCAAAGCCAGCGAGCAGCCAAGCAGCAGCTCCAACGGGCTCAACCCTCAGGGCTGATTATTTCTCCCTTCCAAGAGATTTCTCCCATAACTGGATAATTGTCAGGATGGGCAGATCAGCCCCGAAGGCACCTGTGTTTGCCCCTCCGGCTGTGTCCCTCCTCAGCATCAACTTGGGGGGCAGGAGAAAAGTGGGACCAGTTCAAACCTGCCTGTCTTCAGCCCTGAGGAGACCCGTGGTCACCCCAAAGGATGCACCCACCCACGGTGGAGCAATGACAGCTGCCCTCTGACCCAGGGTGCTGTGCTTAGGGCTACTTGGGGTTGGGCAATGGCCTTTGCCAGCCCCAGTCTCCAGTGTAGTGGGGGTGAGGGATGCTGACGTGGCACAGCCAGCCCCTGGGGGAGGCTCTGCAGCAGCAGCAGCAGCTCCAACGATAGTCGATGGTCGATGGTCGTGGCCTGTATAGGAAAGCTTGGAGCCCGCACCTTGGCACAGGCAGCAGCTTACATTTCACAGCTGCTTTCTTTGGCTGCTGGGCCTCAGCACCAGCTTAGAAATAGACCCAGAGCGGCTGTGAGGATTGGGTGGTGCTCATGGGGGGACTGTGTGGATGTTCTTGAGGGTTTTCCCCCAGCTCCCCCTCCCCAGATAACTGTCTCTGCTCTGGGGACTCACTTTTTGCCCCTCTTCCAGTCTCCATTACTATCCCAGAGACCCAAGGGCAGAGCTAGCATCCTCCTACTGAGGAGCCCTCCCCATAGCGAAGCAATCAGCACATGTCTCTTGCTTGGGGAAGAGGGTTGTCATCTGTTGCTCCCACGGGATGCCCCAGAGCCGTTCCTTGGCCTGGGGGTTGGATTCCCTGCTCCATCCAGCCCTGACAGGACCAGGACCATGACTCAGCCTCTCCACACTCATTTCCTGCTCTCACTGCTCACTTGCCTTCAGGGGGAATTTCTGGCCAAACCCCATGATATGATGCTTGCCGCTGGACCTCCCCCAAAGCAAAGGGCCTCACTCAGGCCCAATGGGGCTCTGGTGTTTTCCTGGGGTTCACAAGCAGCAGGAGAGGATGGCATCGATGCCCATCCACACTGGGTCTGTCTGTCCACATCTAGGTGCCATGCCATTGCTGTGTGTGACAGCTCGCTCTTCTCCCCACAGAATTCCCTGAAGAAGCGGGGGTCTCGCTCCATCGGGAAGACCGAGAAGAAGCCATCAGTGCAGGTATCGTCACCGGCGCATCCTGATCGTGCCACCGTGGCCCACCAACACCCCAGGTCACGGTGCAGGCTGTGCCTGACCCAGAAGTACATCTGGGCATGGCAGCGCTGTCCCCTCACGGGCAGGGCTCTCCTGCCCTTCAGAGACCCTGCATAAGGGAGGGATTGATATGCTGGGCCACCCTTATTGTCCTCAACCTCTCCCTTGTCTCATTTATCAATGGAGCGTCAGTGGCCTGCCTGTGGCTTTAACCCTTTCCATGTGCTGGGAGCTGGAGGACAGCAGCTCTTACATTGCAAAGCTGCTTCTGATCTTGACTTGAGGCTGCTGCAGCCTGGGTCCCTCCTGCCTGTGCCTGCTGGAGGGTGCCAGGGAGCCCTGTGGGGTTTGGGAGAGCTGAGGGTCCCGGTGGGGCCAGCTCAAGGCCCCACTGTCCCTGCTAGGTGCAGGGGAGGGGGGATTTGCCCATGGCAGCAGGATTTCAGCTGTCACTTGCTGTTGGGCTGAGCTGCTGTGACTTGCTAATGCTGTTACTGGGGCTCGGAGGGGCAGGGATGCTGCTGCGGGAATAGAAATGGAAGTGTTTTAATACTGGAAAAATCCTCTTGCAAAGGCAAAAGACCTGAAAGGTTTATTCTGGGGAGAAGATCTGCTCTCCCAAAGCTGGGACAGGGAAGGAGAACCCATCAAGACACTGCTGCTGCATACTGCTAAGAGCATCTCATGGGAGAGCCCTCAGCACCCCGAGGGTTTCTGTGTGACCAGTGTCATTGCTGGTGCACAGCTCCCTCTTTGTAGCTGCGGGATGGGGATCCCCAAGGCCTCAAAGACTTTCCCCTTCGGTCTTTTATTTATCATCTCCCTTTATTTATCATTCCCCCAGAGCTGACAGTGGCTTTTCACCTACACCCGGCTTTGCCCCGAGCCAAGGGAGCTGTCTGGCAGCCCCTCTGTGAACCCCCCCTCACGAAGCTGAGGCAGGAAACCCCCACTCAGCTCGGAGGCCCCTCAGCCTGAGGACGCTGGGCTGGATGCGGCCCCAGCTCTGCAGTGTGACTGGGGCTGCAGAAAGGAGCTGTAGAGCAAACCCCGAGTTTCCCGGGTGCGAACGCCCCTGGCCTGCTCCCTCTCCCATGCCGCGTGGCTCTGTGGTCCCGCTCGTGACTCATTCGTGGCTTCCTGGGCCCCTTTCCTGCCGGGCGGTGCTGGGCGTGCGTCTGCGCTCACTGAAAATGGAGTCGGGGGCAAGAGACTCAACTGAGCTCTGCCCCAGGCCCGGGAGCACTCGAGGTGGTCCTGGGGACGTGTGCGGCCTTCCAGTGATGCCACGGGGCAGGGGGACGCGTTGGGATGGTGTTTCTATTTTTTATTTCCCTGGAAAAACAGGAACTGAGGTCATGTCTGCCGTGGCGGGGAGAGCGGCCCGCGCCAGGCCTCTCCTAATCTCCACAGCTAATTAGGGGGGGGCACGGCTTTAATGCGCCTTAGCGAGGCTGCGGTTCCGCGTGCGGACACGGAAAAGCAGCGGGATGGTTCCCATGGTCACGGCAGGGAGTTTGGGGAATAAAATGGCAACCCAAATCCGTGGGACTCCCCCTCCCCAGCATTGCCCCGGCCTCGATACGAGCAGCCTGGGAAGTCTGCACAGTAAATAGCTGCTGTGGGGTTTGGGGGTGTGAGTGTGAGGCTGGGGAGGGGCTGGGGAGTCAGGAGCACCCAAGGGAGGGACAGCTTGTTTCTGCCAGCCAAGGAAAGAGGAGGGGGGATGAGCGCAGCCAGCAGCACCCAGCCAAAGGGCTCAGCCACCTCCAGCACCCACCCATGCTCTGGTGGGTGTCACGAGGTGAGGGTCACAGCCCAGCAGGTCCCCTCCTGGCAGTCACCGTGCTGGGGTGTGGAGCACTCGGATGACCCCACGGCACAGGAAACCACAAACTGGACGTCAGGAAATCCTGGTCCTCCATCCAAAAAGCTTTCCAAAGCAGAGAAATGGTCTGCCTGGGCAAACTGCCGAGATCCTAACTGCTACATTTAAAAAAAAAAAAAAGAAACAAACATGTGGAGAAACAGTTCCAAGAAGCGAAAGGGCTTGGGAAGGGGCCAGCGAGCTGATGCAGGGTGTTTGCCTGGGTTTCTGTCCCCAGGAGAGGTGGTGGCAGTGAGGATGAGTGCTGGGCAAGGGCTGGGATTGGGGAGGTTTCCAGCTGAAACCGCTTCTTCGGCCCATGATGGAGTGTTTGGGGCTGAGCAGGAGGGCAGAGCCCGGCAGGAGTTGCAGCAGCAGTAGTGCCAGTTGTTTCACCATTTGGCAGTTTTCAGGAGGAAACCTTGTTGATGGCTTTTATTTTCCTCTGGGGAGACTGACAGCTT
>VXBZ01002879.1:405619-427592 GCA_013399135.1 Heliornis fulica
GCTCAGTGTCCTTCCTGGGGTTGGAGCCACAGGTCTCCTCGCCTGGGTGTCTGTCCCTGTCTCTGGGCTCTCCCTGAAAGCATCCAAGATATATCTCAGATTTTTATCTTCCCTCTCTGAACCAGGGATGCAGCTTTCCCAGGATCAGTGGGGTGGGAGAGCAGCACGTCCCTAGGGCTTGCTCACAGCCAGTCTCTAACACCCGGTGCCCTCTTGGTCCTCAGGAGGACAGCGCAGACCTCAAGTGCCAGCTGCATTTTGCCAAGGAGGAGTCAGCCCTCATGTGCAAGAAGCTGACCAAGCTGGCCAAGGAGAATGATGGCATGAAGGAGGAGCTGCTGAAGTACAGGTCCCTGTACGGGGACCTTGACAGCTCCCTATCCGTGGAGGAGCTGGCTGACTCGCCCCACTCCCGGGAGGCTGAGCTGAAGGTCCACCTCAAGCTGGTGGAGGAGGAAGCCAACATCCTCAGCCGGAGGATAGTGGAGCTGGAGGTGGAAAACCGTGGGCTGCGGGCAGAGATGGACGACATGAAGGGCCAGGGGGACAGAGAGCTGCCCGGGCAAGATGCACGGTTCCTGTCAGGCGTCTCGGGCTGCGGGGACGCAGGAGACACCGTAGCGGAGCTGCGCCGGCACCTGCAGTTTGTGGAGGAGGAGGCTGAGCTGCTGAGACGCTCGCTGCTGGAGCTGGAGGACCAGAACAAGCTCCTCCTGAACGAGCTGAGCAAGTACAAGTCAGACCACGAGCTGGACGTGACGCTGTCAGAGGACAGCTGCTCGGTGGTCAGTGAGCCCTCGCAGGAGGAGCTGGCCACAGCCAAGGTGCAGATCAGCGAGCTGAGCGGCAAGGTGAAGAAGCTGCAGTATGAGAACCGTGTGCTGCTCTCTAACCTCCAGCGCTGCGACCTGGCCTCCTGCCAGACCACCCGGCCCATGCTGGAGACCGATGCTGAGGCCGGGGACTCCGCACAGTGCGTCCCCACCACCGGCTGGAGGGACGGGATGGGCAGCAGTGAAGCCGATGGGCAGGACAGGGTGCCCGGCAGCGGGAAGGTGCCCGATGGTCCTGCCAAGCTGCTAAAGCCCAAGGACCTGGAGACCTTGCTGGGCATCCGGGACCAGGCAGCGCTCGTCAGCAAAGCCATCGACGTCTTGATTTCAGATGCCAACGGCTTCACCGCCGGGCTGAAGGCTTGCTTGGACAACGAGTGTGTGGGGGTGCTGCTGGGTGAGGCGGTGGGTAGTGGCAGTGAGAGCCCCAGCGACGCCAAGCTGATGAACGTGCTCCTCATGCGGCTGGGCGTGCTGCAGCAGGACTTGGGCTGCTTCACAAGGAAGGTGGACCATCTCACCAGCGGCCTCAAGGAGAACGCCGACTCCTTCGCCTTCTCTGGCCCTGGCAGCCACGACGCTACCAAAGAGGGGCTGCAGAAGGAGCATGCCTCTGACTTCCAGGTACGGGCTTCTTCCCACATTCCCTGCAGCAGCTGCCGCTTTATTTGCTGCCCCGTTTCCTCACGCTTTAACGGAGCAAACCCCGATCCCGACGTAACCTCCTTCCTGCCTCTCCAGAGCAAAACCCCAACTAACACCTCACTGCATGCCAGTGCCACCGGGGACAAGGTAGGACTCTGCTCCAACAGAGTGTGCCCAGGGAGGAGGTGGTGGGCATCCCGGTGCATCCTGGCACGGGCTGGTCGTGCAGAGGTTACCCTGCTTGAGGCCAGGAGCTCTTGGGTGCAATCCCACCTTGGCAGGGGACGACATTTCAGCTGCTCTCCTCTGGCTCAGCCTGACATCCCTGGTTCTTGGGTTACTGAGGGTGAGCTGGGTGGGAGGAAGGCAGCCTGCAGCCTCCTGAGAGCAGCCCAAATTTTGGGGGCTCCGGTTGTAAGAGGCCTCAGCCCCCAGTGGTTACCCGTGCAGGGTAATTTGGGGAGCAAAGGCTCTGGGGCAGATCTGCATCTGATGGGGGGCAGCAGAGGGGGTCCAGCTCATGCTGGGGCCAGGGATGTCAGTGGTGGTTGTGGCCATGGGCACAAGCCCCTTTCTGGAGCACACTCACTTGTTCAGAGTCCTATTTTATTGCATGTGGTCCCACCAGCCCCGGGTCCCAGTCTGCCCCAGTCACTGCATGGCACCGTAACTGGTGTTTGCACATTTTTTCCCTCTTTCTCTCTTTTTTTCCCCTTTCCCCAAACAATCCAGGCCACGTGTCTCCTCATCCTGTGTTTCCTTTTGGTTTCTGCATTGTCTCCTGCCATGGTGATGAAGCTCCTTCTCCTCATCATCCTTTTTGTTGTCTTGTAGTTCTTTACTGTTTCGGAGACCCATTGTTTTGTTTTCTGGCTTTCTTTTCTCCCCGCTCTTTTGGTTTGTTCTCATTAACTTGCCCACGCATGCAGCAGCCTGATTTTAGGGACGCCGACCCTTACTGCATCCCCCACGCCAAGGACATGGACCCCACGCATCCCCGGAGCTACAGAACCTGCCGGCCTGAGGAGAACGACTCCTACGCCACTGAGGTACGACACAGGGAGCTGTGTCCCCTCACCCAGCGGGGTTGGGGACAGGGCTGCAGGGATGGGGTTGTCGCCTTCGAGAGAAAGGGATGAGGGAAGCCACAGAGCCCCATTGGGGAGGGATATGGGGAGCCACAGCCAGACGCAGCCCCCCATCTCCATCCCTTCCCTGGGCTGTTGCAGATGAAGGAGCTGCAGCTGGTGCTGTCGGAGGCCAACGAGAGCCTGCGAGGACTGCAGGAGCAGCTCTCGCAGGAGAGGCAGCTGAGGAAGGACGAGGTGGACAACTTCTCACAGAAGATCTGCCAGGTGAGTAGACAGTAGCCCTGATTCCTGGGAGATAGGTGTCCCTGCACCCATGGCTGTGCCACCTCCAGCCCCAGGCTGATGACCCTCTTGGCATGTCACTCAGGACCACACACAATGTGCCCCATCTTCAAGGGACACGGGGGCTGAGCACCTTCTTCCTTGCACATGAGTGTGCAGACATGCAGGGCTTCTACCCACAGCAGTGCCTTGATGGCCCCGCTGTCCCTTCAGTGCTTTACTTCCCTGGGGGTCTTAAATACGTGCCCACCACCAGGCACAACCTGGACCCTGGGGTGGAGGCACCACATTGCTGCCACCAGCCCCTCTCTCAGAGCCCCCATGTCTCTCTGCAGCTGAAGGAGGACCACCAGAAAGCACTGCTGCGTCGGGAGTTTGAGCTGCAGAGCCTGAACCTGCAGAGGCGGCTGGAGCAGAAGTTCTGGAGCCAGGAGAAGAACCTGCTGGTTCAGGAGTCACAGCAGTTCAGGCAGAGCTTCCTCCTGCTCTTCATGAAGCTCAAGTGGTTCCTCAAGCGCTGGCGTCAGGGCAAGATGGTGCACAGCGAGGGCGAGGACTTTCTGGAGGTACGGTGGGCTGGGGGGACTGTCACTTCAGCTGCTGTGGAGGGTGGAGGACCAGGCTGTCAGTCATCCCCAGGGCCTCTTATGTCCCACACAGAGCTGCTCAGGTGTCCCCCATCCCCAGCCATGCGCTGCAGGTCCCTTCATCACCTTGGCCATGCTGCCTGTCTTCTGCAGGTGAACAGCATGAAGGAGCTGTACCTGCTGCTGGAGGAGGAGGAGCTTGCCCCACAGCAGCAAGCGGACAACAAGACATGCGCCGGAGACTCCTGGACCCCCAACACGGTGAGGGGGGGTGCTCCCCACAAGGGAGGGAGTGGGCAGGACCAGCCCCCTGGGTAGCATGGGTTTGGCTGCACCTCCTAAGATGCATAGCTGGAAGGGGATGCTCCCTGCAGCTGTGTCACCCAGGGGTGGTCCCCAGTCTTGGTGGCCACCCTGTCCCTCACCCCAGGGGTGGGCAGCCTGCAGGGATGCGACGCAGGGAGGGGAACTCCCATGGGGTTCTACGCTGTTGGGTGGCCTCTGTTGCCGGGTCCCGTCTCCCTCCGCTCACCCCTGATGTCCCAGCAGCCCAACGAGTGCATCAAGACGCTGGCAGACATGAAGGTGACCCTGAAGGAGCTGTGCACGGAGCTGCGGGAGGAGCGGCGCAGTGCCAGCGAGCTGCAGCAGCAGTTCACCAAGGCCAAGGCTGCCTGGGAGATGGAGCGTGCCGAGCTCAAGTGCCACATCACCCAGGTGGGAGCCCTGGGCACCCCGTGGTGGGCTGGGGGTGGGGCTCCCCCTTGCCTGGTGGGGACATGGGGCTGCGGGGCTGCCTGTGCCGCGTGCCAAGCGCTGGCTGTTGCGCAGGCTGGGAGGCAGGGTGGCACTGTGGGAATCTCAATTAGCTGCTGTTCCGGCGAGCGAGTTTCTATGGCAACGGGGCTGGCACAAAAATGTGATTGTAGAGCAGCAGAAGATGCTCTTTATTCCTCTGCTGGGTTGGTCTGGGGTGGGCTGGAGCATACTGGGGCTCAGCATCCCTACCAAGGGCAGGCATCTGGGATTAGTGTCAAAGCCCTTCTCTCTTCTTTGGGGTGAGAGCACGGGTGGGTGCTCTGCACAACACTGGCGCTGCAGGAGGGCTGCGTGGCTGTGTCGAGGGCAGGAGGCAGAGGGAGGGTAGTTTCAGCCCTGGGGGAAGCTCCTGAGCACAGAAGCCAGACCCTTCAGCCCTGCCCTCGCAGTTATGAGGGTTTCCACTCCCCTGGCAGCACCCTGTGGCTGTGCATCAGTGCTGCTCCCCAGAATGGGTGCCAGGCAGGATTTCTCCAGGCAAAGCACAGCAGGGGGTCCCTGGTTGCTCTCTCTCCTCCCAAAAGAAGGCAGCACCCTGGCTTCTCAGGTGCCTTCCTGGCTGCCAGCATCAGCAGCATCCACAGGGACTGCTCTGCCAGCCTTGCAGTGCTGCCCCTCTCCAGGAGTCTGGTCCAGCAGGCAGGATTACAGGCAGAGCACAGCCAAGCAGGTGGGATATTCTACTCGTGTCCCACTGTGTGACTGTCTGCTGGACTGTCTGGCATGACACAGCTGTGAGCCACGCTGTGCATGGCCTTGGGGACACGATTATTGTCCAACCCAAGTGTCATGGGACCTGCACCGGGAACTGGGATGTCCACAACCTTGCCCCTTGGCTGCTGATGTCCAGCACCATGCTGGAGCCATTGGTCCCCCACAGCCACCAATGTGTCCCCACAGCTGGAGTCAAAGGCAGGCAAAGGAATCACAGAGCGCACGCTGCCGGACTGGAAGGTGGCATTGAAGAGGGAGCGTGAGGAGCACCAACATCTCCTAGCAGAGTCCTACAGCGCTGTCATGGACCTCACCAAGCAGCTACAGATCAGTGAGAAGAACTGGAACCAGGAGAAAGTGGAGCTGCTTGCCCGTTTCAAGGAGGAGCAGCAGCAGGCAGAGCAGCAAGCAAAGGACCTGCAGAACAAAATCAACCAGGTATGGTGTAGTCCCATCATGAATGTGTCCTTCAGCCTCTGCCCCTTGTCCCCTATGTGTGCCTTGAGAGCACTCAGACACTAGGGGCACGCACCAGGGCAAGCAGCAAATGCTTTTGCTTGCCCAGAATGGCACATGTGGCATACACTGAGTGACCAACACATTCTCCAGTTGCAGAAAGGAGCCAACCCGTGGGCACTGAAGCACTCTGAAATGGAGAAGCATGGCAGCAACTGGAAAGAGGTGGGTAGGAGAAGACGGAAGATTCTCGGGGTGCTCGTTGGGCTCAGGTGTGTGCTAAGGGTTGAGGGGGTAGTGGGAATCCTAAATAACACCTCTTTGAACAGCAAAGGTGTGTGCAAGGGGAAGAACCAGGGATTGGGGTGAGCGAGAACGGGGAGAGCATGGCTGAACCCTGAGGGCTTCAGTGGGGTTACAGAAAGTCGATTTAAAATAGATGTGGGCACAGTGCCACATGTAGCCCTGGGAGTGGGATGCCAGGCTTGGGTGCATGGGAGAGGTCATAGTGCTGGAGAAGAGCAGGGAGCAGCTCCAGCCCATCTGTGTACTTCGGTGCTGTGCTTGCTGACACCAGAGCTTGCTTCTTTGTCCTTCTAGGCTCTCAATGAAAAAATCACAGACAAAGAGACAATCTCTGAAGCAGAAGCCAAGGGAACCAACCTCAAAAGGTGAGTGTGCTGGTGCCTACGTGGCCCCCAGGGCAGGGAGAAGGCTGCACAGGGCTGTCCCAGGGTTGTTAGCCCTGGCAGCCTGAGGGAGGTGCAGCCGTGGTCCAAGCTTGTCCTGAGGCTAAGGGCTCCCCTGAGGATCAGGACTGGGTGTCCAGGAGGGGTGGGAGCAGGGTACAACCAGGGTACATCCAACCCATTGCCCCGTGCCCTCATGAGTCCCGTCCTCTTTCCTCCTACAGGACCAAGTCTGTTTCCTCCATGTCAGAGTTTGAAAGCTTGCTCGACTGTTCTCCCTACCTCCCTGGAAAGACTGCGCCGGGGCTGGGCGACCATTCACGTGGCAAAAAGGCATCTGCAGCTACCCAGCTACTGCCCAACGGGATCCGGGACAGCACCAGCGTTCCTCCCTCAAACTGTACATATGTGAATATTGAGCAACCTGCCCCAGACAGCCTGGCCAAGGAGAAGCTGGGCATCTGCTCCTGGGACTACTCGCGAGCAAGCAGCCTCTCTGGGCACGACCCATCCCAGAAGCAGATGCAGAGGAGCTACACAGCACCTGACAAGACAGGGATACGCATCTACTACAGCCCACCGGTGGTACGGCGGCTGGAGACGCCGCTGGTGCACAACAAGGAGGGGAAGATCATGATTGAACCCGGGTTCTTGTTCACCATGGCCAAGCCAAAGGAGCCAGAGGAGTCAGCCAGTGCTGAGAGCACCTACAGCCAGTGGTTGTGCAACTTCTCCAAGCAGCAGCGGGAGCTGCTGGACAGTGGCACGGTGGAGAGTGCGGTGCCACCCGTGCCCCGCTTCCCCTCCTCGCTGCACGACCTGGAGATCTCTGGCAACATGAGCGATGACATGAAGGAGATCACCAACTGCGTGCGGCAGGCCATCCGCTCCAGCTCGCTGGAGAGGAAGGTGAAAAGCGCCTCCAGCCAGACGGTGGGGCTGGCCCATGTGGGGACACAGACCATCCAGACGGTGAGCGTCGGTCTGCAGACAGACCTGCCGCGTGGCAGCGGAGTGCACGGCAAGAGCTGGTCCCCACGCAGCTCCTCCCTCGTGTCTGTGCGTAGCAAGCAGATCTCCTCCTCCCTGGATAAGGTCCACTCCAGGATCGAGCGGCCATGTTGCTCCCCAAAATACGGCTCTCCAAAGCTCCAGAGGAGGTCTTCCTCCAAGCTGGATGCCTCCAAGGACAGGAGCCTCTGGAACCTCCACCAGAGCAAGCAGAATGGCTCTGCCTGGGCCCGCTCCACCACCACCCGTGATAGCCCTGTCCTCAGCAACATCAACGATGGCTTGTCCAGCTTGTTCAGCGTGGTGGAGCATGCAGGCAGCACCGAGTCCATCTGGAAGCCGGGCTGCCCTGAGAGCATCCGGACCAAGCCTGAAGCACCCAAGTACGGCCTCGTGCAGGAGTTCTTTAGGAATGTCTGCGGGCGCGCACAGAGCCCTCCTGCCCCCCCGGAGAAGAAGGAGGCCACTGGGGAAGAGGGCAGCAAGAGAACCGAGTACCCCTGCCCTGTCACCCACCACCCAGCTGAGAACATCTCCCGCATCTTGAACAAGAAAGTCCTCAAGCAGAGCAGCTGCGAGGACCCCAAACCCTCGTCCCCTGGCCAGGGGAGTAAGGACGCAGCCCTGCGGGACCCCGACCTCCTCTCGGCCATAGCCAGCGAGGTAACGAGGCAGGGTGCTCCCTGGAGTGTCCCGCCGTGGCAGGAGACGAGATGCCCGACTCCTCTAACTCCCCTGTGCCCTGTCTCTCTTTGCAGGACACGGCGTGTGACTGCAGTTCCCAGTCCCTCACTTCCTGCTTCGCCCGGCCATCCCGCTCCACCATCCGCCATTCCCCTTCCAAGTGCAAACTGCACCCCATGGACCCCCCCAGGGCGGAGGAGAAGCCGGGGACCTCGAGTGAGTGAGGACGGGGGGCCGGGGGACGCAGCGTGCCTGCTTTCCACTCTCCTGCCGGAAGAGCGCCCGCGCTGACGCCTCGCGGGGGCCCCTCTCGGAGGCAGCGCGGGCGCATCTGTCTCCTAACCGTCCCCTCGTCCCCGGGGACGCTTACGAAGCAGATGTGGAGCCAGTGGCGGAGGCTGCTGGCAACCCTGGGGTGCACAAGGACATCCCACCAGGGTGGCTGCTCCACTTCCCCTGGAGCCTCTGCCACTCGCCAGTGCCCACCACCCCAGGAATGTCAGCTGAGACCCCTCGGCAGGGTCCCGAGAAGGGTAGAGCGGCCGGAGGGAGGCTGCTCGTGTAGATAGGGCAGGGCTGGGGCGAAGCGCGGCAGGGACACCGTGTGGATGCGATGGATGGAGGCGTGATGTCGCGTTGGGCGCTGCGGGTGGAGGGTGCTGGGACAGAGGGTGCTGGCTCCAGCCCTGCAACCACTGCCAGCGCTGCCCGCCCTGCCCGAGCTCCAGCGCATCCCTGCCAGCCCGGATTGCAGCGCGGTTGCATCAGCCGCGGGGCTGCATGTGTTTTCCCAGGCAGGAAGGAGGCGGGGAGGGTCCCTGATGTCACCCAGCCTGGGCTGGGGGTAGGGGCCCTTCCTAGACACCCTCTTGCTCTGAGTAGGGGGGAGCTGCTGAGGTCCTTCACTGCTGGGAAGGGCCCAGGTGGTGGCCCTGGCTCCTCCAGCTGCAGAGCCAGGGCTGCTGGGTGCACAGCATGGGGAGTGTGCCAGCACATGTGCGTGCATATCTCCTGACACCATCCCGCGGAGGCACAGCTGCAGTGCCCCCTGCACTGCACCCATCACCCTGCCTGGGGCCACTTGTAGCTATTTGCTCCTCCAAGTGCTGAATATACAGAATATACATATTTATCTTTTTTTTTCCCGTTTTTTTTTTAATTTTATTTCATTTTATTTTCCTTCCACCTCTGGCTCTGCCCTACTCCGGACAGCCTGCAATGTAAAACCAAGTGCATTTTAAAAATACCGAAATGAGCTACATTGGAGATGCATCAATTGGATTAAGAGATTGTGGGTTGGGAGGCTGCAGCATGGCCTGCAGTCTGCACCATGTGTCCCTCGGTCACCACCAGAAAAAGCCTTATCCAGGGAGGGAGGAGGGCAATGGCCACAGCCCCCACGGTGGTGCAGAGCTCCCAGGGCTGGGGGTCTGCATCCCAGCCCCATGCAGAGCAGCGTTAGTGCCTCTGTGCAGCCTCAGGAGAGAACAGTCATTTCAGAAGCGGCTGCCTGACCTATTTTCGAGCCGCCTGCCAGAGAGGCCAGGCAGGGATTCATCCAGATGGAGCTGCCTGCAGGTGCCTGCACCTCCTGGGGCTCTGTGCATTGCTCGGGGGCTGTGTACCTTGCTCTGGGGGCTTTACACATTGCTCTGGGGGCTCCCTATACTTCTCCTGTACCTCTGTGCATTGCTCCGAGTGCCTGTACCCTGCTCCAGGAGCTCCCTAAACAGCTCCAGGGGCTCTGCCCATCGCTGCGGGGCTGTGTACGGCGCTTCTTGGGGCTCCGCACATCGGTGACATCTCGCAGCTTCGCTTCCCAACCGCTCCTGGCGCTGAGGCTGCTGCCCCCTCCCGTCCAGCTGCCCGCAGCAGGCAGCCTGCATCACTGCCACGTCGCAGCCTCCGTCAGCATCTCCGTGACGGCCGCTCACTGCCTGTGTCTCCGGACACACCAGCTGATATCAGCCAGGGCCCAGCAGGCCCAACACCGATGGCCTTTTGCTCCCGCGGCGCCTCTCCGGCCCCGCGGGGACCCCTCGTCACCCGGGTGCGGGATGTGCGGGCAGGCGCTGCCCACCCTCACCAGCAGCCGGGGCCAGGCAGCGTCACCCCTGCCAGCCACGGAGAAGTCGGGGTCCCGCACCCCAACAGGCACAGCGCTGCCACGGGCAATCTCCTGCTGTACATAGATCTTTTGGGGGTGGTTTTTAGCATTTTCACGGATAACGGGGGGGGGGGGTTTTGGTTGGGGATTCGTTGTTTTGGTTTTGCTTTTTTTTAAAGACTCTACTTTTGGAATGTGGTTTCTCATTTTTACAGCTGCCTTTGAATTATTTGTAATGTTGGTCAGTTCTGTCTTACTCTGTAAATAGCGGTGCTGGGCATTTCCCACGGGGCGAGGCGCTGAGCCGAGGCCAGCCAGGGACTTGCAATAACAACGAGGAAAATTAGTTTGAGGTGTGGAGGTGGCCAAGCCGGCCCCCGAGCAGCCTCTGTCCTCCCCACATGCCAGTGCCCAGCCTGGGGCGAAGCCCGAGCTGCTTCGGGCAAAGCCACACTTGCCCCTGCCCTGTCCTCCTGGTTCCTCTCGCCAGCCCCATGCCAAGGTCGCATGAAGGGCACCTTCAGCCCCGACGACGGCCCCATCCTGCACCCCTGTACCATGCTTGCTTGTTGTGTGATGAATAAAGGCCCTGCAACCCCTCACCCACACCCTCGGTGCTGCCTTCCCGTGCTGCAGTGGTGGGACCACGATGCCCATCCTGTATGGGAACCGGTGCTGCTGTGGAGGGGACTGTGTTGTGGCTGAGGCACCATGAGTGGGGAGATGCATTCTCTGTCCCTGCCAGCTGCTCAGCCCATACAGTGTCCCATCCTCTGCTGGCACCATTCCCATGTGCTGACTGATTGTGCCATGCCAGTGGGGCTCCTTGTCATCACCCATGGGTCCTCCGTGGCCTCACTGCCAGTGTTGACACCTCACACCAGGCTCCTTTTGGCTCTATGTTCTTGTGATGCTGGTGTTTCTTGTACCTCCCCTGTCCTGTCCCTTCCTGCCTAGCAGCTCACCCCAGCCTGCACAAAGACCCCAAAGCCCCTTTCCCATCTCTGTCCATAGCTTCTTGACCATGTGCCACTCATCACCTGCAGATCACAGCCTCCTCTGTTACCCACCATGATCCGTCCCTCCTTTTGCTCCTCCATCATCCTTCATGTCTCCACATTTTCATCCCTGTGCTTTGATTTCCCCCATGTCCCATCTTATCCTCCATCCTCAATCATCTTCCTTCCTTCATATGTTCTTCCATTGCCCACGATGTCTCATCCATCTTTATTCTGCTCTTTTATCATCCACATGACCCAACACAGCCCTCCTTCCATGCTCCATCACCCATATCCCGTCCCTTTCCTGGGTTCCTCCAGCTTTCATGTCCTACCTCTCCTTCTGTTGCTTCTCTGTTATCACCCATCTTATCCCCTCCTTCCTGTGCTCCTGTCACCCACTGTGTCCCACTCCTCCTTGCCATCCTCCTCCGTCAGGTCTCATCCTTTCTGTGCTACTCTATAAGTTGCCATGTCCTGCCTCTATTCCTATGCTCCTGCATTCTCCATTATGCTCTACTTCTTGTGCTCCACCACCTCCCATCCTTCCCTGTTCTCCATCCCTCTCATCTTATCCCTCTTTCCACACCCCTTCCAGAGTGTGCTGTCATCTGCTGTTACCCATCCCGCCCTGCTATGCCATGCTTCTCCATTACCCACCATGTCCCCTCCTGCCCTCCTTTACTCCTGCATCAGATCTTACCCCTTCTCATTGTTCTCCATCTCCCACCACATTCCATCCTTTCTTCCTAAATTCTTCAATCACCTACCACCTCTCATCCCTCCTTCCTGTGCTCCTCCATTGGCCATATCCCACCTTCCTGTCTTCATGTCACACTCGCATCCCATCCTCACCTGCTCCTTCATCACCACATCCCATTCCTTGTTATCTTCACCCACTTCCCACCATCTCTTCATGATACCTCTTTCCACCTCCACTCTGTCCCATCCATGGTCATCCTACTTTACCTCAATTTCTCTTTTCCTTTCATATTCCTCCTTATGTCAACATCTCACCAGCCCTTCTCATCCTCCACCAGTTCCCACCATTGCTCTGTTCTCCTCTGCATCTTATCTTCTTATCCTTGCTTATCCTGCATTAGGTCCCACCATCACCCCAACCTGTTTCAACATCCTACACTTCTTCTCTCCATCCCTCTTCATCTTCATCTACTTCTACTGTCCTCTACCTCCTCATGCCCCTCATCCTTTTCCACTTCCCTGTTGCAAAATCCATCCTCACCTCCCACCATTGCTTCATCTTTTCAGCTGCCATCACCCCACTGCCTCCTCCACCCCCACACTTACAATTCCTTCCTTGTCCTTCTCCATTCACACCACCTCATCATCCATCCATCTCCATTGCCTTTCAGTCTTTGTCTTCTTCTAACCCCTAAGTTTTTCTCCATCCCTCCTATCATCCTCATCTCTCCTACACTGTCTCTTCTTCCCTTCTTTTCTTCCTTCATCTTCCCCTCTTTCTCCCTCCTCATCCACCACCTGCCAGCTCATCTCTTTTCTATTTTACCAATCTTCTTCATCCTCCTCCACCTCCCACTGTCCCCCATCCTTACCTATGCCCAAACACTGCCCACTGTTTGCTTGTTCGTCATCCTTCCCTTCCCTCCATCTGCCCAGACCTCCTCATCCTCATCTAACCTCTTTTCCTCTTCATTGTTCTTCACTTACCACTATCTCCCATACCTTCTCCCACATCCTACAACTCACACCTCTTTTTTTCCTCCACTTCAGTCTCTGTAACTCCTGTGAACCTCTACCTTCCATTGTTCTCCATCCTTTTCAGGCTTTCACCTCTTGGTCTATACCTCGATCTCTGGCTATCTCAACACACCTTGTTATTTGCCTCCCACAGTCTTCCTGGTTATCCTCACACTGCTCCACCTCTCCCTATGTCCCCACCCCTCCTTATACTCCCAAGTGTCCCACCTACCTTACAGATTTTCCCTCCACCCCTTGAGACCTCCACCCCTTCTCCCTTACCTCATACCTCCCTTTCTTATTGTCCATCTGTTCTTCACCTCTCAGCCCCGCTCTGGCTTCCCATCATGTCCCAGCCTGACCTCTCCCATGTGTCCTCCATTCCCTGCATTATTTTACTCCTAGCCCATCTGACTCCTGCTGGTATTTTTTGTCCTTCTGTTCCTCCTTCCCTTGCCTTGTACCCTGTGTCCCTTATCAACCTAGGAAAGCCACCACCAGTACAGCCATCCCTGATGCAAGCAGGAGGTGCCATTACTGTTGGGAATGGGATGTGGGGCTAGGTTAGATGGAGAACCAGCCTCCCACTCCATCCCCCTCTACTCATTGCAGTTTCATGGTAGAAGTAATGTCCACAGCTTGCAGGCAGGGAACATCAGGAAACACTTTTCCCTAGGGCTGGTGCAGCTGGAACTGGTCACTGGGGAAGTGGGAGGATGTCTGACCTTGGAAGGTTTCACAACTCAGCTAGATAAAGTCACCAATGTCCTGATTGAGCATTAGCAATAACTATTTTGGAACATGAAGCTCAACCAGAACCCTCTGGGATCCCTTCAAGCACAGACATCTTTGGAAGACTTCTCTGAGCAGTGGAGGATTTCCAAGAGGAGCAAGAAAGGCCAGACATGGCTTTGAATGCAGTCATCCCCTATCCTAAGAACTATCCTTGTCACTTGCAGCTACTCCATAATGCTAAAGCAAGACAACCCCACACTGCTCAAGCAGGCCACCCTTGAGCAGGTTCACATCAGCCTGCTTGAGCAGGACCACTCCATGCTACTCCAACAGGACCATTCCATGCTGCTTAAGCAGAACCACTCCAGGTTGCTTGAGCAGGAGAACCCTAATCTGCTCCAGCAGAACCATTCCATGCTGCGTGAGCAGGACCATCCCACACTGAGCACCAACACACCATGCTGATCTAGCAGGACCTCTCCAGGCTGCTTCAGCAGGATCATCCCATGTAGCTTGAGCAGAACCTTCCTATGTTGCTCCAGCAGTACCACCACATGTAGCTCGAGCATGACCAGATAGCTGTTCAAGCAGGACCATCCCAAGCTGCTTGAGTAACATAGGCCAGACCAAAGTGGCTTCCAAAAAGACTTCCAAATCCCTGGCAAGTGACCTATCCCTGAGATGACTTCTCAGACCCTAGAGCTTTGCATCATCTTTGTTTTCCTTCCCTATGGCTGGACCATGGCCATCCCCTTCCAACGACCCTATGGCTGCACTAGGACACAGGGCTGCTGGCACTGCTGCCAAGGGGAGGACAGGTCTCCTCTCCACCCTGAGGGAGCCCCATAGCCTGAGGGACCTGCACACAGGGCCTATTCAGAGCATCCCACATCACTCACGCACAAGGGCCTACCAGCCTGCTTGGCTGCAGACTTTGCCTTGCCATGTTGGAAGCGACCCTGCCCTTCCCAAGGTGATGTGTCTGAGGGACCATCCCGCTGCAGTACAGGCAGGGACAGGGCAGCCAGTGTCTCGATGGGGTGGGAGTGACATTTTAAAGCATTCCTGTCCACATGCCTTCCTGGCTGGTAAATCTGGGGGAGGGTGGAGGGAATTTGCTACCTGTGTTAGAAACTAGATGAACTTCCGTGTCTCCCTAAGCTGGATTTCTTACTCCAAATGTTCAAACTGTTGTATATTGTACTGGGATTTTTACATTGAATTATTGTAGAAAACAAAAAATTAATCCAAGTCTGTTAAAAATAAACATTAAAAATCTCTATGAAAAAAATAAAAAAATAAAAGCCACGTCCAAGTCGTTTTCTTACAAATGTGTCCAAGCAATGATGTGTCTCCAGCCATGGCTTTCCTGTGCCCTGCCTGCCTGTCCTCTGGAGATACCAGCTATGGTGAAGATGCAGCTCCTGTGGTTTTGCAGTGACCTGGGCGATGAAGGAAACAGCCCCCATCTCGCAGCATCCACCTGAGCACGGAGAGCCAGTATGGGGTGTTTATCAGTGGCCCCCCACCCTTGTCCCCAGATTTGTGTCCCTGCCACAAGGCAGGGCACAGTTGAGGCATGTGTGAGCAATGCCTGAAGCCCAGTTTTTGGGTCCTGGCTCCTGAGGACATGGCTGGGGTTGGACAAGCTGCTACCTGGCTGGGGCCAACTCCCAGACAGTTGCCAGCTGCCTTTCAGTCTGGCCACTGGTGCAAAAAGGTCCAGCAGGTTTTTGCAGCCAACAGCCAGTCCCTTGGACAAACTGCAGCCCTGAGGCCTGAGCAGCTCAGAGGGTTTGGTGCTGGGATGCATGTCACCACATCACCCTCTGGAGTCAGCACCGACCTCAGCGCCGTGCCGGTCCTGCTTCAGCCATGCCACTTCTCTCCCAGGTCTGCTGGCTACCAGCACGTCCTTGCACCTCCCCAAATCCTGGTCCCTCGAAGCAGGCCCCATCCTGCCCCCAGAATACGGGCATCCCCACATGGAGTGAGGCAGGACATGGCCAAGCCAGAAGGGTGCAAAGCAAGAGCAAAGCAGACCCACTTTGTTGGGTGCTGTCATCAGCCTCTGCAGTCCCACCAAGTCCCTGCTCTGCCTGAGTGTGGGATATGCTCCTGTGACATGCCATCACTCAAGACACGAAGTCTGAGTGAAGTGGGAGATGAGTGCAGGGCTGGGCAACAGCTTCAGAACCTCTGTGCAGGTAATGGCTTTCTTGCTACTGGGCTCTGTAGAAGCATCCCAGTGCAGCTCAGCTCCTGGGGAGGGCAGAAGCAGATTGTGCCAGGGGACTGCGTGGGGACACATGTGCCCAGACGCCCTGGCTGGGCTGAGACACAGCATGGCCAGCTCATGTGCTGCACTGCAAGACCTGGTTGCAGTGAATTCATGCCTGCATCCTGCATACTGTCAGTTTTCAGCCTGCACTGCTGCCACCTCAGCCCCTGCACTGCTGTCGCCTCATACCCCACGTCACTGGCCCCATGTGCCCTGTGTTGCTCACATAGTGGACCCTCCACTCCCAGTATCACAGCCCAGCACTGCCACTGCCCACCCCACATCACTGCTGCTGAGACACTGGCATTGCTGGTGCTGAGGACCAGCCTGGCTGGCTCGGAGAGCCCTTCAGAGCAGCCCTGCATGGCTGGCAGCTCATCAGCAGAGGGCATGCCACTGCCACCTGTCCGGTGCCACCCAACTTGCAGGCAGGAGTCTGCAGGACACAGCTGCTCCATGAGCTGTGGTCACCAACTGCCCCAGAGCTCCAGTTACTTCTTAATGCTCAATAAAATGGGAACAAAAGAAGGTGGCTACATTTCTGGGTGTGCAAGAACACTCTCTGAAATTCAGGGACAGCTATGAAGCCACATGGGGAAGCCAGTTGTTAAATCCCAACCTCTCTAATGTGATCAAGGCAACATCTCTCCCGAACCCAGCTTCCCTTACTCTGCAGCCCAAGCCTCCACAGAATCTGTTATTGACCTGGCCCTCTCTTCCAGAATGAAAATAGCAGCAGCCAGCAGATCCCAAATAAACAAATGAGCTGCTGTGAGAGTGCATCTTTATAAGGTTAATTGGCCTGATCTAGGAGACAGACAGACATTTTCTTGTGGATAGATCGCTCACAAAGCTCAGGAAAACAGCCATAACATGTCTCCTGGGTTTGATTTATAACCCTGATTGTGTTTCTAGCTCATCTACATGTAAAATGATTATTAATATATTGTCTGTTCTCTGCAGAGGACTAAATTATCAGGCTCTGACATTAATCAGCTTCTCTTTGAAGCTTAAACCACTCTGAAATTCAGAGGTCTGTCTCCCAGAGTGTCGTGTTTTAACCCCAGCTGGTAAATAAGCACCAGGCAGCTGCTTGCTCACCCCTCCCATCCCAGTGGGATGGGGAGGAGAATGGAATAAAAAAAACAAGGGTTGAGAAAAAGACAGTTTAATAGGATAACAAAGGAAGATAATAGCAACAACAGCAATAACACGGTGAAAGCAGAGACAGGAATAAAACAGCTTGGGCTTCATGCTTGGGTTCAGCACAACCCTGTTTAACATCCTGATACCCCAACAGCTGGGATCAGGCAGCCAGAGGGTGGGGAGGCTGCCTGAGCCACAGGGATGCAGAGCTGTGTGCTGGACCCAGGGCTGTATTGCTATGGAGCAGTTACATCTACAAACAAAGGAGCTGGTAACTCCCAGCAGGACTGGAAGGCTGCTATCACGGTGCTGATTAACATTTCCTCTGCAGCCAATGCAGAGGAGGGATGTCACTGGTGGGGAGACGTGTGCTCAGCTTGGTTGCTGCTGCCCGCTGATTCATTCATCACAAGTGAAGGTCTGCCCAGCCTGGTCGTGTGCTGAAAATTAGCACAGAAAAACACAGCGGGAAGATCCACAGCCTGGTCACATCCTCCCACCCCACTTCCTCTGCCTCACCACAAGGTACCATCATGCATGGGAGGAGGAGTATGGCAGTGGCATAACCCAAGAGTGGTCATGGTGCTGCATGAGGCCTTTCCTCTGTCCCTGCAAGACACATCTGAGCCCACAGTACCAGCCACGCCAGCCTGGAGCTCTCTGATAGCAGTCCTGCTGATCATTCGTGGTGGCATCTCCCACACAAGGGGGAGCATGGGCACATGACAGAGGGTGTGTGCACCACAGGCCCACTGCAGTGTCAGATACCCACCCTGCTCCCTCTCTCACGCCTGCTCTGCAGGTCCCAGGAATGTTTGCTGGTGTTGCTTGGACTTCCTTCCAGATCCTGTGCTCCTTTATTCTGCCCCTTCTGCATTCCCTGCCCTTATGGTCACCTACAGCTCAGGAAAAGTTACCCTTCCCACTGCAGGATATTCTGATAAAGCCCCCCATTGCCTCTGGCATGTCCATGCATAAGCTTTCTCGTGCTGTGACATGTTCTCCAGGGGTTGTGTCCATGCTAAAAAGATGTCTTGTCTGACAGCAGTATCACCAAGCTGCTGAACTTGCCTGGCCAGACCTATTACAGCCTTCTTAGGCCTGGTCTAGGCTGCTCTATCCAGGAGATGCTCTAGAATGAGTGGACAGGCAATGGTAGAGGAGGTGGCTTGCTGTCCTCCTCCACAGAAGCACATGGTCCTCAGTCATCAGGTTGACCTTAGTATTGCTATTGACCACACATCTGTGCCTTCCTGGGCTGTATCCTCCACTGCTGTAGGTTGCATCCCTCCTGCTGTGCTGCATCCTGCACATGCAGATTTTGGCAAAGAAGAAGATATTTTGCTGCAGAAGAGCCCCTTCTACAGGTTTCTACTGGTCTCAAAAGCTGTTGGCACTGACAGAACCCCAGAGCTGACCCAAATCATCCTCTACACAGAGCCCATGCTCAGCAGAACCGCATCCCAGGGAAACTGGATAGGTCACAGCCCAGTGACACGGATGTGTGCTCCCAAGGGAGCTGTGCCACAGAGCTTCTGGGATGTGTCTCTGTAGGATCCCTATGGTAGCAGAGATAGTGAGAACCATGGAGAGACCTGGCAGAGTGCATTGCTAGCATGCATTCAGCAGGGCATGAAGGTTTTAACCACTTGGATTTAACACATGGATTTAGCAGCAAGTGGATTTTAGAGCAGAAGGGAGTATGGATAAGTGAGCAGGGTGAGGAGAGAGGTCTCCTTGTTTTGAGGTACCACATATCTGATCTGCTCAGTTACCCACACCTTTTTTTGGCAATGAGGCCAGTCAGAAGGGAATGCCCTGTGATCCCAGTTGAAGCTTCCCAGGTTAGTCAGCCACTCTACTGAAGCAGTTCTTTTCCCAAATTAACACATATTTCCCTAATGAGTCTGCCTTCTGCTCACCCTGCATATGGAAGGTCTGAGAAACATGGACTCTTTCTGGTTTTCCAGTTTCTTCCTTCACCTTCAGTACTGCTAAGTGTGAGGTCTTGCATGCCAGGAAAGGTTCAGTGAAGAGTCCCACCACTACTGCTGACCTGCTGCAGGTGCTGCACTAGAAAGACTTTGTGAGCAAGGCATCTCATATCCTGGCCAATATCTTTTTGACCCTCTGACAAGACCTTTCTAACAAGAGACATTAATATACATTAAGATGTCCTCTTTATATACTTTTATTCCTTTACATAAAGATAAAATGAAGGGCCAAGAATACAGCCGATCTTTCTCCTTGTGAGTCCAGAGGAGAGCTGGGAACCAAGTTGGGAGCAAACCCTGCAGCATCCAACTCCACTATGCTCCAGTTCCTGAGGCAGGAGCTCGGCTGGATGCAAGCTGACCCAGAGTGGAGGAAGCTGAGTAGCATGGTCACGCAGCAGGACCCCTTTCCCTGGAGATGGGAAAATAATCCCAGCAGAGAGGGCTGGACATGTCCATATTTTAGCTGTGGACCACTGAAAGGAAAATTTGAGAAGGGCTGTGTTTGTGCCACAGGGTGTCTGACTGATGGTACCAACTATGTGGTTCACAAGCCCTGAACATGGGCACTTTGAGGGTTATCAGAGTCCTGCAACAGAAGGGAACACAGAAAAACACATCCCAAAGGCTATTCTGAGTTCTCCTCTTTCCAGGTGGTGGTCAGAGATGATCCAGGTGTGGCTGGAGGGCTGAAGCACCACAAAATCACCCTGTTGTGGCAGCCTGTACTGGGTAATGCTGACAAACTGCTGTGCCATGGTGCTGCTCTGGCCTCATGGCCGCTATGTCCTGCCCACAGCAGGCAACAGTTGCTGGAGAGAAATCATGCTGTCACTGAGCCTGGTGGAAAATTTCAGCTGGACAAATCACTGAAAGCAACAGAGTGTACCTCCATGATCAGCAAACCTCCTCTTCCTTGGTGCCGGACACCCACCCTGTTACAGGAAGGGTGACAAAGCCCTTTTCCCATCAGTGGGTGAACTACAGGCATGTGGGGATCAGAAGGTTTGTTAGCAAGCTGCCAAACGCTGCTGGAAAATGCAAAATCCTCGAGGTGGAGGCTGCTAAAACTAAGGGTTGGTAATCTGTAATACGAAATTTTTAGTGTGAGAAGATGGCCTCTGAGGACTTTAGAAGTGCTGGGTTTGTCCCTGATTGCAAGAGGGGATCAGTGGGCTGATCAAATAGTTGGGGTTGTTAAATAATGTCCCATATATACCCCAAAACTCTTGGGACTGTGTCTGGACTCCAAGGGGAGTGCTGGAAAAGAGGGCAACTCCTGGGGAGCTGCAGAAATATCCATGCCATACAGCCCAGGCTGCATGGCCAGATGGACTTTTTCTTCAAAAACCTCTTTTTGTAATAGGGAATTTGGAAGTAATAATAGTGCTGGCAGGTGGAGGAAAACATCTTGCAGGGTTTGGCTGTATCTGTAGTCTTGCCTGCCTACAGAGCAAGACTGGGCTCAGAGACTGGTGGTCCCAGCCTGAAACTCCAACATATATTGTGCTAAAATCAGATACCTGGATGGATGTGGGCTTGTGCTGGAGATTTTGCCTACTTCCTAGTGGTTTACTAGTAGAGATTGAGTCCCTGCACCCTAAGACATAACTATTCCTTCCTGTGATTTTTGGTTAATAACAATGAAATATATAACATAAGACCATGCTGCAGCTTTCCAGAACAGTGATTTCATACCACATGGCTAAGGAATCTTGTGCTACAGCATGGTGTGAGGTTGACCAAGATCATATTAGACAATTGTAGAGTATCTCTGGAGTAATGCTGCCCGCAGGATACAGCTCATGAGGAGATATCATCTGAACTACTCTTGGGTTTCATAGAATCATAGAATGACAGACTGGTTTGAGTTGGAAGGGATCACAAAGCCCATACAATTCTAGCCCCTTGTCATTGGCAGGGACACCATCCACTAGCCCAGGTTGCCGAAAGCCCCATCCAGCCTGGCTTTGAACACTGCCAGGGGTCAGCCATCCACAGCATTTCATCTTGGAGGGAGCAGCTATGTCCTCCCAAACGGAGTCAACAGAAGAAACTTTGCCCTGGGCAGCCAGCAGACTCACAACAGAGCAGGCAGCTGAAGCATAGATGTGCCCTGCAAAACTAGGGACCTGCCTTAATAGAAAGTACATACCAGCACCAGCCACTTTGCTGATGAGGACATTGCATGGAGTGGCCAGCAAAGCTCAAAGGGCTACAGGTTTGCATCTCCTGCGGTGTACAGCAAGACAATGCTCCCGGGGTGTGTGTTAAACCATGGAAAATGCCAAGGATCCTGGAATAGGTTGTGGCTGCTCACTGACAGCACCTCACTGCCCTCCAGCCTGTGGAATATTGTGCCAAGTTTGAGGTTATGGACTTTTATCTTTTGAGTGCCCCTTGGCCCCATCCCAAACCACCACAAAAATTGCCTATGGTTCCAAAGCATGTGGCTGCCTGGGCACAGCAGAGCTTTACTCAAAGGGCTGATATACCCCACTGCAGAAGACACGGTCAAGGTTTCATCAGCCTGCCTAGGCATTGTCATTGGGGCATTTCCTCTAAGACTAGAGCCCCCTGGAATCCTGTTGGTCACTCAGCAGTCCCCAGGTCCAACTGACAGGGCAGTTGCTTGGCAGCTAGTCTGGCTGAGTCTTGACTATCTCCAAGGGTAGAAAAACCCTGATATTCTGGGCTCCTGTTCCATTTGACTGCCCTCTTGGTGAAGAAAATTGTTTAATTTCCATGAACTGACATAGATAACTGTATGCACTCACCAGGCTGGTCAGTGGTGGGCAACTACAGTGAGGGAACCAAAATGTTTGGATTTTTTGAGGGGGGTTACTGAGTATGGCAATGGCCTCTGGGCCGGTCTGGGGACTGGGGGCGGGAGGATCTCATCGATGGCACCCTGGGCTGTTCCCCTGGCCTTGGTGAGACAGTAAGGACTTTCCGAGGGGACACGGCTCATGGGTTACACTGCTGGTGGGAGACAGCTGATGGGGCAGCACTGCTGGCTGGGGGAGGGACAGGGGCTGATGGGGGAGACAGCTCTAGGGGTGTCAGCATGGCTGTAGGGGAGACCACCGAGGGAGAGGACATGGATGGCAGGGACATGACACGACAAACAGGGACAGTGTGGCTGAAGGGAGGACACGGCTGGCAGGGCGGCACGGCTGACA
>VXBZ01002879.1:427684-470212 GCA_013399135.1 Heliornis fulica
GGCTGTACCCGCCGCGGCCCGAGCTGCTGCCGGCGGCGCACGTCCCCTCGCTGCCTCACTATGAGCGGCTCTACCAGCGCTCCGTGGAGGAGCCGCACGGTGAGCGTCGCCGGCGGGAGCCCCCCTCCCTGCCCGCTGTGCCCCCGGGGGAGCGCGGCGGCGGACACGGCCGAGGAGGCCGGCGGCGGAGCGGAGCGGATCCCATCCCGCAAGGCTCCGCCGGTTCCTGGGGGTGGGAGGAGAGCGGGGCCTGGGGAACCGGGCGAGCAGCGCTGGTCTGTGGGGGCCGTGGGGCCGCTGTGCCGCCTTGAGACCCCGCGCGTGGGGTCTGGGAGCGTGGGGGTGCCTGTCGTGTTCCTTAAGGCGTTGTCTTCCTTCTCCGTGCCCCTTCCCGGGTCGTGAGCTCCGACTGTTGCCTTTGCAGAATTTTGGGGTGACATTGCTAAAGAGTTTTACTGGAAGAGTCACCACACAGGCCCCTTTCTGAAGTACAACTTCGATGTGACTAAGGGGAAGATCTTCATTGAGTGGATGAAAGGAGCAACCACCAACATCTGCTACAACCTCCTGGACAGAAATGTCAATGAGAAGAAACTTGGGGACAAAATTGCTTTTTACTGGTAAATTTCTGGTTTTATTATCGCATAGAGCAGGTGTGAGTGTTATTCCAAAGTGTATGAATGGGTTTTGTTTCTGTAGAGATAAATTAAAACATGGTAAAACCTGTGTGGCTTTAATCATTACATAGTTGTTGCAGGTATTTGCTTTCTGTATGTTTGAAGCCACCAGTGCAGCTGTGCTCCCCTGCCCATCCTGGGATGCTCTGTAGCAGTCTGGGGAGCTCCTGACTTCCAGCTCTGCTTTTGCAGTTGTACCTGCTAAAAGCTATGAGCAGTCAGATAGTATTGAGGAAGGTGCCACAGCTCCCTAATGAAGTAGGTAGATGTAGGTAGAGACGTGAGATGAGGAACAGTTAATATCCAACAGCAGAGAGCTAATAAGCACCATTTTCTGTCTTCATGTTCTGTGGCTCTGGCAGGTTTCCACTCCTGTAGCAGAAATGTTCTCCTAAAACCTCAGCTTCTGTATTGATCATTTTGCTTGCACATGTATAACACTGTGGTGCTTTCAGAATGGCTGGCTTCTGTTACCTTTGGGAAGAAAAACTAACTTCTAGCCCTATCTGAAGTATGTTGGTATTGTTTTTACCAGTGTAGCTATTAGTTGTAAAAGCCATATGAAAATCAAAGTTTTCATTGTGATGCAAAATACATTTCAGTGGTGATGTTTGAGAAACAGAACTAGTGCTCTCCATCTGACCCCACAGCTCTGTCCCCAGAGAACAGCCTCCCCTTGCCCACCCATGTGTTTTGAATTGTTGTGTATTTCTGTTGCATGGATGTGACTGTATGTAGCAGTACAGAAGCACAATTAGATGTACCCCTTGAAGGGATGCAGTAACTTGTTGGGTTATGGTGAGTCCCTTCAGAGCAGCTGGAGGCTTACTGTCATTGTGGTAAAAATACCACATGCTCTGATGGTGATCAACTTGAAGGAATTTTGTGCAGCTGGAGTCCTGTCCCCACCAGTCACCTGGTGTAAAGGTGATTAGGGGCTACTCTGCTACAGAAAGGAAAGTGTTTGTATCACCATAGTAGTGGCTGTGACTAACATTGGGCTCATACTAGAGTCTCTATCCATAGAGTTACTGCTTCAGTAAAAGAAATAGTCATGTTGATAAGGCACAGTTGAAAGGGTAGAAAGTATTTACTTCTTTGCTAGTTAAATACATTCTCTAACTCAGATCTAAAAAGGCTGCAGCTGCTGAATGAAGACTCCTTGGTAAACTCATTCAGGTAAAGATGTGCCAATAAAAAACATTTGGCAGGCTGGTGCTGGCAGGTGAGCTGGGGTTTATGGAGGGAGTGGGTGCATCATTCTTGCCCATAAATCTTTGGGTGACAGCTAAGCAGCAGCCTGCAGCTTTAATTTGGTCTTGGTGAAGATTTTTCTTACTAATTCTGTCAGACTTTGTGGGGGTATTTGTGATGCTGAGCAAAACCTGGAGTGGATATGAAAATGATGGGTGTCTTAATAGCTGTGGTGTTCAGAGTGCTGAAAAACAAGGTGTCTTCCTCCCTAGCAGATAGTTTTCCCTAACTATTTTGATCAAAACTCTCCTAGTGTGGTTCTGGCACAAGTGACCTGGCACTGTGGTGCCTGGAGCTGTCAGCTGGGAATGCTGGTGGAAGGGATGGCAGAGACAGGGTTAGGGGTGGTGAATTGTAAGTGACTCTACTAGGAGTGTATACACGCCTTTCTGGGCATTTGCTTTTCTTCAATAACAGTGTAATTGATGTTGTCTTGTCCTTTCACATTTTGCATTTAACACTGTTGGACAAGCCTGCTTTCATGAAACATTTGATACTTGTCATGAGAGGTCAAAAAAATAAGAGCCTCTGAAAGCCAAAGGGGATTCATGGGGGAAAACTTGGGATTTTTTTTTAATAGCTTAGCTACTTGCTTCTTTCTAAAAGTCTGTAGCCTGCTAGATGGGGAAAAAGTGCTGAACTTATCCCAAGGTATTGGTGACTACCCAGCCTGACAGATCTGAAAAGATACAAGACCATGTCTGCTTTCAGAGAGGAGGAGTTGGGGAACAAGTGAGTAATGTTTTGAGGCACCGGTGGGAGCCTCAGAGGTGTGTGCTGGCAAAACTCGGGGTTGCCCTGCACTGCTGACTGTCTGCTTCAAGTTTTGCATGGGCAGGAAGGAGCATGCAGTTCATGGGGGATCTGTTATGGCCAAGCTGCTCTGAAGGCTCCTGTGCCAGCAGCAGTCCAGGACTGCCATCACTGTCTCCACTCGGAGCCTAATCCCAAGTCACGTGGAATTGCCCTTTCAGCACTAAGGGTAGTAATACGTGGGGTTACTTCATGCTCCAGAACTTGTACATAGGTGACATTTACATTGTCCTCTTGGTGCTGTTGGGGCAATGCAGCTCAAAGTGACCGTTCTGAGTCGGTAGGAAGCACTTGCATTTTCCCTGTTGCCTGTTTCGCTATATCTCTCACTGTTTGTGAACGTTACAAGTATTTCTGTCCCTGCTGCTTTTGATTCCTCTTTCTCTGTTTGGTATTGCTGATGTGGCCTCAAAAGGAGCAGAAGCTCCAGGAAATGCTTCTGATAGTGCTGCTCACACAAGTGAAATCTCCTTTGTAGCGCTGTGGGATGGCAGAAGTCAGTACTCTGTGGTTACTGTGCAGGTAGAGGGTGGCTTCGTGGGCCTTGTGAAATGCAGAGGATAAACTCGCTGGGTCACAGCGTGGTTGCAGGGCACTTGAAGCTGCTGAGGACTTTTTATGGTGGGTAGAGTTAATTAGCGTGGGATTACAGTATCTCTTTACTGTGCTTCAGGCATACCTGCATCACATAGAGTAACCCTTGGTTCTGAGCTGAAGTGGATGTTAGTATCACATAAACATCAGCCTGGGCAGCATGTGAAGGTAAGAGTGTAATCAGGTGGGAATCCAAAAAGAGCACCACCTATTCAGACATGTCTCTAATTAGACCCTGGGGTGTGAAGATGCCTGGATGAATGTGCATAGCTGAAGCACGAAGTTCTTGCCTCCTCTTTAACCAGTTACCCCAGCTGTGGTGTGCTGCTGGTCCCTGGTGGGACTGGGGACAAAGGTCTGTAGACAGGTTTTAGCCTCCCTGTAGCTCAAGGTGCTGATAGTTCCTGCCATCTTTAGCAGGAGAGCATTTCAGGCTTTAATGCTTGCATAAGAAGTAACACACCTAGAAAGGAGAAACATAATAAAGGCTGACAGAGCTTGCTGGGGTGGTTTTTTTAAACAAAAGAATAACAGGCTGTAGTTCCCAGCCTGGGCCTAGAACAAGCATGACATGCAAAGGTAAACAGAGGAGGTTTGGGTTTTTTTTTCTTTTTTAATAAAAGAAAGGATTTAAGGCTTGTAACTGTGATTTACACACATACACACCCTGCCCCAATAAATCCTTCTATAGGGAAGAACTGCAGAGAATGTTACTTTTTAAAAAATAAATGTTCCAGAGCATGTCTGGAGGTTTTTATTAGGAAACTGGGAATAGGTTTTGGACAGCAGCCTTCCAGATAGGATACAGGTTGTCAAACACTGTGCTGCTGTGGACAAATGGGACAGCTGCTGGTTCCTGGGGCTGGTGGGCTGTCAGTGCACCCTGGTCTAGTGGCTGTGCCTTGCTGTGGAGTGCTTCATTCTGGGATGTGCCGTTCCAGAGTCAAAAATGAAGCAGGCTGCAGCTGTGGTTGCCTTTCTGCTGCAGACCTCTGGAGCGCTTCTGTTTGAAGAAAAAAATCTTACCTAAAACTGCTGAGAATAAAATAAACACTTGGTCTCCATAATCTGGATCAGCACTGTGTTTTGGTTTTCTGTCTAGATACTTTCTTGGGTATTGGCCTTCCATTCCTGTCACATGCAGAGGTGCAGTGACTGAGGATGCTGGCTGTTAACAGTGAGACTTCAAGTGCCAAATTTTAGTCAGCTTCTACACAATGCATCTGCCTTTGCTACTGCCACAGGCTTGGGAGTGTCCTGTGCCAAACAGACTCTTCTTTGGCAACTTCCTGGATGACTTGTCATATTTCCAGTGATGAATCCTCTTTCAACACTGTTCTGGTAGTGAAAGCACATCCCTAAATTGCACAGTTTAAAGAAAAAATTCACCTAGGAAGGATGCTTTTACTGACAGGCCAAGAGCAGCCGGAGCTATGTTGCAGGTTGCTGTTCCGTGTTACTACTCAGGAGGGATTACTTCCACAGGGGAATCTGAGTAACCTCTATAGCAGTGAGAAGCACTACAGAAAAGTTATGATGTGTTTGGTTTACACTCACAGCACTCCCCAGGCACACTACTGCTCCTTTCATCAGGAAAATGGCCTTGCCCAGCCCTGAAAATCTGACAGGCTTTCTCTGTATCCGCAGCAGTCTGTTGCCTCCCCGCTGCATGTACAGAGAGTGGAGTCATAGATCAGTTGTTTTAGGACATTATTTTGGTAGCATCACTAAACAGTACAAAGCTCTGCTCATGAAAATCAAGCAGATTAGGTGCTCTTCAAATAGGTAATAAAATACATTTAATGTACTTGCATTTTATTAAGCTATAGATCTCGTACCCTTCTTCAAGGACAATGATAGCTGTGGCTTTCCATCACTGAAAGTGTAAATGTCTTCTGGTGCGTCCTATGAAATATTCCAGCCTGGAAAGGACTTTACAAAATGAGCTGCATCTGCCTGAATGCTTTGGAGCAGTGCTGTGCATCCATCCAAATGAAAATCTGTGCTTTGTGGGGCCCCCTCTGCCTGAGCTGTGAGGGTCATGCAAGCATGGGAATGGTGGAAACATCAACAAAACCTGGTACTAAAACAAGGAGTGAAGGGGTAGTAGTTGTGAGGTGGAGACATCCCTGCTTTTCTGATTTCTTTGTGGAATTTTTCTTCTCCCAGTTCTGGGACAGCATGGTTAGTGCTGTTGCAGTAGTGCAAACAGCTGCTGTGTTCAGATGCTCATCGGTAAGTGCAAACTGGGACAGGAGGGACTCTCCATTTGTCTTCAGGTATAGCTCCAAGGCTTTTCTCCACTGATGGATGGACTCTCCATCTTCAGATGTGGGCTGTTCAGAGCAAGGCCATGCTGGACTCAGCATAAACTGTTTTCATATCTTCACTCTGATTGTCCTACTGGGGCTTTGGCTGCAGATGAGGTACAAAGATGTTGCTGCCCCAGAGCAACATGGTGATGCCTGCTTAAGGGTTTGGAGGTTCTTGGTTTGGCCTGAGGGTCTGGAAAACACAGGGGTCTGCATCTTATTTCCAAAGGCTATATATATGTGTGCTGAGGCCTGATATCTGCCAGTTTCTCAAGATTCTTCTGTCCCAAGTGTGTCTGTTCCTGTGCTACATCCTCCACCCTCTTTATTACTAGTGAAATCTCAGAGAGAGTTACCAGGTGAGCAGTTGTGCCAAAGGCCTGAACTATATATGTGAGAGCAGCAGAAATGCCTTCTCCTGGCAGGTACTGTCCTGTGGGTTTCCAGTGAGGGGGTGAGGGGTGCTTTCCCAGGTGCTGTGAGTCAGGATGTGTTACTGCTGTGTTACTCAGCTGGCAGGCATGGAGGCACCGGAAACTTTTTCCTTTCCAAGGGCTGACCACAAAGCAGAGGTTGGCTCATCACTGTCAGGTACACTTGCTGGTGTGCAGGGAGATGGTGTGAAGGATGGTTGAATGTTTTGGAGAACTCGAGCCCTGTTCCTGCTCTGTGGAGCCTTTTAAGTCACAGATGCAGGGCAGGAGCTGGCAAGTGCTCTCAGCTGTGTTCTAATCAGCAGTGCAGTGGAGGATGGGGATGGGTACTTGGAGTTGGTGACCACTTGCGTGTCGTATCCTCTGGTTTTGCCCAGTCTGAAACAGCCCTGGACTTTTGCCTCTGTGGGAGGGTGTTGAGCATGACCGAGTATTTTCATTGGAAGTAGTTTTTGCTGAGCTCTGATAACCTGTAATCCTGAACCTGTAGGCAGAGTGAGACTTTTCTCCTCTGTTAAGCCAAGTCTGTAAGGAAGGCAGGCACTTGGGCAGCGCTTGTATGGTTGCTTTGTGGCTGAGCAGTAAGGAGAGGGGTTGTGTAAGCTCTCCTGCTTGGGAACACACACTGACAACAGCCTTGAATCAAAGGAGTGGCTTTCATTTCAGTTGTGTTAAACTACTTACAGTCTTTTGCTCCGAAACCCTTGGTAGCTGCTACTGGCAGGGATACAGCATCTGCCTATATAAATACAAGGGAATATCCAGGAAGTATTTGACCAGATAAACAAGTGGGATGTCAATAAGCACCCAGGATTAGATGGCATGTGCCCCAGAGAGCTGCAGGAACTTGAATGTGAAATTGCAGAGCTGCTGGCCAAGGTATGCTGTGTTATTGTAAAGGGCCTCTGTGCTGAGAACTGGGAGGTTGCCAGCCCCTCCTGCAAGAGGGCAATAGAGGGGGTCCTGGGAACTAGTAGCTCTGACTTTGCATCCCTGGGGGTGCAGTGGGATCTGGTCACTGTGGACATGGACCAGTGCAGTTTGTTGGGAAGGGCAATGGAGCCACTGTGAGGGGAGGTCTTGATGGCAGAGCTGCTGAGGTGTGAGGCGGGTGATGCTGAGCACACAGATGCAGCTGTTTTCAGGCTGCCTTTGTGAGGTTTCCCTCAAAAGGTTGTTCAAAAAAGTAGTTTAACTGTGAATGGAAAAAAAAGATCTTCCTGTGGAGCTGTTATAGTGCTACCCTTTGCTTCCTTGCTTTTAATGGGCACTTTTGAGGACCAGCAGCAGGTCACCCAAGGATCAGCATTGAATCTGAACTGCTGATGGTGGCCAGGCTCACAAGCATGAACAGCATCTCCTGCTGCTGTAGGTGAAACACCAGACCCTGGTTCTGACCCAACATGGCATTTTGGTTTAGTCTGAGGCTCTTGGCTGAGCTCCTGTGACCATCCCAGTGCTGAAGTGTGATACTGCTGCCAAATGAGGCCTGTGGTGACCTTTCTTAGTATTTTTTTTCCTCATGAGACTCATTGCTCCGAGGGTCTGATCCTGTTGATTCAACATGAGGGATTTAATAGTTCACAATTTGCTTCTTGCACCCCTGTCTTGAAATGTTGGCTTATACCCTGTCAAAGGCCACCGTTCTACACGGTTCTGGGTGTGTGGTTGCACAAGAACTACGTGGGGGAGTAGCGAGGGAGGGTGTGCAAGACAGTAGCTCTGGGATTTTCTCATGTCTGTGAAACGTGGATCTTGTAACACTGGCAGATATTACAGACACCTTGATATGTTTTTAAAATAGTTTGCTTAGTGTTGGGAGAGGCACAGTGGTTATGCAATGGTGGCATAGTGTGAATATTGGCAGGAGAGTGGAAACTTGGAGTGGATGAATGGAGAGCACGGTCAGAGGGGACAGTGATCTGTATGGATTCAGGACATGGAAGATCAGAGCCTTCAGTTTGCTCGTTGGAGTAGAAAACATGATTATTTTATTTTAGCTGTGTGAATAGCTTGCATGTTCTCCCCTGGCATCCTGGTGTGAGTGGAGCAGAAGTGGACAAGTACTCGATGTGGGTGAGACTTGCTCTGAGTAGTGGCATTTACAGGGAGCAGGGAGATCAGGCTTTGTAAAAGAGGTGCAAGTGGGTGCTCATTCCAAGAGCAGCACTTTTCCTGTGGGCAGTTGCATTTCTTGTGCCTGGTGGGCTTCTGTGTGCAGAGCTGCTAGGCTGTAGTGCTGATTGCCAAGGCTTTGACAAGCCTTCTTGACTGCCACCAGTGCAATGAGCTTTTTCCTCCACTGCCCAGCCCTGTGTCAGAGCTGTTGTGCATGGCTGGAACAGGGTTTTCGTTCTCTGTTTTAATTTCTGCATATCACTTGTAAATGTTGAGATGTGGTGTGATAGGAAATCACGATCCATGGCAGTTCTCCGTAACCTCAAAGCCCATAATTTCTGCAGATGTCACCTCCCTTCTTTAGGGGAATCCCTCAAGGAAGTTGGTCGCCTTTCTGGTTGTTTTCACGATGACTACCTTATAGTAAAACAAATTTTGGATTTCTGTTGCTCATATAGAATGAGATGGCACTCCAGCAGGTGATATCTGGCCATCACCTGTAGAGGTTTCTGAGACATGAAGTTTGAAATGTCCACCATAAATTTGAGTAAAACTCTGATTTTCTACAATAACCTTGGTGGATATTATTTGAGCCTCCATTTAAATCGGTTTGCCTGGCTTTCAGTGTTTCTAGAAGGTCTTGAAAATTTGTCATGTGGTCCGTCTGGAGGTACAGCATTTCTCAAAATGGGACATTTCCCAGATGCAAGTGTCATGTTGGCTATTTTACTTATGGAAGCTTTGTTTGGGATATGTTTTGTGGCCTGACTGAAAATTGTTTAAACAAGGAATCAGCTGTGTTGTGCTGGAAATAAGCTCTCCTCCTCTTGGGCTGGTAAAAATAGCCTGTGCTCCTCTGAAAATATTACTTATGTCAAACTCTTGCACTTCTTCTGTAGCGTTCTGTGGATTTGGCTTGCTGGGTTAGATGTGCCAGCTGAGGTCAGCCAAAGTTGGTGACCTACTGCATAGGTCTTGCATATGAGCTCTGTTGCAATACCATGTAATCATTTTATTTAAAATAAACCACCCCCAACTTTAAAAATCTTAAACTTTCCTCTAAATAAAGAAGGGGAAAAGCTATCATTTTTCATCATTAGCTGTTCCCTGGTGATGTAAAATACTTAAGAAAGTAAGAACATAATTAGAGTTAATGCTATCCTCTTGACTTAATGGTTATTTGATATCAGGCAAGGAGGAAAAATCTGAAGCCGCAGAGGAGCCGAATTCCCCTCGCTGCTGAGCAAATACCCGTCGGTGCAGAATGGCTGCATTGACGTCACTGTCACCAGGACATTTACATGTGGTCTTTGTTACTGGTGAACCGCTTTATTTTGTCAAATGGGACAAAATAATAGTAGATTTCCCTTGAAGAGGAGCTGGCCAACTGCTGTGGATCCCATCTTCTCCAAATTGGTTACCCTTGAGTGTTCTGGTGTGAACGTAGGATGGACAAACCCCATCATGTTGACTTTGCTTGTGTTGGTTGATGCACCAGCAGTAGTGTGAGTCAGGAGGTGTCAGTTCCTTCAGTGATGTCTGAGCATCCCACAGCCTAGAGAAAGGGGATTGAGGTAGGTTTTAGGGTGTATTCTTGAAGGTGAGTGGGGAAAGTTTGGAGGGAATTCTGGAGGGTCGATAAACTAATGATTTCAGAGCTTTGTCAGCTGGGCTCCGCTGTGGGCATCATGCAGGGTATGGGGAAGTGAACTGGTTGGACTGCACAAGATAAATATTATTTCTTTAGATGCCTCTGGTATTTGTTTAGGTTCTGAAAGGCTGGAAATAGAGTAGTGGAGAATGTATTTAATGAGAAGGAAAGACAAAGATTCATGTGGTTTTTCCTATGGGACACTAGCAGCCGTGCAGGGTGTTTTCTCTGGAGTCTGCCTTTCCATATGGCTATTTTTAAAGGTGGTCAGAAGACTGATTCCCTAATCGTGGTGCACATGGCAACCAAGTGTCCCTTCAGAAAACACTCTGGTTTAGCTGTTTAGAAAAATACAAGCGTGTTAATACCTCTAGTATTTGAGTGTGTTGGGCTGGAGAGGATGGGCGGTGGGGGCTGGACACAGCACATCATTCTCTGCGGTGCGCAGGGCTCCTGTCCTGGAACAGCACCGTGCCATTTGCCAGCCTGGTTTGGGTTTTTTTACAGCAATAGGAACCTGTTCATCCTGGGTACATGGCCAACTTTTAGCTGAGAGAGGTTGGCTTGGAGATGGATTTGGCAGTGGAGCTTTGTTAGACCCTACCTATGCATAGCAGGGCACTGTCAGGGAAAATCATAGGGTGGGTTGATGCAGAGTTCAGTGTTAATGGAATGGTTTTAAAGGTAGTGCTGTTAAACTGATAAGATTTTTCTCTTCTCTGGGATTTCTGTTGCCAGGTTTACTCAACTGTGTTCTCTTAATGCTGCCAAATATTTCTGAACACATTGGGAAAACCTTTTTACCAGCCCCTCCCAGGCTATGCTCTGTCGTTACACAACTACTTCTTTCTTGATCCTTGTAATGATGCAACAGGATTCAAACATGACTGCATGGATTGTAGAGGCTGAACTTCTGGTAAACATTTTACATGAAAAACCTCTTGGCCTTCCCAGAACTCCTGTGTATAATTGGTGCCATGCATTACTGTGGTGGGAGGTAGGTTTGGGCAGGACTAGGCACTCTGTCCTGTTACTATGAATGTTCTCATGAAGGTGTTTTGCAAACCTGTTTAGCCCACCCGGGGTCAGCAGTGTCAACCCCACTGGAGACCCTTCTGCTTTGGGCAGTCTGTATGGGAGCATTTCCTTATTGAACAATCCATGCAAATACAAGCTTTTTTCCCCTCATGAACAGTGTCTTCTTCTGATTATCTTCCACAACTGGTTCCTCCAAATTTCACCTTTCAGTGCAATCTGTTTTCTCAAGAGCAGATTTTAAAGGGCGCTCTCTACTTGAGTGCTGTTGATGTGTCAGACGGGACGGAGGTGGGGGCAGAGGGAAAAAAAAATGTATTTTGTCTGTTTTGGAGGCTCTTGCTCCCAAGCCATCTCCAGGTTTTGTGTGTTCTGGGTCTCCTGAGCACAGCCACGACCACTTGGCAGCAGGAGTTTGTGAGCAGCTGGCAGCAGCAGTGGCTGAGCACGCAGCCCAGGCGTGCTAGCGCAGCGTCGGAGCAGCCCGGGGCTCTCGCTGCCCATGCGGCATGCACGTGAGCCCATTCCCCGGATGGCAGGAGCCAAGCTCTGCCTGGAATTTTGGCTGTGCTAATTCTGGATGCAGGGTGGGTTGGAAGGCAGGAGCCTGTCTGGGCGCCCCCAGTGACCTTGCATGTGAGCAGGTGTCATCGTGCAGGAGGTTGCAGTAGATGAAGGCTCCTTCCTTCGCCTCGTACCGTGCTCTGGGGACAGGGTGTTGCTGGTGGAGCAGGAGCTGGGGAGTTGCTGTGTCTGTCCTGTGCCTCTCGTACAGCAGTTTGAGGGTGTTTTAGTTCAGATGGCACCAGAGATGTTCTAGTGCAGATATTCCCTGAGTCCCAGTTTCTGCTCTGCCTGAGGCTTTCCAGGGATATCCACTGTGCCAATTCTTCCTGTAACATTGCATCATTTGGGAAAAGGTCCTTTCCCTGCTTCCAACACTTCTGTTAGGAATCTGTGGGTTTCTTGAGGGTCATTAGGTAGGGAAAATGCAGAGTCTTTTTTCTTGCATTAAGCAAAGATGCTCTGTGGGCTGCTGTTTCTTCTCTGCTGGTCAGGGAGTGAAACCCCATGGCTTTGAGGTGGTTTGCCTTGCTCTGAAAACCTACCTTCCAGGTAGCCCACACCCCAGCTGTGCTTGGTAACTTTGTGTTACGCTTTTCTTTGAGGGTAATGTGATCACAGCAGCTTAGAGGAGAAACTTCAATGATCTTCAGGCCCTTTGGTCCTCAGTGGGAGCGTTTACAGGGGTCAGATAGGCTTTGGCTTTATGCCCTAGTTTCTTTGGTCTGTGATTTTTCTGTTCCCGACTGTGGATCTACAGATGGTCTGGCAGATCTTGAAAGCTTGAAACACCTCACTTGCTCTGCTTCATTTCATCATTTTTTTCTGTAAGCCAGCTTCTCTTAGTAGTGTTAACTCTTGTAAACCACAATTATCATTGGCAATTACCTTGAAAACCATAATTCCCACTGATGCAGCCTGTGCTTCCTGCTGCTCTGTGCAAATACTGAGGCAGTGTTGCACAGGGAAGTTGTTACTCATCCATTACTCAAACAAGTTATGCAAATAATTTTTATTTAGAATTCTGGTGAAAGAGAAACCAAGCATCAATGATTCATTTTTGGGTCAGCATTGGGAAGCATGCATCTCCTTGGGCAGCGAGATCAAGAAGTCCTTGCCATTCCCTACTGCTTGTTACCCTGCAGCAGAGATGGGACCAGCTTGCTTGGGTGGGCAGTGTAAGGCTGGCTTGGTTGGTGATGAGTGGTTGAAGCAGGCCAGTGTTTGGAAAAGTCTTGTAGTCAGCCCTGATGCTTGGCTGAGCACAACTTCTTAATCATCTTTGGTGCAGGTATCCCCAGGTACATCTGGCCATCCCTGACTGCTCCACAGGGCCAACGCTTGATTTAATGTCTCTAAAGAAGTGCTTGTCTGCTCTTACAAACCACTTTCTCTGCTACACAGTGTACATACACCACTACATCTTTTGCTGGCTTGTGTGGCCATTCTAACAGTGAAGCTTAATCCTGGCTTAGCTGCAGGAGCACTGCGTGAAATAGGTTTGTGGCTCTGCACCTCCAAGGTCGAACACCCAGCTGAGCAGGCAGGCAGTCCATGTAAGTGTGATTGTGCCATGGAGGTGACAGATGTTTAGGTTTCCCACCTGAAGCTTTCTTCCTCCCCTGTCCAGGGTGACTTTTCCATGTGATTGTTTCTTTTGGGATGCTGGTGAGGCCACCAAAGGTTTGTGTCGTGGGGCTTGTGGGCATCCCGGCGCCTGTTCAGAAGCAGAGAAGTGTTATTTGAACTGCTGGCAGGAGGGAGCAGAATGATGAGCACTCTGTAGTGCCTCCTTTAACATATTGACAGGGATCTGTTTTGTGCAGAACTGGGCACTACTGTCCTGCACACTGCTGTGGTGACGGTCCCCGATGCCCTTTGACTGCCTGGTCATGGCAGTGAATGGCTGGAGGCAGCTAGAAAGGTCTCATCTTTCCCTGAAACCTGCCCTTTTCAACAAAGCACTGGTGTTTGGGAGAGCCTTTCTCACAAGGTCCCCAGGTGACCATCTGTGTGTTTAGTGTAAAGGACTTGCATTTGCCTAGTTGATGGGTGGTTCAGCTGAAACCATATGGCCAAAAAATGCCTTTCTTCAGCTGAGTATGCACACAACGTGCACTATGTAAAACATGGGCTTCAAGTGCTAAAAAACTCAAATACATTCCTGCTGTCAGCCAGATGATACTGTAACATTTCAGCTTACTAGTTACTAAATGCAGGATTCGGTTTGAGGGAGATGAGAAAGAAATTCAAGCTTGAACTGAGTTTCACTGTGTATTTCATCTCATGATGTATCTGGGAAGTTTGGGGAGCTGCAAACTGATTTTTCCTTTCAGAAGAAACCTTGTGGTTAGATCAAAGATCACACACTATCGATTGCAGCAGTGCTGCTGCCAACTGCTTTCATCACCAGTTCTTAAAAAGGCAGCATTTGGGGGATGCTGGATTTGGTGGGGTTTGGGCTGCACACTCTAGGAATGGAGGTGAGCACTGCAGTAATGTTTTCAGAAACACCAGTCCCCTTATTTCATTTTGGCTTCTTTTCTGATTTAGTTTGATAAGTGGGTCTGTTGGAGAGGCTCAGGACTGACAGCCCTTGCTTATATCTGAAGGGAAGATGCTGCTCACTGAACCCTGCTGCCAGGAATGTACAGGCTCGCTTTTGACGCACAGAGTACTTGGTAGTGTGCAAGCCCCATCTAAAATACATAATTATCTAAGCTTTTGTGCCAGAGAGGAGGACAGAGCAATCTGAGTGCTGCCATAGCCTGCTTAAGTGTAGCTGTGGGCACTCCAAACTATTTTCAGACACGGTGAGACTGGAAGCCTTTGCCTGCTCTTGAGACACTGCTCGGAGGCCTTTGCTGGAGATGCACTGAAAGGAGGCGTCTTGTCCTGCAGAAAAGTGGATGTGACTCATTTCCCATTAAGCACAAGATCATCTTAAAATCTGAAGCCTGAGGTTTCCCCTGCTGATGCTAGTGGAGCTCTTTTGCAATCACATGAATAAATGGAAAGGACTTTGAAAGCCCTCTTGAAAAACCTTGCAATAGTTTTAACTTCTCTTTGACTTCGTTGTGCGTCTCTCCTGCAGTGCCCTGGGCGTGCTGACTTTGAGGATAAGGCTGTGGGTGCATTCCCTGGCTTGAATTTCCCTCCCAATGCCCAGGGAGGAGGTTGAACTGGTGTATCTGTGCTAGTCTGTCCTAATGTGTTTCTCTCTTAGTAAAAGTCTGCTGTGGTGCAGCAGAGAGATGTGCCTCTTCCCTGTCCTGTGCTGCAGGGATATGGGCTGAGTGCTGATCTGCACAGGGACTGCCCAGGGTGTCCAGCAGACACCAGTGTTGAGATCTTCAGTGAAGAATCATTGGGCTGGGATGGTCCAGTGTGGTTTGGAAGCAGTGTAGTTGTCTTTAAGAGATATTTCATAGCAAGGCTCATTGCTGAGGAGCAGAGCTCTGTGCACATTGAATACTGTGTCTGGACCCAAGTGGGTTTGCACAGCACCAGCCTTGATGTTGCTGCACCTGTGGTGGAGATGCAGCAAGAAAACCTTTGAGGAATGCACTCAGCATACAGCAGATGTTCTTCCCTTGGGCCAGATCAGGTACAACTGCTTGGGCCAGTGCTAAAATCATCTCTTGGATCTGTGACCCTCAAGTAATAAAATCAAAAAGGAAACTGATTTCTTGCTTTTTCTTTACTAGCCAAGAGCCCTGCTGTAAGGGACCTTGTCTAATGGTTTTGCATGTCATTTAGCTCAAAGTGATGCTCTTAGATGTAAAGTGGAAAGGATGAGTAAACTGCTCGGGTGCAGGGCTGAGCCACCTACCCTGGGCACTGCCTCTCATTTCCACACTTTTTCTTTGAATTCTTACTTTTTCCATTCTTTGCACTTAAAAGGAGCCACTATCACATACAGGATCAAGCCATGAATCCTTTTCAGGAGCCACTGCTGGGAAGATACACTGGTTTGTGTACAGCAGTGTGGGTATCCGACCCGGTTGCTGCGGAGCGCCGTGGAAGCCAGGAGCATAACTAGGTATCAGGAGGGATAAGTCGAGTTTGTAAGCAGCACACCCATGTGTAGCTTTTGAGTGGGATGATCCAAGCTTAACCACCAGTTCTGAAAACCCTCCTGCACAGGGCAGGAGGTGCAGAGTTTGTAGCATAGTGCCTTCCGAGTCTTAATGCTGTTTTGACCAGGACCACATCTGCCATTGGAGGCCATGGTCACTGCTGGGCTGACACAGGATGGCACAGAGTCATGCAAGAAATTAGGGTGTTTCTTTATGTATTCCTGCATCACAGAGCCCTCCTTCTATTGAAGCAGTGGTTAGTTTTAGATAGAATTCACTATATGGGGTTTTTTTTTGTGGTCTGCACTGTTTCAGATGTTAAAGTGAAGTTTCTGTTCTTGAGTTCCTGGCTGCTGACCAAAGGGAGGATTTGGCATGGAGGTGCTTCCTGGCTTCTCCCCAGCACTGGTGGTGTTTTTTATTTGGCTGCATGTGCTCATGGGGACACTTTTCCAGGAGGACTATCAGCTGAGAGTCATACCCTTATTCTTTCATGCTTCTGTAATGTTTCTGTGCTGCCTGCCTTGTGGAGGTACCTGGGAAAGTGTCTTATTCCTTCCTGGACGGGGGAGATGTTCTCTGCCAAGTGTGAAGTCATTTCAGACTGATCTCTGAATCTGGTGGGAGTGCCACCTTGATCTCGTGGCTGAAGCATTGTGTCAGCTGATTTCTACTTTGGTAGCAAACCATGGGATGTGACATTCCAGTTCCATCTCCGGGTGCAGCTCTTGGTGTTCCTTGGTGGCGAGATCCCACTGAGCTGGCACCTGAGCTGAGGAGCCCAGACCTGCTTTATAGAGGAGCATGGGGAATAATGCAGAGTAGGCATGGCACTATACACATGGGTATATTTATGTATGACCTTGGAAGATAAGACAGCCCTTGGCATCCCGTTGCAGTCCATCAGGCAGCAGGGGCCGGGTGTCGCTGCGTGACAGCATTGGCCAGTGTCTCATGCAGACATATCTGTGTGTGAGCAAGGGTGCTGTGCTGTGAATCCTGGCTTGCTCTTGGGTGTGTGTGCTCTTCACTTTGGTTCTGTTGAAACCTTTGTTTGCATCTCTGAAAGCACCATGCATTGCCACTGCAAGCATTCGGTTGCTTTCAGATGTGGTGACACGCACGGGATGGGGACTTTGGACTAAATTTTCCTACGATTGGAGAACTTTAGACCAGGATTGGATTTTGGAGGTTTGGTTACTTTGTGCTAAGAAGGGCAGGTGAGGACACATGTTATCCAGTGTAGCAAGTACCTCTGAATTTGCAATGTCACTGTTATATTGTAACGCTTGTACCATAACAAACACTACCTTGCTTTTCCAGGGAAGGGAACGAACCCGGGGATTCTGCGAAAATCACATACAGCGAGTTGCTGCATAAAGTCTGCCAGTGCGCCAATGTCCTCCGCAGCCAAGGTACAGGACTGAAGCAATAGTGCCACTGGATACCAAGAAGAGTTTTGGAGACTGGGTTCATTTTTTGTGCAGTGCCAGTCTGTTGAGTAATACTGTGCAAAATGCTTTGCTTCTCTGCTTCCACAGCTGTAAAGCAAGGTGGATGCAGATTTCTCTGCAGCAAACTTTTGGATGTTCATCTCTGTGATGAACATTCTGTGAAAGCTGTTCAAGTCTGTGAAAGCTATTCAATGCTGTTCACATCAGCTGTCCAAGGAAGAAGTCTGTGCTCAAAACTTTCTGCTCTGGGGTTTTCCAGTAGCAGAGGTCAGTGGTTTAGCTTCTGCCTCCTTCAAGGGCTGTGTCTAAGAACACAACACCTTCATAGGGCTTGAAAGGCAAAACCCAAGTCAGGTTCAGCTTTAACTGAAGTTAAATAAATATATATAAATTTCATGTATATATGTATATAAATACATATAAATTTCGATGTTAAAAGCATTAATTTCTTTCTATATCCTGATCATGTCTATGTGATATGTTCATTTTGACAAATGCCATGTTCATTTTCCCTCCACAGGTGTGAAAAAAGGCGACCGAATTTCCATCTACATGCCAATGATCCTGGAGCTGGTTGTGGCCATGCTCGCCTGCACCAGGATTGGAGCTCTGCACTCTGTTGTGGTAGGAACAAGCCCTTTGTGTTGCTTTTCAGGGACTCATAGAATGGTTTGCATTGAAAGGGCCCTCAAGGATTCTCTTGTTCCAACCCCCCTGCCATAGTGGGAACGTCTTCACCAGACCAGGTTGCCCAAAGCCCCATCTAACCTGGCCTTAAATGCTTCCAGGGATGGGGCTTCCACAACCTCTCTGGGAAACCGCTTCCAGCACCTCACCACCCTCATGATTTTGGTTCTAAGCTGTTGGGAGGGAGCAGCTCTTGGTTTTGGGAGAGTGAGGGAGAGGAGCTGGAAAGATGGGTGCTGACCACGAGATGGATGGAAATGAATTAAGGTGCTGTTTCCTAACCCTTTAGCTCTCTCCATCATTTACTGTGGGTGAACTGCACAGTTGCTGCTGGGGTTTTCTGGTTTGTGGTTTTTTTTTGTCCATGCTGACTTGGCTGTGTGATCTCTGTCAGTTTGCGGGTTTCTCAGCAGACTCCGTCTGTGAGCGGATTCTCAGCTGCGGTTGTTCTCTCCTCATCACGGCAGGTAAAACACACATCTCTACCCCTGAACCATTACTGTTGTCTGCCTGGAAGGTCTTTATTTTAAGAGCCAAATGCACTTAGAAGAGAAAAGGGCAACACTTTAGCTGAGCAGCCGCAGGGCAGATGTGCTGCTTGTAGCTGTGCTTGAGCGCTGTTCTCCACTTGGACCCAGCAGTGAAGCATCCACGCAGCCCGCCCACTTGGTCCTGTAAAGCATGATGTCACCAGCTGCTACTAACATGTTTCCAAACGCTTGTCATCCGTGTTCCTCTTCAACATCAGCCAGATGCTTGCAAGATGTGTCATTTATGAGGCATTCCCAATAGGAGAATTCCTCCCCCCTTCCTAATTTCAAGGAAATTTGTTGCAGTATCGCCTTGTAAAGCAAGGGATCAAGAGAGAGGGTAGTGTTTGCATGTAAACCAAATGCATTTCCCCATCTGTCTGCTTTATTAACAACCCTGTGGTATGGAAGGGACCCATTACACTTTGCAGTCTTGGTACTGGCCATGTTGGATTATCCCCCACTGCATATTCCCAGGAGACATGTAGGGTCAAATTGGAACCTCTCCCAGGGAAGGAATTTCACCATTTTTCTTGGCATCTGTTCCTCTAGGCTAAAAGGGCATGTTAGGAAACCTTTCCCATCAGCTGCTTGTCTGCTTTCCCCGACTCCAGTGCATGAGCTCTGCTCTGCCCTTCTGAGACTGACAGTTGCCTCCAGCTGTCCCAGGCTGCCTTGGCTGTGAAGCCCCTCTAATGTGTTCCTCACTGTTTTGCAGATGCCTTTTATCGAGGGGACAAGCTGATCAACCTGAAGCAGATTGCAGATGAAGCCCTCCAGAAGTGTAAAGACAAGTAAGTTTGGATTCCCTTGTAAGAAGGTGATTGGCTCCTGTCCAAGTGGAAATGGAAGTTCTCACAGGCAGGCAGACTCTGCAGCAGGTCAAGAACAAGCTGCACTGTATCCATGAGTCTTTCTGAAGACTCCTTCACCTTAAAAATACTGTATTTGCATTTGCCTCTTGTCTGTTCTGACCTGGGAGCCCACACAGTGGATGGGAGGTTTTGCTGGAGACACACAGATCCACCAGTGTTATGATCTCCCAGTTCTGCAGCAGCAGCTCTTAGAGTGAGGGGGAATAATGCACTGCCATACCAGTTGTGACCAATTGAACACAGTGCCATGGAGCACATTGAGACAAGGCTTAAGTCTTACTCCAAGGCCATTAATTCAAAATAATAAACTAGAAATGTTTACAGCAGTGTAAACAGAACAGGCGCCAGCTTGTGACCAGGACCAGGGCCCGACTGTACACAAGCATATGGGGAAGCTGCTTTATTTCTTAAGCATCTTCACTGAGATACTGTAAACTATAGAGAGAGATCTATTGTTGGATTTTACAGAAAAGGAAGTAATCATGTTGAAATAACTTTGCCAGGCTTACAGACCCAGTGTCTGTGTAGCTTGTGTCAGACTGAACATGGTCTTGTAAGTGAGATGTAACATGACAAAGCAGATAGTCGGCATGCTAGAAATTAAAACTCTTTAAAACCATTTAAAACTCTGAAACTTGAAAATGTAAGTTTGTATGTCTGTAAAAGTAGCTACCAGGGAGAACAGAAGTGATCCTCAACTTGGGAATTAACTGATGGAGACAATGTGCTGGTACCCTGACAGAGCTGAGTGGAGATAGATCATTTTTTTTGTGCTCTGAGTGGGCTGTGTTGTCCCTCATGAGGAGACAAATGCTCTGTTTCTTGATGTAGACTTTGGCTGTGGAAGCCTTTCCTATTTCTGAATCAATTGGTCACACCTAGGGATGGGTCAGCGACCTAATACCTCCTGGGGAAGGTCTTGTTTGTGGTGACAGGGAGACAAGTTTGGGATTTGTAAGGAATCTCCCCAGCAGTGAGCTGTGAGATGCTTGTGGGATCCCTGTCTGCTCTGCTGGAAGTGCCAGTGGGCTCTGTGCAGACCTTTCCTGTTCTCTGAGCTGTGCTCCTGTGGCTGATGTCCTGTGGCAGTCCAAGGTGTGCTTGGAGTCTGCCCAGAGGCATAGTCTCTAGCCCAGTGACAGCAGCCTGGGGCCTGTGCTCTGCCTGTAAAGCCTGGGAAGAGCTGGCTTGGCCCCTGAGCAGCCAGACCTGACAGCACCTGCCTTTTCCAGGGGCTTCACTGTGAGAAAGTGCATCGTGGTGAAGCACCTGGGGAGGGAAGAGGTGGCGATGGATGGGACATGCACCAAGTCTCCCCCTCTCAAAAGGCTGTGCCAGGATGTACAGGTATGCTCCCAGGGGGATGGGGGGGTTATTGCTACAGGCCTGAGCCCAGCACATCAGTAGATGCAGAACCATTGCAGTGGATGTTCCTGTTTTCTCCCCTCCTTTCTGTTGGTGTGTTGTGAGTGGTCTCAGAAAGGGTTCCTTTGCCTGACCAAGATCCTCTCCCTTCCTTTAACCTGTCACTAGCTGCCCACCTACAGGACCCCTGAGGGTGCAGTTGGGGTACACCTTGCAGTGCCACTAGCACAAGGACAAGAAGCATGTTTTCCTCTGTCCAGTGAAGGACTTTTCCTTCCTAACCCTATACCTATCTCCCCTTTTTGTGCAAGGAGTGATGCATCCCTGCTCTGTAGCTGTGACAGTGGAAGTAGGGAGAGGAAAAAAACAGGAGAAGATTGGTGCTTGTGGCACGGTTTCAACACAGCCCCCCACCATAACAACAGTCATAAGCTGAGGATAGTGCAGTGTCTTGTGTAGTTGGCACAGAAACGGTGTCAGCTGTCAAGGCTGGGGCTTTCCCTTGCAACTGAAAGCTGGTGAAAGGCTGTGGGATGGGGGTGGAAGGAGAAGGTGGTCTGGTGGAGCCATGGCTGCCTGCTGAGCTCCTGGTGGAGAGGCAGCACAGCCCTGCTGTGCCCAGCTGCTACCTACTGCCTTCATCTGCTTAAAGGACAGGTTGCTTTCAACTACAGAGTGGCTCCATGTCTTGCAGCAGTGTCTTCTGTTGCTCTGTTGGGTGATTGTCTGCCTGGTTAACTGCAGCCTGGTGCTTGCTCAGAACTGGGTTGTGTCTGAGGAGTGCATCTGACTGAGCTCTGCTTTCTAAGGGGGGAGATCTGTGCACATCCCTGAGACAAGAAGTCCAGCAGATTCTCTATCTTTGAGTTAATATTCCTCATTCAGCTGTGTGAGTTTTATTGGAATGTTGTTCGGTGTTTTACAGTCCAGCCATGTCACCTTGGCCCAAGCTGCCCCTTCTCTTATGAGGGCTGGTAGCTGCAGAAGGGTGGAAAAACTGGAGCAGAGTAGCCTTTCTATGTGATGTGTCCCTGGTTGGGACAATGTGGAGAAGCCTGAGCTGGTGGCTGTTGGTGAGGTTCTTGTGCAGAAGAGAAAGAAGAGGCTGGAAGGGCTCTCTTACCTTTGATTCCTGCTGCTGTACTTGCTCAGACACTTTGTTAAGGCTTGTTTTCCCTTTTAAGTGCATTTTTGCTGTACCATTGGCTTGTGTGACACTCTTGGACAGTCCATGGGCTGTATGCTGGCTCTGTGCTTCTGTACCCAGCTGGCTGCGTGTCGGGGGTGGCCTCTGTGACCTGCCATGGAGGCAGCAGGTACCTAGAGAAGGTGATGGCAATGGGCAGGTGTTGGCTCTGAGGGAATCTCCTGGCCCAGCCCCAGGTCTGAGTGCTCACCAGCCTGCTGGGATGGTTTCCCAGCATCTGAGCCTGTGGGCTTCCGGCTCCTTGCCTGCAAAGCCTGGTGTGGAACCTCTTCTTCTCGACTTTCACACCCTCTTTGTGGATTTTTAACAGGAAAAAAAGACTGAGACCTCACAGAGACCCCATCCCAAGGTATTTACACACAGCCCTGCCTTCCTCCTCCTGGCACTCCCCTCTGCTTCCCCCTCCAGCACCCCCCCTTCCTAACCACTCCAGCTGCACGGCCACACGTGTCTCTAACCGGTTACCAGCAGCTGCATGTGAGTGATAGACACCACTCGCCGCTTGGCCAGATTGCCTACAGTCTCAGGGTGAATGCAGTGCCCCAGCTTGGCTGCTGGAAACAAAGCCACATCTGTAAAAGCCACATCTGTACAATCCCCTGAGCACTGTGCTGACAGGGGGAGTGCAGAGCTGCTGGGCGGCGGTGCCGGCGTGCGGATGGTGGTTCGTGGGGTCCTGTCCAAGCAGCTCTTGCCCGTCTGGGGAGCCTGGAGGGGTCACCTGCAGCTTCCTGGCTGCCAGCTGCCAGCCTGGAGCTCCTCACCCAACATGTGGCTCTGCCTGCCCTGTCCCAGGAGCAGCGGCCTCAGGACCCCATGAGCAGGCAGGCAGAGGCTGCTGGTGCCCAGTGCTGCGGGTCTGACCTCCCCTGGGGACAGTGACAGCTGGGTGCTGAAATGGAGGGAGCCTTGGAGGAGGGATGCAAGAAAGCAACCCTTGGATGGGCTGGTGTGAGCCTGCCTTGGGCTTCTTGGCCCTGGCACCTCGCTGGGAGCTGGCTGGTTGTGGAGCTTGTGGAAGCTGCCTCCCCAGGCAAAGCCAGGAGCCCTGGGATCTCTGAGAGCTTTCTGGGTGGGCTGGGCTAAGCTGGCTGCCTCGGCAGCTCCATGGGTGCAGGAGCTGTGTGCTGGGCCGGCCCAAACAGCACCTGACCATCTGCAGGGCTGCAGAGAGTCACCATGTGAGCCCACAGCTGCTCTCCATGCACCCCAACTGAGGGACCTGCGGGGACCATGCAGGCTGTGCTTGCCACATGGGCTCCTGCCCTGCCCAGAGATGTGCCCCCCTGGGAGCTGCCAGGGCCTGGGTCTGGATGCCTGCCCACAGAGGTGTGGAAAGGGAGGTCTGTGCTGAGGCTGGGGGGAGCGTTTCCTGCTCAGCTGCTCCAGTCTCCTCTGAGGAAAGGTGAGAAGGTCGGGTGGACTTAGGGCTTGCACTGAACTTTGCCCCCCCATTGGAGGGGTAGTCAGCCAGCCCAGCTCTGGGGTGACCTGTGCCCATCAGCCACAAGCACTGGTGGCTGTCACAGCCCTGGCATCCTCAGGCAGCTCCTTTGGGTGGCCAGTGCTATTTCTGCATCTGAGCAGTCGGATTATCGGGGTAATTGCCTTAAAATCCAGACAGCAGATTTCTTCGTGTCTGCAGGGCCAAGTGGTGTGAGCCCAACACGTTCCTGTTTGTCTGGGGCCACACTGCCAGGGGGTCCCTGCGGGGTGTGCAGGACCTGTGGGTGTGTGGCCGTGTGTTCCACCCTGTGGCCGTGTGTTCCACCGCTGCTCAGGGCAGCGCAGGAGGAGCCTGTTCACTGCCAGAGCACAGAGCAGCTGCTGCAGGCCCTCTCCTGGCTGCTGCTGCCCAGAGGGGTTTGTTAGGCATTACCAGTGGCTTGGATGAGCTGCTTCAGACAGCAGTCTTGCAGCCAGACCGTGTTGAAAGGTTTTCCTCGTGGCTGTGGGCTGAGAAAAGGAGCTTCTGCAGTGGGAGCCGCAGCACGGTGCATGGTTTGCAGCAGACAGCTGCGGGGCAGAAGCTGTGTGGCTGCCTCGATGGCCTCTGTGGGACAAGGCTGGGGCTGCACCTCTCGTGTCCTCCAGCTCTTGCTCTTGGGCCAGGCCTGTTTCTAATCTTCTGCTTTCCTCAGGTCCTCTGGAACCCGGCTGTGGACCTGTGGTGGCATGAGCTGATGAGTGGTGCCAGCACAGAGTGTGAGCCCGAGTGGTGCGACTCGGAAGACGAACTCTTCATCCTCTACACAAGTGGCTCAACTGGGAAACCCAAGGTGTGGAGAACCCACACATGTTGGGTTACTCAGCTGGGTAACACCTGTGGGAACTGGTGAGGGTCGTGGTAGGAGGCCCCAGGAAGAAGAGGAGCCATGGGGGTGTGGGGAAAGGGGCTGCACTGCTTTTTCCTGCTCAACAGCTGTTTGAGCTCAGTGGACCAGTGATGCTCAGCTTGGCTGGGGAGGGTTAGGGCCCTGGTGAGAGCTTGTCCTGATGGTTGTGTGCCTTTGCCTCGTAGGGTGTGCTGCACACCGTGGGTGGATACATGATTTATGTTGCCACCTCATTTAAATACGTGTTTGATTACCAACCTGAGGATGTCTACTGGTGCACAGCCGACATTGGATGGATAACTGGCCATTCCTACCTCACTTATGGACCCTTGGCAAATGGGGCAACCAGTGTGTTAGTAAGTGCTGGATGGCAGCTGGGTGCTTTTACTCCAAGAAGGTGGAGATTGTGGTGCTGAGCTGCATCCCTGCGTTTCTCTGTGATGAGTGTGCTTCTCTCTTGCTTGCAGCGCCCTGGGCTCTGTGAGGGAGGGTGATGGTCTCCAAGGAGGGGTGTGTGACCACTCAGGGGTGGTTGGGTGTAGGGGTTGGCTAATTTGTGTGTGGCTTTTGGGAGGTTCCTGTTTCAAATGCTCCACTGTTTCTTTCCCATGGAAGTACAAGCCTTGTGTACCAGGGGAGGCAGGGCCGCTGCGGTCAGGAGCAGGGAGTGGTGTGTTCACTGCTGATGCTGACTTGACAACCTGCATTTCCCTCCTGTGCCTCAGTCTCCCTTGGGGGTGTGAGGCTGTACCTTGTGTAGAGATGAGGGAGCCAGAGGCCTGTGCCCAGGACTCCCTGAGAAATGCCAGCAGGAAATCACTGTCACGTCTGGGGAGTCTTCTTGGGCTTTCCTGGGACTTCTGATTGTGGCTTTGACACTGTCTGGAGCTCTTGCCCTGTACCATTTGGGCTGGTGGGACTGTGTCACTGTGGTAGCCACTCAGATACCCTTGGGTGTTTTAGGGGACATTTGCTAGGACACTTGGGCTGGGATCCTGACAAATCCATCCCAATCAAGCAGTAAGAAGGGTCCCTGGACTGGGCTGGTTTCACTGCGTGGTGCTGGGGGCATTCCTATAAGGACATGCTGGGGTCCAGCTGCTGTTCCCTGTTGCTTTCAGCTCCTCCTGCTTGGGAAGGCGCTGCAGGTTGCTAGCAGTAAGGAATGGATGTGTCACTGCCCTGTCTCCTGCTCAGTTTGAAGGTGTCCCCACCTACCCAGATGTTGGGAGAATGTGGAGCATTGTTGACAAGTACAAGGTGACCAAGTTCTACACAGCACCCACGGCCATCCGGCTGCTCATGAAGCATGGGGAGGAGCCTGTCAAAAAGTGAGTCCTGGTCCCCAGTCTCCTGGAGGCCCTGGCCTTGGCACAGCCAGATGATGGGGGATTGGGGGACCCAGCTCCCTCTCCTCTGAGCAGCAGCTTCCCTGTTGTCTTTACTGATCAAATCAGGACCTTCTGCCTTCCACACAGCAATACACAGGCCATGTTCTGCACTCCAGCACTAACGTGGTTACAGAACTGCTGAGCAGGTTCCCCTCTTTCACCCTCAGCTACAGCTAAGCACAGAGATAGTAGGTCCTCCCTGCTCCTGACCCAAAGCTCACAGGTGTGTGCTGGGCAGAACACCCCTTCATGTGCAACTTCTTGGCCAGAGGAAGGGAAGGAGCAGAGCCAGGTGGGAGATGGGAGAGGAGATGCCAAAATCACAGAGGTCTCCTCTCTTCCCCTGTGGAAGGGGGCTGAGAAGGGTCTGAGTCATGTCTGGAAGCCCAGAGCACACTTTGGGCAGTCTGGAGGTTGCTGCCAGCTCTGCTGTGCTGCAGGCCCATGGCTGCTGCTGTCTGTGGTCTGCTGAGCCCCTGGCAGCCTCTTCCTCTCTGCAGGTACAGCAGGAGGTCTCTGAAGGTACTGGGGAGCGTCGGTGAGCCCATCAACCCTGAAGCCTGGCTGTGGTACTACCGTGTGGTGGGAGAAGAGAGATGTCCCATTGTGGACACGTTCTGGCAGACAGAGACAGTGAGTCCTGGCCTGGGTGTCCCTGGGACCTCTTTCCCTTGTGCTGCCTTTGCAGAGGCATCCTGTTCCTGTGGGTCTGTGTACTACTTGTTTCACTTGTGTGAGGGGCTGCGGTGTGGCTGCAAGCGTTGGTTCTCCTTCTTTTCTTCCTAGGCCTCAAACAGGCTCTGAGGGGACACTTCCTGCTCCCAAGGGCTTGCTCTTGGGCCCTGCTTTCCTCCCCTTTTTCATCCACAGCAGCTCCAAAGCTTCATACCCAGACACGGGGTCCCTGTCCCACGCCGTGTCCTCCCATGTCTCTGTGACCGCCGTGAGCACTCTGGCTGGGACGTGGCGTGGCCACAGCCGATGCAGACAGCTGTGGGACAGGCTGGTGCAGCCCACACTAACTCAGTTTTACTTCTCTTTGCAGGGTGGCCACATGCTGACACCCCTCCCTGCTGCCACCCCCATGAAGCCAGGCTCTGCTGTGAGTACTTCTGTCCCCCCCAGGGACAGGGATGTCTCCCCAAGGCGTGGTGCAGCACTGCTGCAGCGCCGCTGTCTGCCCCGTGGCCTGGTGGTTACCAGCCTGCCAGCATGGTTGTGGGATGGTGCTGGACCTCGGGAGGTGCCCTCCACCCAAAATCCCAGGCCTGGCCCCGTGCAGCTGCAGTGATCAACCCCTGTGCCACAGCCTCTCCAGAGCTGCCCTTGCTCTGTCCCTGCTCCCTCTGGTTCATGGTGTGGGCTCACCTCCATGTCTCCTTGCTCTCTGCTCCCTTGGCAGGCATTCCCCTTCTTTGGTGTGGTCCCTGCTATCTTGAATGAGTCTGGGGAAGAGCTGGAAGGAGAAGCAGAAGGCTACCTGGTAAGGAAGGGGCTGATCTTCCCTCTCCCTTTCTCCCTTCCCTGTGAGCTCCAGGGTTTCCTGGTAGCATACCCACACCTCCGCTTACGCTGGGCCCACAGGAGGGACCCCCTTGGGCAGCGGGAGCTCCTGTCACTGCCATGACTCGCTGGGAGCTTATGCTGTAAACAAACTGTTCAATGGATCATGAAATGCACTTGCACACATGGGCAAGGCAGGAGGATGGGCACAACCTTCCAGCCAAGCTCCTTCCCCATGCCACTCCTGGTGAGACTTTCCCAGTGGATCAACAAGTGTCGGAGTGTCGTCACTTGCAGCCGTCTTTCCACCCTCCCTATTGCCACATGCAAAGACTGTGTCCATCTCTCTCCCTGTGGTACAAAGTCTGGCTTATTTGTTCTGGTCTCATTGACTCAGGTCTTTTTTTTTTCACCACCAGGTATTTAAGCAGCCCTGGCCAGGAATAATGCGCACGCTGTATGGAAACCACCAGCAATATGAAACCACATACTTCAAGAAGTTCCCCGGGTACTACGTGACAGGAGATGGTGAGGTTGTCTGGGGAGTGCCTGGCTGTGGAGGCTGGGGGACAGCAATTTGAATCTTGCCGTGCCCTGGCCTCAGAACCCCTTATCAGTCGCTCTGAGGGCTGGCACCGCTTCCTCACGCTGTCCTTTCTGGTTATTTTTAGGTTGCAAGAGAGATAAAGATGGCTATTACTGGATCACAGGGAGAATTGATGACATGTTGAATGTTTCTGGTAAGAAGGAGTTTTGTCTTCCATAGTGACCACTCTGGTTTTGGCCATGAGTTGAGAGACACTGTGCTTTAAGGGGATGGTCCTGACGCCTCTGTGACTCTGCCCAGCAACCTGTGCTCAAAGTAGATCTAATTGCTGGGTCAGGTTTATTGCTGAGACAGTTGAGTCTGTGACTTGGTGACTTTCTGCATCAGTTCCTCTGGTGACAAAGCACTGGAGGGAAGGAGCCTTCTCTAACCTCTTAGTGGAGGTCCTTAACCAGCCAAAGTGCCTCTGTGCTGAAGGATTTAGGGACACGGGGAATCACAAAGGTTGGGCAGGACCATGTGGTCTGTAATCCAACCTGCTCCATGTAGGGCTGACCTCAAAGCTGGGTCAGGCTCTTTGGAGCTGTCTGCAGAAAGGAAGGTTCTCCCACCTCTCCTGACTGAGTCTTAGGGATTCAGCTGCTTCTCAGCCCACAGTTTCTCACAGACTGCATTCAGTCCTCCCTCCCTCCTTTCCTGGAGGCTGTAGTTACAGGTACAGCTGGCTGGGTGATGCTGCTGTACTGCCCCTGGATCAAACTAGGTCCTAAATATGACCAGCAGCACTTGACCTTCCACCACCTGATTGTTGTGGGAGATGACCACCTTTCCATGCTTTTCTGTGACAGCATTCACAGGGTGGGATGCCAGAGTGCAGGGTCAGAGGTGTGCAGGCATGAGTCGTGCCCCTGCCCCAAGATGAGGAGCAGTTTCCCCTCCCCATGATGATGAGCGGGACCAATGCATGGTGGGGCTGGTTCCTGGGCTCTGCAGATCCAGCCTCTTTCTCCTCAGCACCTTCCAGCCAAGAGTGGCAGGTCTCCTCTTAACCTGTCCAGCTGTTCCTCAGCCTGTGCTTTATTTAATCCTGTGTCTGGGAGCAATTCCTGATCTGTTAAAGAAGCATAAAGGTGGGAGGGAGAACAGCCAGAGGAGGTGGCAGCCCATGTATGCTGCTGCAGTGAGCTTCTCTCTCCAACTGCTGTCCTTCCTCACACAAACCGATGCTCTTGTACATGTGTTTGGGGACTTTCACACTTGCAGGCCTCTTCCTCCTTGCTGCCAGGGGCTGCAGGACCCCAGCCCCATGTGGGTCTGTGAAGTATCTGCCTCCCCTTGCTTCCAGGCCACTTGCTGAGCACCGCAGAGGTGGAGTCGGCCTTGCTGGAGCACGCTGCCATCTCGGAGGCCGCGGTGGTCAGTCACCCACACCCCCTGAAAGGAGAGTGCCTCTACTGCTTTGTGACCCTGAGGGACGGCCATGACTTCACCAAGAACCTGACGGATGAGCTAAAAACAAAAGGTAGCAACAGCCAGATATGTGGGAGGTTACACGGCGGGGAGAGGGAGGACAGCGCTAGGCAGGTGATGGAGGGGTTAAGGGCGCTTGGCCGAGGGTGCCTGTGGTCTGGGGAATGCAGCACAACTGCCACAAGGTGCCCCCTCCGATCTGAGCACGGCTGGCAAAGACTATAATTAGTTCTGCCGGCCTTTGGCTGCTCATGTGATGCCACCTCTACCTCCTGGGAGCTGCCAGCGGCGTGAGGGACCTGGGTACCCAGCTGCCTTCGCAGCAGAGCTCCCGGGGCTCTCCTGGCAGACCCTGCCCTGCAGCAGGGATTGTTGGGTGGCTGGGGGGGCTCTCCTGGCAGACCCTGCCCTGCAGCAGGGATTGTTGGGTGGCTGGGGGGGCTCTCCTGGCAGACCCTGCCCTGCAGCAGGGATTGTTGGGTGGCTGGGGGGGCTCTCCTGGCAGACCCTGCCCTGCTGCAGGGATTGTTGGGTGGCTGGGGGGGCTCTCCTGGCAGACCATGCCCTGCAGCAGGGATTGTTGGGTGGCTGGGGGGTGTTTGCTCTGCTCTCAAGGGGGCTTGCTCATGGCCACAACCGACTGTGGGTCTTAACGTGCTCTTCCTGCCCGAAGAGGATGGGTGCCACATCTCCTAGTGCCCAAAATGAAAATGTCTGATTTTTTTTTTTTTTCAGTCAGAGAAAAGATTGGCCCAATAGCAACACCTGATTACATCCAGTATGCCCCCAGCCTGCCCAAAACCCGCTCAGGTAAGGGGCCCAGCGACTCCTGGGGAGGACTGAGCAGTTCCTGCCAGGGGAAGGAAATGGGCCCTGAATTACTGCTCCAGTCCCACCCAAACTCAGGTCTGGGCACCCCCCACTCCTGCTAAGGATGCTGAGATCCTGACTCCTGCTTTCTTCTCATGGCTGTTGTTACAGGAAAGATTACTAGACGGATATTAAGGAAGATAGCCAGAAACGACCGAGATCTGGGAGACATCTCCACTTTGGCAAACCCAGGCATCATAAAGCATCTCTTCAACAGCAGATGTGACACTAAACAGTAGCAGCCTGTTCCTGCTGAGCAGAATTGTAGAAGCAGCAGTGTCCTGATGAGCAGGTCTCTTGAGTAACTGCTATCTGCCCTGGGAAGGAAACCTTCACCTCTTGAATTGAATGTACAAACGTTAGGGCTGAGGGGAAGGCTGGCTTTGGAGTGGCCACAGCTCACGAGCGTGTCCACGCCTTGGAGGAGTGTGACCATTGTGTTCCAGATGGGTTCACACCTCTGAGGTTCAACCTCATGCACAGAGGGACTTGTTCTCCCTTTTCAGCACCTCGTTCTTGATTTTTAATATTTTTTTGGGGTGGGGGTGGTGTTAATTAACTATATGTAATTTATGTGGCACCTTGCACACAGTGAGAAGGAACTGGAGAGGAAGTGGTGCTGGGGTTACTCAATGCAGGCAGGCAAGGGAGGTTCATCTTGCTGCCCACATGCCAGCTAAGCTTCCTTTACCCCTCGGAGTGCTGCAGGCTGTGGGAGAACATCAGAACACTCACACATTGTGACTGTAGAGCTGAGTACCAGTTTTGCACCCACGGTTGCTAGCAGAGGTCCCCTAGCCTGAAAGGGAGGGAGGGAGCTCATGGGAGCTCTGTGCTTTAAATGGTTGTTAGAGCAGTTTGGTACCACAGTGTGCTACTTCCTGGTGCGGTCTGGTGTGTTTTATCCCAACACTGGGTCCTTCACTGGCCATGGACATGATAGGGAGCCAGGAATAGGTGGTGGGGGGAGATGTCTTGGTTGATGTGCTCCACAGTGCCCTGCTGCCCCTGGCTCATGCCTGAATGGCTCAGGGCTCTGTTTGGTACCAAAGGACAGAGGAGAGCCAAAGCTGGCAGGGGCACTTTGCCATTGTAGGCCAACCTGTGCTGCAGTGCACCACAGCCACTGCTACAGCAAAGGCAGGGCTGCCTCAGCCCTGGAGTGATGTGCTGACCTCAGAGGGGAAAAGAAGGCTGGAAGATGTTTAAAGTTAACTTTTGCTTATATCTGACGTGGCTTTATGGTGATGAGAGGGGAAGAAAAACCCTCCCAAACTTCTAGCCCAAGAGCCTGAACATCACAAGGGTCCAGCCAACACCATCCTTCGAGTGATGGTGTTTATCTCCAGCTCTGGGGCGAGCTGGGACCTGTTTGATTTCTGCACTTAACCCAAAGGAGAAATGGGCTTTAAAACACTGCAACAGGTGTTTGGGTGAGTGCCACTATCCAGGCTTCAGCCCTGGCTGGGGAACTGCCGCGGCGATGGGTGCTCAGGGCAGGTGGGGTTGGGCTGGTGTCCAAGTCCCACATCTCACCCCTCAGCTCCTGCTCTCAGTGCTGCTGCATGTCTGTGGTGTGTAACCTCAGTGGGTGCCACTGTCCCCTTTCCCCCCACCACCCCCATACCACTGGATTGTGCCACCTTGTTGACAAGGGTTCCTATGTTCTCTTCCTGTTAATGTGTCTGCTATGTAATTTTGGCTGGAGACAGCCAGAATTTTATGCAAAATTAAATAAAATAAAATGAAACCAAATAGAAACCGGCTTAGATGGTGTGCAGGGGGTGGAGGTGGTTGGATGGCTGCTGCTCAACAGCCTGTGCTGTGCCAGGGAAGGCTTCTGGGTGGTGCTGCTGCACTGGTTTTAGGCTGGGAGTCCCTGTGACTCAGAGCTGCTGCGTGGTGCTGGGACAAGGGCAGCAGCTCTGGCTCCAGTGGTGCCACCTGTGCCTCAGTCCCTCCCTGGGCTCTGACCCCCATCTGTCCACTAAGGCTCATGGAAAACGCCATCAGCCCAGCAGCCAAAGAGCTCTGGGGTGGTGCCAGCTGTCTTGCCCCTCCCAGGCCTGGTCCTCACACTGGCACAGCGATGGGTATCTGTGGTGGTCCCCAATGTCCCCGTGGGCTCAGGCTGTGGTACAGTGCTCTGCTCTCCTGCAGCTGCCACTAACCTTGTGCACTCACAGCTCCAGCAAAAGTGCTGCCACAGCTCCAGGCTGAGGCTGCTTTCCCCCAAAGCCTGTTGCACCTGCACCCCCTCCCACCAGTCCTGTCTCCGTGCTGGGGGTGTGGGGGTGGCTGTCCCTGCCCTGAAGATCTGTGGAACGTGAGGTGCAGGCACCTACCTGGCCAGGGAGGAGGCCCCCCCTCCCCTCACCATCTGAGGACACCAGACCAGGAGCACTGCTCAGATTGCACATACCTTTTAATCTCTGGCTGGGGGTAATCACAGCCCCCAGCCCAGTGAAGCAGCCACCGAGGAATCAGTGTCAGGCACAGGGCTGAACGTGTTCCAGGGTGAAAGACAGAAGCACCCGGCGCTGTGGCACTGCCAGCGGGGTGCAGGTCTGGTTGTGGTCACTCTCAGGAACTGGCCAAGGGCAGAGCTGAGCCTGCCTGGGTGCTTTACCAGGGCACTGCTACAATCACCCATCTTTCATGTTTCCCCTTGAACTGCTCAGCTGAGGAGGAAGAGGAACTGGAGGATGAAGTAAAGGCCCAAGGGCTGGAAAGCCTGCAGTCCTGTCCCTCCGCTGCTGCACAGTTCCTACCGAGTCCCAAAGCTTGCCCTCCATGGGGGCTGGTCCCAGAGCAAAGCCCTTGGCAGCTCAAGCTGCACCAGCTCCTCCTCTCCTGCTGTTCTGCCCACCCAGACCCCTGCAACCCCAGGAGGCCACAGCTGGGAGGGGACAGGGCAGCACAAAGGCATCTGCTCTTCCCGCAGGAAGAGCTGCAGAGAGGACGCTGGGGCTGGCACACAGGGCCTGGGAGCAGTGTGTCCCCACAGTCCCTCCTCCTGGGCCCCAGCCCATGGCAAACACACCCAATGGAGAACACCACCGCTCTGCAGGTCAGCTCTTCGGGCAGCAGCGTGAGGTGAGCAGGATGCAGCATGGCCTCACACGAGGTAAGGACTGTCCAGCACCGCCACCCCAGCTGCCACCCCCCCATCCGCGTGCTCGATCGCCTTCGTCCGCAGGAGGTGGCCGGCGGCCTCGTTCATCACCATCTCCTTGCCCTGCCTGCAAAGACAAGGACAGCTCAGCCCCTGCCAAGCACAAAGCCCACGGCCTTTCCACCATCTTCAATGCTTGGGTTCGTGGTCCCTGTCCCAGTGCAGGCAGGGAACGGGCAGGTACGAGCCCAGGGCTAGTGCAGAGGTCACAGCCCATTCAGTGTCTGGACTGGGCCCACTCTCAGCTGGGCTATTTTGGGTGGCCTGCTCTGCACACAGGCACTGGCAGGGCCTGGCCACTGCCACAGCCCAGCTGTTTCTGAAATGGCACAAGGACTTGAATTTATAAGCTCTGGGAATGTTCCTACGGGGTTATGCAGGTTCTAAACCAAAGCAGCAGCTATTTAGGGTCGAACATGAAAGCATCAAGCCTCCAGATATTTCTGAGACAGTCAGGGCCACAGGAAAGCACATGGCTGCATGCAGAGCCTGAGAAGTGCTTCCAGAAATCAGGGCAGGGGAGGGGGGGCTCACACCAGTGCCACTCCGCCATTCCACCAGTAACCTCCAGCACCAGCTCTGCATTTTTTTTTTAAATAAATCTTTGGCAGCAGGTACAGAGCCACAGTTCATGGCTGAACACGGTCCTCAGCTGGGGCCAGGGCAGAGACCCAGTGGTTGTGTCTGACCCCTATATCTCCACCACCCTAGAGCCATTGGCCTTGCTGCTGTGCCCAGGGTGGAGGGGAAAACTCTCCCAACCCAAGTGCTGGCTGGAGCAGGGAACCACCCAAGCACGTGTCTCACCTGACGTAGACACCAAAAATACCGAGCTCTGAGATGCACTCAGACACCTGTAGGGGACTGTGAGCCCTCAGCAAGTAGTTCATGGATGGCTGCGGTTTGATCTTATCCATCAAGATGTAAGAGGTTCTCTCAGGGCTGTCTTTGATCTTCTCCAGAACCTGCCTGAGCTCTTCACCATAAAGGTTGTTCCCTGACAACAAAACCAGTAAGTAAGCACTTCCCAGCGTAGCACGAGCCACTGGCCCCTGCGCTGCAGCCCCCGCAGCCCACACTCCAGCCCAGGGGCCCAGGGAGCAGCACTACCCTACAGCTGTCACCAGTCCCTATGGCTACAAGCAGCTACCAGCCACCCCACGTGCCCTCTGCCCCTCAGCACAGGTCCAGAAGCCATCACAGATCTACTGCCACTCCTGGATACAGCATGAGCCCCAGTGAAACCCACATGGACCCAGCCCAACTCGTACCTCCACCTTCTCGCTGCGGCTTCAGCACAAAGCGGTCGGGGTCAGCGACAGCCACAGCAGCTATCTTGTCACCCTCTTCGCCCTGGCAGGAAAGGATGGGAGGATCAAAGCATCAGGGAGGAGCAGGGGCTGAGCAGGACCAGTGAGGTACAAGAAGCATCGTGCAGGCCAAGCACCTATCTGTATGTTTGTGCCACTCCAGCCCACTCACCATGTCCAGGGAATAGAGTCCGGCAAACGTCGCCCGTAGCCGAGCGATGGCCTCGGCGCGGCCTGGCAGTAACCTCTCCAGCGTCCCTGGCCGGCTCAGCTCCTGCTGAACCTTCTTGGTGCCTGCAAGTTGGGTGGCAATGTCAGGACACTTCACTGCCCTTGATCTCTCCAGCAACAACCGTGCCTCCCAGTTCTGAGACAGAGAGAGTGCAACCATCATGTCAGGAAAAAGAACAAACCACAAAACAAACCAACAAACAACCCCAAAACTGACCGACCAGCCAAGGTTTCTCGACTCTTTCCTGTTCCAAGTACTGACATACTATTTGCCTCCTCCCTCCCTCCCTGCCTGGCCAGAATGGGGTGGGAATGACATGCTGGGGACGTGAAGACACGTGAGACACGTTTCTCACGTGGATTTCCCACCGTTTCTGGGAAAGGCACAACCAGGTTAGCACACTGCCTTGGCTGCACTCCCCCCCCCAGCTTGGCCAGTGCTGCCACCTCCAGACAACAGCAAGATCAGGCCTGTATTAACGTCACTACCTGCAGCCTAACAGCCCTAGTAGAGAACAGAAATCTATCTGTGGGTCAAGCCTAAACCACTGAAGCAGGTGCCAGTACCTGCACTAACCTGTAGTTTACAGGAGCTGCAGTAGGAGACCACCATGAGTGGCTCCTGGAGAAGAAATCAGATCACTGGGACAGGCTGCCCAGAGAGGTTGTGGAGTCTCCTTCTCTGGAGACATTCAAGACCAATCTGGACATGTTCCTGTGTGATCTAATCGAGGTGACCCTGCTCAGGCAGGGGGTTGGACTAGATGATCTTTCGAGGTCCCATCCAACCCCTACCATTCTCTGAAAGCCACTCACTTTTCTCACCACTCGAGTGCCAGCGACACCCACTTGCACAGTGGAGTCCCAGACCCCCAGTGCCATAAGCCCCACCACACAGGACTATCCCCACCAAGGACAGGGCAGATGCCCTTGGGATCATGGGGCATTTCAGCCTCCCTGGGCACAAAACCCCAGCGTGGGCAGCTTCCCCAGCAGCCCCGTCAGCAACTGACCTGCTGGTCGTAGTTCTTTGGCACGTAGCCCTCTCTGTAGTACACCACTGCTACCTCCTGGCCGTCCCTGGAACGGAAACCAGAAGCACTCAGAACCAGGCCAGCCCTTGCCCGAGCCCCGCCAGCACCAGGGGGCAGTGACAGAATCAGGTCCACAGCGCATTACAGGCTTTGTCCCTTCTCCTTGTCCTCCTGAGCTGAGCTGCCCCTGGCTGGTTCTGCCAGGGAAAGCAGAGGGAGCTGACACCTGGCCTCTGCCCTAACCCAAGGCTCAATAACTCAGGCTCCCAGCCCAGCAAGGGGGGTTAAGGACTCAATTTCAAGTAGCTTTTGCCATGGGGAGCCAGGCCTGGGAGACTTGTGAAGCTGGGAGGGAACAGGGTCCTTCCCTGATGGCAATTCAAGGCAGGACACCAACTCCACGACCTGCCCAGGCAACACAACACCCTGCCCGTGCAGGGCTGTCCGCACCCCCACAGCGCCACGAGAACCGCCCGCGGGCAGGGAAAGCGGCACAGAAACTGCTGGCAGCCAGGCAGCAAAGCTGTGAAGGCATCTGCCAGCAGGAGGAGAGGATGCTCCAGGGGAAGTACAGCGGATGCACTTTCCCCTCCGCTGTCTGGTGCTGATGAATGTGTTTGTGAATTAAGCACAACAGAGGCACCTAAGGTCAAACCATGGAAAAATTAAATTAACTACAGAAAAAGAAAACATTGGCACAAAACTATATCTTCTTTTAAGCTTGTACAGCTCCAAGCACGTTGCCCTGGAAATAGGATAAATGTCATGCTTGGGAGCAGCTGCCAGCACGCCCTGACCTCCGCTGGGAGCGGGCAAGACACCGTGTGTGTTCAAACCCAACAGACACCACAAGGACATGCAACGCTTCCTCCTCTAGCACTAACCCAGCACAACTGCCCCTGGCAGAGCATCACGTGAACAGTGAAGGGGACACGTCTCCGTGGATGCCTCTGGAGCAGCCAGGGCTCCTCACAGCAGATGTGTGTGAGGAAGTAAAGATCCCACAGAGCTCTGAAGGCTGTTGCTGGAAGGAGGGACATTATGTTTCCAGCTGCAGGGACTGACGTGTGTATGCAGAAGTCTCACCACTGGGAAAATAAAATCACTTCAGCTCTAAGGGGAAGCAGCAGCCTGGGGCACAGAAGAGAACTGCTTTGTCAGAGTCACTATTTACACTCCAAGCATACCCCCAGCTTGGGCTGAAAGTTCTCCTTTACAGCCCTGTGTGCCCAAGGCACAGGCAGGAATGCACACCTTGGCTCATACTCACATATACAGCCTCTTGGCTTCATCCAGAGAGCCCTCCTCAAACACATCTCTGAACCGCTTCCTGATGACCCGGATATCCCTGCCAAGAGAGGGACCGTCACCAGGCTGGGCACAGATACTGGAGCTGGACATCTCAGGTGGAACTGGTGCCTCCAGCAAGGAGGATCTGCAGGCAGCTGCACAACCAACCTCAGGCTTCATACTACGGAGCCAGAGGAATCCTGCAGACCTGACAGCCCAAGCTGTAGCACCTCTTGTGTTCCCAGGCCAAAGCCAGTAGGAAGCAGAAGGCATACCTACACACTCTGCAATTCTCCATACTCACCTTTTACCTCCTAAAATGTTTCTAAGAGAAGCCAACATTTTGTTTTGGTTTGTGGTTGTTGGGTTTTGGTATTTTGTGGGATTTATTTTTTTTTAATTTTATTTTACTCCCTACATAACAGATTTGTGGCTGTTGGTTTCAAAGCCAAGAGCTGCAGACAGATGAGTGACTCCCTACATGCCTTCCCTCCTCCATGCTTTATATAGTCTCTCCTCCACACAGCGGCAGTGTGGACTTGCTGATCTGGAGAGCAGCAACACACCTCCCACAGCTCCAGCACTGGCTCAGGGCAAGACCTTATCAAAACACCTCCTTGCCCTTTGCCCCACCACCACATTGCTTACTTTGCCCAAATCTTTCACACTGGGTTTGAAGCTGCATTAATTGAGCTTTTATGAAACACCCTGTACCCAATCCCAAGTCAGAGAGCAAGCAGGACCCTCAGTAACCCTGCTCTGCTGCTTCTTGTCTTCTCTAAAAGACTTTGCCCACAAGGCAAAGGCACAAAAATCAGCAAAGGAGCAGCCCTGGAGACAAAGTCTCCACCAAAGTCTCTTTTGGTGACTGCTGATATGTCCAGCAAAGCGCTGGTGAGGGGCTTTGGGAGGCTGGTAAGAAAACAGCAGTGGGTGCTAAGGCTGGGCAAGCCACTGAAGGAACACAGATGAGAGCTGCCTAAGAGACCACTGAGTACAGTCCAAGATGAAGGCTGCCCTGTTCCACACCAAGACATGCCCTCTCACAGCCCCAGAAACTATAGAGTCTTTTAACTTTATCCTTGAGTAAAAAGCAAACAGATTCTGTACACCTCCATCTTTCCCCAGCCTGCTCCTACACTCCCACCACCACAACAGGCCTGGAGACACCCCACCAGCTGCCCTGAGGGAAGACACCATGGCCTGGGCAGCAGCTGGCTCTCCTTCCCTTTCCACAACTCAACCATCTCCTTCCTTTCCCACCCCAGGAAAATTCAACCTTTACCTGTTCCAAAGCTCATTTTCTACACATCGCTGATCAAAAATGTTCCTCTGGACTTCTTCCACCAGAAACATCACCACAGCACTGGAAGAGAAACCAGTGACATCATTACACCCAGAAATACCCCCCACACCCCCAGGACCACCAACTTTTGGCCTCTCTGATTCAGGGTGACTGCATTGCTCCTGTTCATCATCCCCTGTGTTTCTAAGGGTCAGTGTTTAAAGAGTGCAGTACTCATCCTGTGGAGTTACCAGCCCACTGTGGAGCATAAGCACAGGGCTGGGAGGAGACATGAGCTCTGTGCAGGGCTGCTGAACCCCACAACCCCTCCCGAGTCCTTCTGCACCTCGTCTCCTTCGCGACCCAGCAGCCTCATGCGCCAAGACAACCACACTGCTCTTCCCAGGGTGCCACCAGCTTTTCAAAAGCAGCTTGTCCAGCAATCAGCACCTAAGCACATGCAGCCCCAGACAGGATAACCCAGCTCCAGCACTGCCTCTCTCCTCACCTTGGAGAGCCGTAGAGCTCCCACGCTTTTGCGATGCCCAAGGCAAGCCCTCTCGCGGGGTTGTTGGGCAGCAGGCGCGATGCCTCCTCTGACTTTCCCAGCACTTTCAACACCTGCCTGTGGGACAGAGGGGAGAAAAAAACCACCCAAACCAGCTGTAAGTGCTGTGATAGCCCCCAGGGGGCCCAGGGACCGTGCGGACACAGGCAGCAGCTTACCCATGGACCACAGCAGTGCGGGAGGTGAGGCCTCCGAAGCTGGCAGCAATGGTGTTTATTTCTATCTGCTTCAGAGCCGGTTTCCCATCCATCCCGCAGTCACACATGTAATCAGAGCGGTTTATGCCTAAGAACACAGACTGAAACAGAGAGGAGGGGAAGTGGGTTCTCCTGTTGCCTTTAAGTGCGAATCCCTTTGATGACCCTGCTTCAAAATCCTCCTGGGGCAGATCCAGTCACCTTCGCTTTGATAAAACCCTCTGCAAGATGTGTCTGTGGGTGTTCTGGCCCTTGCTCAGGTCCCTCAGTACTCCAGAGGTATTAACAAGGCTCGTGGGAGTAAAAGCATTTCTGCAGGAACAGCCTGTCTGGCTCAGGTCCTGACATGGCACACACCCTCGACCTCTTCCCGAGGGTCCCAGAGGACAAACCGTATTAAATCCTCCCATCCAAGAAGGTTTCCAGCTGCATTAACCAAAGGGCACAACTTCCAAACAGGGCAAGGTCCTGAGCTCACAGGCTGTAACTGATGCATCAAAGTGTAGGGAGTGACCAGTCTGACCAGGGGGCAGTTCAAAGCCTGCAGCAGCAAGCATCTGGACAGAGACCAGGCAATCCCACCGCAGTGCGGCTGCTGACCACCGGGCTCTCCTGCCAAGGTACCTGAGCCAAGCCTTCTTCCAAAACTTGCATGTGGATTTTGAAGAGTCGAGCTGTGAAGTCATCTACCTTGATGGTGCTAGAGGGAAGGAAAGACCAGATCAGTCCCTTAACACTGTCACTGAGGAACAAGAAGATTAATTCCTCTCCAGAAAAAAAAAAACCCAAAACCCAAAAAAAAGCGCCTTACCAGGGACATCCTCCAGCAGAAGTAGCAGGACTGTGGCTAGACCAAGTCCTGCAGCACTGTTAGGCATGTCACCATGAATGCCCTTTTCATCCAGGGCCCCAGTGCATAACTGTAACACAAATCCAGTTTGCACAGCACAGCCACTCCACAAAAATCCAGTTTGCACAGCACAGCCACTCCACAAAAATCACTGCCATGCTGAGGTGAATTTCTTTTGCAGGGCAGAGAGATAGGACAAGTGAAAGCAAAGCAATGCCACAGAATCCTGAGGATATAGGAAAGAAATCCAAAGTCTCTCTGTGCCTGCAACACAGTCCATAGAAGAAGCCTCAAAGTTGCATCAAATTCCTCATCCTGCTGGGCTCCAAGTCCCACACACTGTGGTGCCACGTGCATCAGCGTCCCTGACAGAGTAGGTCTGGCAGTTCTTTAGGGTCCCAAATCCCCAAGCCAGCTGTGAGCAGCACCTCTGAGGAACTGACCCGAGACACACTCCTTGCCCAAGGAGGCAGCACAGGACAGGTACCCAAGTCCACACAAGCCCCAGGAGCTGCATTCCTTAACCACAGGCCCCCACAAGCTCTGGGTGCAGTTAGCTCTGGAGCAGGCAGACTCATCAAGGATGGAAAAGACCTTCAAGATCATCAAGTCCAACTGTCAGTCCTACACCGCTGTAATGTCTCAGCCATCTCCCAAAGTGCCACATCTACCTGTTTTTGAATGGCTCCAGAGACAGCAATTCCCTGGGCAGCCTGTCCCAGTGTTTCACCACTCTTTTGGTTAAGAAATTTTTCCTAATATCCAAAACTGAATCTCCCCTGGCACAATTTGAATCCATTCCCTCTTGTCCTGTCTCTAGTTATTAGGGAGAAGAGGCCAATCCCCACCTCACTACAACCTCCTTTCAGGTAGCTGTAGGGAGTGATAAGGTCCCACCTCAGCCTCCTCTTCAGGCTGAAAAGCCCCAGCTCCCTCAGCCTCTCCTGGTAAGACTTAGTTTTCAAATCCCCTTCTTAAAGGGGCTCTGAGGGGTCAGGTTGTAGTAGAACAAGGCTCCTTGTCTTGGTCCCTGTGCTCCAAAGCCATCAGCACCTGCACAGAGAGGCAGCACAGAACAGGCAACAGGAGGGGAAAGGGGGTTTGTGGGGTCCACAGTCACAGATGGGTCACTCTGAACAGGGCAACAGCCAGAGATAAATCCAGCAGAGCTCACGGGCCAAAGCTGACCAGTCCTCCAACATCCAGAGCTTGCAGGTCACCCTCCCAGCTATGCTGGAAAAGCAGGGGACACAGGGTGACTGATGAGAGGTAGGTGTGGAGGGAGGAACAAACACCTCTTCATAACTGCAGGTAGGCAGCAGAGCAGCTATCGGATAGCCACAGGCAGAAGTACAATGAGACCAAAACAGACTACTAAGTATAGGACTCAAAGAAGCCCCCAGAAACTTAAATTTAAGACCTAAGGGACAAGGAGCTCACAAGTAAAAATTCACAAGCTTGAAACACTGGCAAAATTGAAGACTGTTGCCAGGAGTCAACTCCTGGCCAGATGTCCCTTCTTCTGAGTCCAAAGGAGACCTTCAAAACACAAGAGACTGATGGGAATCAGTCTTAGGACAAATAATGCAACAGATGAGATGATTCCTTCAGAGGAATTCCACAAACAGCTGGAAGGTGGGAATGCCAAAGAGTGATAAACAGTTCACATTTAAAATAGTTCAGTAAAATGCAACATAGAAGAAAGTTACCTGGCCAGAGTATGCTCCAGGAATTCCCTGTTTTGGCTAATAGCATCCACCAGCAGGTTAAAATCTTGTTGCACAGCATATGCTTGTTTGAACAGGGCACTTGGTACTGCAGATGGGAACAGCGTGAAGGGAGCATAATTTACCACCTGCAAGCAAGAAGGCAGCAGAGAATCAGGTCTTGACACGAGGGTCTACAGGGCTGGAAATCCACCCTAGACTATGCAGTTTAAACCACTTGGGTGAAGGCTCAAGCCATCCTCAGGTCCTTCTGGTGCAGCCTGGACACCATGCCCCATCCCTGCTGACCCATGACTTTTGATGGCTTTGCTTTATGAGCTGCCCACGGGGCACTGTGGAGGCAGGAACAGCTGCTCCAGAGCTCCAGCTGGGCTGAGTGCTTCCCTCTGAAGGACGCTCCCTTTCCACCTCAAGTGGAAAGCGGTGTCGCCAAAATGCCTCAGTTCCAGAGAAAAGGTGAATTTCTCAGCCATGTGTTTTAGCCATCAAGTCACTTCCTTTGATGTGGGGTGAGACAAGGGTACAGGGTCACCAGGGGTGACACTCCTCAGCTCAGGCACAGGGCCACCCTCAATGCCAAAGTATTACATCAGAGAGAAGTTCCCAGTTCAATCTGACTTTTACAAGAGGGACACGGGCAGTGCATTTGGCCTCTCCTGATGGGCTCCCTCCTCCTGTCACCCTTTGAGGTTCCCTCAGAGCCCTGACCTGACCATGGGACTGGCTGGCATCAAAGAGTGACCCCCGTGGTGCAAACCTCCTTCCCTACACCTCTGCCAGCATCAAGCACAGCTACCTGCTTGCTCCCAGGCTCCCCTGGGACCTGTCCCCAATGCTGTCCCACCCTTCTTGCCCAGAGGTACCCCTGCAACAGACTGAGCCCCACATCTGCACTTCCACCCCGGGTACTTCTTCCTGAGACCCCTCCAACAGGCTGAGCCCCACATCTGCATCCCCACCCCAGCAGCTGCCAGAGGTTTACATGGGAATCCCACCCATCTGCCACCTCTGTCCCCTCACCTCGGCAATGGGGTAAAAGCTGCCTTGTAGTGGAAGGACCCCGAAACCAAAGGTCCCTCCAGGAGATGCCCCTCA
>VXBZ01002879.1:470684-506927 GCA_013399135.1 Heliornis fulica
CCCCGGAGAGCGATTGGCAGCGCACTAAACCTATCAGCGTTTGCCAATGAGGCTGACTGAGGCCGATGGGGCGGGGCTGAGAGCGCGCATGCGGGCCTGGGGACGGGAAGGTGTGACGTCACGCTGTGATGTCAGGCGTGGGGAGTGAGGTGGAGGGGAGTCAGCCAGTGCTCTACGGGCCATGCTGCGGCAGAAGGGGCTCGGTGGGCTGCGGGCAGAGGGGCTGCAGGCCTGGCTGGGCCGGGTGATGCACCCAGGCTGTTGTGGTGGCCTGGCAACCCGAGAAGGTGGCCAAGGTGGCCAGTGGCATCGTGGCCTGTGCCTGGAACAGGGCGGCCAGCAGGAGCAGGGATGGAATTGTCCCATTGTGCTCAGCTCTNACCTATCAGCGTTTGCCAATGAGGCTGACTGAGGCCGATGGGGCGGGGCTGAGAGCGCGCATGCGGGCCTGGTGACGGGAAGGTGTGACGTCATGCTGTGATGTCAGGCGTGGGGAGTGAGGTGGAGGGGAGTCAGCCAGTGCTCTACGGGCCATGCTGCGGCAGAAGGGGCTCGGTGGGCTGCGGGCAGAGGGGCTGCAGGCCTGGCTGGGCCGGGTGATGCACCCAGGCTGTTGTGGTGGCCTGGCAACCCGAGAAGGGGGCCAAGGTGGCCAGTGGCATCGTGGCCTGTGCCTGGAACAGGGCGGNTTCGACGATCTTAAAGGTCTCCTTCAAACCCAAGAGATTAAATGATGCTATGACTCTATGTCCATAGCTCTGAATACCAGGAGCTTGGGTGTGGCTGGACTTGCAGGGTTGCCACCATGGTCCCTCAGGAGAGCTCCAGCTTGGGGGGGACCCATGGAACCTGAAAGACTATCCCAAGAGCTGGGCAGGCCTGCTCACCCCAGTGCTGCCTTGCCTCGCCCAGAGTGTATTGGTGGCATCACCACAGAGAACTGGTGAGCTGGGCCTTGGTGTACTGCACGCTGTGAGCTGAGGCTGCTGTGAACCAAAAGCAATAGAGAACAGTTTCATGTGAACCCATTGGCACTTCCTTAGCTACTGGAGCTGCTTCATATTGCCTTCATAGGAGCTGAAACTCACCTTTTTCAGGTGGGGAAGATGGAGGAATTGCAAGCCTGGCTTGGGAAATTAAAGGACTGGTGCTGGAAACATCTTTGCGTTTTCCATTTCCTCAGCACCTTCATCGCCCACAGCCCTTTGCCACACTGCACCAACAGGGCCTGAAAAAGGAGGGGCTGGGGTACCTCGGTGCAGTCCAGCCCATTGGTAGCTCCCATCTAAGTGTCCCCTGGTTGTTCCCAGAATGCTGTTGAGTGCACCAGGTGTCCCCAAGGAGTCACCCTTGGCTGTGAGCAGTGCCATGGTAGGGAGGCACTCCTGCTCCTCGGAGGTCCCTGGGATGCCCCGCGGTGTATTGCGAGCCGATATTTTTCTCCTACTTGAGACGTGTGTTTACGCTCACTTTGTCTCAGCTCATCAGGAGATAGAGTTGCTCTCTGCTCTGGTTTCAGGCAGATCCAAGGCTGGGGGCTGTTCTGTGCCTCTTCGGTCAAGTACATCTGGTAAATCTCAGATTTCAGAACAGTTTAATGTACTTGCAGGACATGCATTTCCCAGCAATAGGGCTCGAAATGGCACAGTGACAAATGGAGAGCTTATTTCTGCCAGAACGTGTCTGTATTAGGAACAGATAAAACATGTTTATGTGTAAGTAAATCCAAACCAAAACAGGTCCTTACCATGTTTTGTTTAAATATACAAAGGAACTGTCAGCCCTAACTTGCTCTGCCCTTACAATAGGTGTACTAAAAGGAAACAGCCCTAACACCGTTGGCAGTAAGGTACCATCAACACAAGGGTGTGACTAGGAGAAAGATTTATTGTCATCACAAGGCAATCATCTGTGTACCTCCTGGAGTAATGTAATTACTGAAGCATTTTCACAGCACATTTATGATATAACCGTGAGGCTCCAACAAAAGCAGGAGGGCTGGACTTGGGTTGTGACCTGCGTTAACATTTGAAACCATCACGTGCTGGTGAAGAGAGGGTTGAGTGATGCCTGTGTGCAGTCAGTGTAACAGCAGCTGAACACCAGCCTCAGTTCTGCATCTTTGTTTTGATGTAATTTTTCACTAACACAGCTTAGGGAACATAACAAGTAAATCCATTTATGGTGTCCAAATCCTGCAATGACAAACCCAGGAAACTGAATTATTTCACTGTGCTGCCTGTGGATGCTGATTTTTTCTGTCTGCACTACCACTGGGGATTAGCTTGGACATTTCCTCACATCAGGAATGAGAGAGGGAAGGGGCTGGACTCTAACCCACCTGCTGTTCACTGTGAAAGCATCTCTAGGACGAGGCCAGAGTGGCTGTGGCTTCACTTAGCCAAGCCTTGAAAACCTCCCAGGACAGAGACCTGCCAGCCTCCTGGGTGAGCTGTCCCAGGGCTGTAAGATACCTCACTGGTCTGCCTGGGAGGAAGATGGGATCCTTTCCTTGCTTGGTCACTGATTTGCTGATGAGGTTTGGCAAGTGACTTTATCTTTTGCCTCAGTTTCCCATCTACCCAAAGAGCTGCTGATACCCAGCAGCAAAAGCAGCACCAGGTCTGGAATGGTACCAAGTGCCAAACCTTGCAGCAAGCCCTTCACCCCAGAGCATGTCCGTGTAGGGGAGTCCTGGACCCATCCAATCTGCAGAGAGCCTCTGGGTGCATTAAGACTGTATATATATACATACATATGCATATATTAACCTACAGCATAACAGCTGAGTGGGGGAGCCTGGCTGACACACTCACACCATGCTCACATGTGTTGCTCATACCCTCACCCACACCTACACCCTGGGGCAGGAAGGGAAAGCCCCCAGCGACCACTGCGGGACACATTCAGAGGGGGTGCAGAGCAGCCTCCCTCCATGGGACATGCCTGCCCATGGTGGAGGGATTTCTCCAGTGAGGAATGGGCAGTACCTCTTGTCACACTCAGTTGCCTGCCACAGACAGATCATAACTGGTGTCAGGCCAAGACAACTGTCTTTTCATACAATTACCAGTGCCAGGAGTTGTCCTGGTCACTGCAAGCCTCCGAGCTCTGCTTTTAGAGACTTCTCTCTGAAATAAAGCTCTGTGATTACAGAACCCACCTTGTCTCTTTTCTGGACTTGAGAGTCCTACTCCTTCCTCTCTGCCATCCCCTTGATCAGTAACTGTGGGTTCACACCTTAACTAATATGGATCCAGGCTGTAAATTTGGAATTGGATTGTAGATCCAGTCTTGTGTCACTGGAAAATTGCCCTGCACTGGGAACCTACTTGGACCCCCTCCACTGGGCAAGGTCTGCTTGCTTGTGTGTTCCTCAAGAGGTGGAAGTGAGGAACAAAGTCCAACAGTTTTAACGGTGATGTAGAAGGACGGAGTTTACTCAAACAGAAGCATTTTTCCTCGCAATCCTCGGTCCTGGCAGGGAACTGAGTCCCCTCTCCTCTCAATTTGCTCTGAGTCTCTAAGAAAGGGCATAAAAACTGAATTTCTAAGAAAATCCTGCAAAAAATTGTCCAGTTTCATCGCAAGTTAAGCTGTAAAAAAGGTGTTGCCCCATCCTTGAGACCTTCCAGAATGAATGCACCCTGACTGGAGAAACTTTTTATAGAGAGCTCTGGCTTGCCTTTTCTTTCTCTTTTCCAAATTCAGCCTGGAGGATGAGATCGTTTCACAGTAATCCAGGAGCCTGGGGAGGATTTGTGCATGCAAATAGCCCATAATCTCTGCTACAGCATCAGAGAGCTGCAATGCAGCTCAGAGAAGGTTAAATGATAAAAAAATATGGCAGACACGGTAAGTATTTGGCATGTTACATGCAACAAAAGATGAGCAACAGCAACTGGGACATTATCTTTATTTGCTAAAAATAGAGTCCCACAAAGTTTAAAGAAAAGCACTTTACACTTGTAAACCTCTACCTCTGGCGGTTCAAGAGCCTTTAAAGATGGGCTTTGGGGCTTTGGGGCGTCACGTCCCCTTTCAGCGGCATCCCAGGGCTCAGACAATTGAAACTCAATACACCAGCCACGACACGGGGTGGGGGGGATAAATCGTTGTGACCAGACCCTGCTTTCCTCCCTCATCAGCACCTGATGCGTGAGCTTTGCGGCGGGTACATCCCCACGCAGCCGCATCCCGCACGCAGGATGCCCGTGGCACAGCCCAGCCCACCCCCCCCCAGGCTACACAGGGCAGAGGCAGCCCGGCACCAAGGGCACCGGCAGAGCCACCAGAAAGGGAGCAGATCGTGTGCCCACGACGCTGCTGAGTTATGCGTGGGCATTTGATACACTGCAGCTGACGGGCTGGTGGCAGAGCTGGGTGCCTGGCTGCCCGTCTGCGCCGTCAAAGAATCGCTCAGCAGCCTCACACGGGCACACATGCCTGGTACTCTGTAATGGGGGCTGAAAAAAGTAAATCTCCCAATTATACTTTGATTTCCAGCTGCAAAGAAACTGACTTGCCCAAGTCTGAGCTTTGGCCAACTCTGTTGCATCTTGGGATACTTGTGCATTAATGCAGAAGCTCGTTTTTGTGTTACAATAGCACAGAAGCCATGAACTTGACCCCACAAGTGGAGGGGATGATGTGATGTTTGGCACCCACCAAATAAAGACTGAACAATGGGGCTATTTTCGTGGAAGAGGGTTCAGAGGGCTCCCTGGGGAGCTGAACCATCCTCTGGCCCATCATGCACAAGAATAACAAGACAGAGCTCTTGCACCCTGGCTTCTCTGTGGTACAAATATCAGCTCCAGCCAGGGCATGAAAGAAATCCATTGTCTCTAAGGCTGTATTTCCATGCGAAATGCTCTGGTAAGGCCAGAAATCTTAACCCTCCCCTACCACGTGTGCCTATTGTTTGAAGTACAGAACAATTGAAGGGTGCTCTCATGAGCTAAAGATAGAAAAGCAGCTGGTGCTGTCTTTTTCCCTGTAACTGAGAATAAAACAATGCCCAAGTATTGTCTGCATTGCTGGAGCGGTGACATTGGACTCTCTGCCAAGAGAGCATCCAAAAGATCAATGAAATCCAAGTTATTTATAAATGGACAGTGTCATTTCTTCCCCAAAGTAATTTCACTTCCTTAGCTTTTCCACCAGGCCTTTCTGTGCCATGAAGTGGCCATGGAGTGATGTATAAATAGCTCTGAACCAGGCCACAAGAGAGGCAGCTGGACTGGCTGGCGGAAAGCAAAGCTGCTGTGCTGAACCTGAGTATGGTTGTAGCCTTGCTTCCCCGAGCTGTGCCCAAGCTTCTGCAGCACCATGGTGGGGACCAGCCACAGTTGCTGATCCCATCTGCTGCGAGGGAGAAGTTCCCTGTAGGCACAGACCTGGCAGCTGCCACACTGGTTGTGCACAGACCCACCAGCTGGTCTTTTGGGGCCAGAGTCCCACCAACACCAGGAGTTGTTTCCTTGGGCAGGTTTTTTTGAGGTTTATTTGACCCATTGGGTAACAAACAGGCATCAGCACAGGCTGCATGTGTGTGTCCAGCTCAGCTGCTGTGCTGGGATGCTGAAGCCCATTGAGCCTGAACACCATGGGACCGAGCCTTGCTTAGGGACAGGGGACATCTTGCAGGGGAAAACTGCTGTCTGAAAGATGGTAACCCACCAGAGTGAATGCAGTCTACAGACCACTGCAGTTTGGAGAAAAAAAACTCCATCTTGTCTGATGTGCCATAATGAGGCGAGAAGGTTTCCTGTCCTGATGTGAGGACATGCAGGAATATTGCTCCCTCCTAGGTAACAGCCAGTCTTGAGAGAGGTCCAAGCCTACCAAATCTCAGGATCTCAGGAAGTATTTGTTCCTGCTCCATCTTGAACAGTTGTCCCTTGTAATGAGATAAAGAGAGTTGAATCTAGTGTGAAGCTTGATGACTGAGTGCAGTGGGGACAACAAGCCCAGCTGTGTCTGAACCCACAATGAGAAGAAGGCCTTTGCCAAGTCAAGGAAACAACAGTTATATCTAAGCAGAATGTCCCAGCCCAGCACAGTCACTTCCATCAGCTTATCTCCTCAGCCTGGCCCAAGTCTAGGTTCTCATGGAGCAAAGGAGAAGGTGCATGAGGAGTGAAGAGGGCAGGAGACTATGATGGGGTCATCCCAGGGACCAATGCTCTGCAAGTGGATAGTTATGTGGGCTTGGGGTGTGTGCAGATGCTACCCAAACTTGTGCTCCCAGATCTCAAAGCAGATGAAAACTGGTGTAAAACCAGAAGAGTTAGGAGCTGATCCTGCATGTGGACTGGCAGAACCATGTCCTGGCAGACGCAGGTTCTGAGAGGAGGCCGAGAGCTTATCCCACTGCTGAGATGCTCATGGCAAAGGTACTTGGCACCAGACCTGCCAAAGGCCTCAGGTCCCTCCAGTGTGGGTGGAAATCTGACTCAGAGCCCAGAACAGAGAGGCAAAAGACCACCAGGGTAACCTCAGAGGGACCTGTGGTCCAGCAGCACCCATGGCTCTTCAGGGCACTGAAACTCTGCTGTCTCAGCCAGGATGAGCACCTCTGGCTCTGCTCCAGTTCTGTGCCTTCCTTGCAGTCTCCAAGAGCTGCTCTGTGCCAGGGTCTGTCCTGGAAGGCCAGCTGCAATCAAGGTGCTATTAAGTATTCAAATGAACAGGGCAAGGTCCTCTTTTGTCTCCTTGTTTTGAAGTGTATTTCCAAAACCACAAGTGAAGGCTCACACATTCCTGTAATTTTTGCAGTGTTCAATACAACCTCCATTCAACAGATGCTTTATGGTGGCAATCCCCAGAAGAAAACCACTCAAACCTGGTAAATTCAAAGTGAACAAACAAAACCTCTCCAACTTGCCCAATCTCCAAGTGATCTCACTGTCTTCATGCCTGCATGTGACTTCCCAGCACCTCACCTGCTAACTCTGGATGCTAATTTCTCACGTTATGTCTCTTCCAGGCACTTTCTCAATCCTGATGTTCATTTTGGAGTCTTCCTGCATGCAGTGTTAGCACAGCACCTGCAGGCTCAGCCATCAGCATGTCCAGCACAGCACCTGCAGGCTCAGCCATCAGCATGTCCATGCTGCCCAAGCCTCTTGCCATGGCAAAGTGTGTACCAGCAGCTTTGTGTGTGCTCCTGAAGGGTCATGGAGGCAGCATTTCATCTCCAGCCAAAGAACAGCCAGCACAGGACAGGGAGACCAGCACTGGTTTCAGGAGTTGGACATCCAGGGTATTCATGCTGGGAAGTCCCTGAGGAGCTCTGAGATTTGGGGATCCAGTGGTAACTCCATCACAAGCCCCATGGGAGCCTCTGCCCTTTGGGGTTCTTGTGGTGGCATCGCTGCTCCCCCCATCTCCTGCTGATGTCAAGGGGGGAAAGTTGTGCTGGTGGCTGCTGTCTCTCTTGCCCTGTGAGACAGAGCTGTGGGGGTTTAGGGGTTGCTTTGGAGGGAGCTGAGGCCAGGCTGAGCCAGAGGGACGTTGTCAGGCTGGCAGTGCCGGCCTGTCACCTCTGCCTGTCTCACAAGCAGCATTCTTGCTCGATGGAAATATGCCTGAAATAGCCCCTCCACAGATTGTCTTTATCTAATCAGCAGCCTTTGCACCCCTCTCCAGTGCATTTCAGGGAGCTGATAGCGGGGATATGTTAAGTGTGGAAGCCTCTAGCAAACTGCCTGACACGTTGAGTAATTCTCCTTCCTGCCACTTATCAGGGTCTGCTAATAGGAAACATTCCTCCTGGGGGCTGGGGGGCAGCTGGGGGACTTCTCCAGAGAGGGCAACTGGGCCCCTGGCACCCTCCTGGCTCTCTGGGGCTGAGTGGGACCTGATGTGACCAGAAAATGTTCATTGAGGGGCAGCTCTGCAGTCTGGTGCTGGTGGTGTCCTGCCCCATTAGGGTATGGCTGAGGACCCCCATACTCTTCTGTGGGACACCAACATCAAGCACAGAACTATGAGGGGAAGAATGGGGGTGCCTCAGTGGTCAGGGGAGATGTTCCCACTGCTGAGGATGGTCATGTAGGACTGATGGGATATTCGGGCAGACTGTTTGCTTTGGGCAATAGCCACCTAAAGCAAACTGCCCTCTGCTCAAAGGCTCCTCAGTGTGCCCTTGGGGTTCTGTGGGAGGTCCTTCGGAGCTCTCTGTAGCCACTGCCCCACTCAGGATGCTTCATCACACCTGTCCAAGCAGGGCAGAGCTCAGGCCTTGCCAGCAACATGAGGATGAGCTTCCTGCCACCCTGAAAACCACATCATAAACTCCAGCGCTGAAAATGCCCAAACCCAGCGGAAGTGCAGTTCAGCAGCTGCTGGAGCTTCCATTCCACATCTCCCCTTCTACAGATCTGCTCAGCCTTTGATGGATCCTGCTGGAACCTCTTCAAAGAGGGAGAGAAACTAGGGCAAACAGAAGGAACTGCAGAAGGAATCTCCGAAAATAAAATCTCTTTAAAGATAAGGCAGGGGTGGGGGTGAGCAGGGCGTGAAGTGAGTACATGCCCTGAGAAGAATGTGTGAGGCTGGGCCAGCTGGTAGGTCTGGGCTGAGCGCTCGTCCCACTGCTGAGATGCTCATGGCAAAGGTACTTGGCACCAGACCCACCAAAGGCCTCAGGTCCCTCCAGCGTGTGGGTGGAAATCTGACTCGGAGCCCAGAACAGAGAGGCAAAAGACCACCAGGGTAACCTCAGAGGAACCTGTGGTCCAGCAGCACCCATGGCTCTTCAGGGCACTGAAATTCTGCTGTCTCAGCCAGGATGAGCACCTCTGGCACACCATGTCAAGAGGAACCTCAGGACTGGTATTCCCCCTGATGTCCTCCCCAGAAGAGTAGCTATAGACACATCAACAGAATCCAGATCCACACCAGCTTCTGCCAAACCCTGATGAGAACCTGAGATTCTAAACACTGGTCTGGTGAGAGAACACCCACATGGGGCATAGAGATGGGTGTTTGCTGATGTGCTTAGAGTCACCTTTTCCATACTACAGACTCTCCTCCATGGGAGCATTTTAATTCATGGGGAAAGCAGACACCATTCAATGCCCTTATGCTACACTGTGCAGCCAATGAAGGCAATATCAACCCATCCCTGAGCCCAGCTATCATCTCTGCTGGGGCTCAAGCCACAGGAAACATGTCTGCAGTCCTTCTCCATCCCATGAATCTCCCAGACTTCATTCCACAGCAGTGTGGGAGGGCAGAAGACCAGCCTGTCAAGGGGGTATCAGGGAGACAGTACTGGGAACCCCGACTCAAGGGGTACAGCAGCAGTGCCTGGCTTAGGTTCAGGGTAGGCTCTGGAGCTGCAAAAATCTCTCTGCAACCTGGGCTGTGTGCCCAGGCTGAAGCCACATGCCCTAAGCAGCTCCTGTGGTGCTGTTCTTACTGTGACAGAGGCTGTGCCACATCCAGCCTGGGCACAGCACCATGCAGCTAGGCTGTAATCATGCCTTGCCTCAGCTTCCCCTACTCTCAAGATGATATAACAACCCCAAGTTACTTTGGGTTGTGAGGGGTGCTGACTGGGGAATAACAAAACCCTGTAGCCAAGGGCCCTGGCTCTCTGGTATCACCTTGATGGGGTTATTTCTAATTCCTGTATCCCCAGCACATGACTACACAAATGGGGATCCAAGAGGTGGTTTGTCACCAAGGCACTCCCCAACTAAGGATGGTCACCCATCCAGGCCACCTAGGAGGGCAGCTGCTGTCCCTCTCTGCATGTGCACATGGGGCTCCCAAGTCACCCAGCTCTGGTTAAGTTAATTCCCAGCTCCAGAGGCAGCTGCATCTCATTTCACACAGGTCTGCGTTGAATCCAAGCCCCTGCTCCCACCCGGGGCATGGAGGGCCGTCATGTCTGGGAAGGAGCCCACTGTGGCAGGGCATCACATCCTGGCTGCAATCTCTGGGCTGCTCTGTGGGGTCCTTTGCCCTGGGGAAGGTGTGTGCCAGTCCTGCCCTTGACATCAAACACCCTGGCCTGGTGTGGGCAGGAGGGAGAGGGGGTGCACAAAAGGCATCCAGACCTGCTTTGCTTTTTAAGCACCCCAAAGCAAAGGTGAAGAAAGGAGCAGAGCACTGGGTGGACAGGCATGAAGGACCTTTGGGGAGGCAGCAACACTGCCAGCCCAGAGAACAGAAACCTTGTTCCATGTCAGATGCCAGGAACGAAAATGGCTTTTCCTTGAGCCTGGCACAGAAATCCCATGTGGCACAGGGGTGGGTCTGACTGCCCACTGCTTGGCCCTGTTCCCATCTCAGACAGCCCACGGTGGAGCCCTGCGCTGTGGTCACTGCAGTTGGTGATCATGGTGTCTTTGGGTGCTGCCCAGGTAAAATGGTGTGAAGGAAACCCAGAAGCCTCTGTGGAGAGACCTTTCACCTGGCCTTAGCCATGAACCAAGCTTCCAAGCCAAGGCAAGAGAGTTCTGGGAGCACAACCCAGGGGTTTACTGCTGGGCAGAGCTTTCCCAGGGCAAAGCCTGTCCATGACAGCAAGACCAAGCAGGGCACTCAAGCCTCCCTGCCCAGCATTGTGCCTGTCCCTGAGGCTGCCCACAAACTGCTACAGCTCCGGGGAGCATCGACCCCTGTGGCAAAACCATCAAGTTTCACTTGCCTAGAACCAGAAAATTCTGCTGTTTGTGAGGGTTGGTGTTGAATGGGCAGTGGCCAGTGTGCCTTGGGAAACAAACTGAGCCCTTTGAGAGGACAAGGAAGTAGCAGAGACCAAGCCCCAAGGTCCTTCCCTGGTTCCCTGCTCCCAGACAGTGTGTCTGGGGAGAAGCTGAACCAGAGCTGAGTGAGAGCTTGGGATGCTCCTGCTTGGAAAGCCATCAGCCACACAGATCTCAGCAGGCAGCAGCTCTCCTGCCCGGGTGCGAGGAAGGAGCAGGAGGACCGATTGCTCAGGTGCAGGAGGAAACAGGGAAGCTCTCGCCCCTGCAGACCCTGCCAGAGCAGGCGGTGGGGCAGGCTCGGAGAGCTGCGCTGCCTCCCTGAGCCGGAGTCTCTCGCTCTGCCTTTGTACTCGCCTGACAATACAGGAATAAAAATAACCAGGCTGCGTTTGCAGAGAGATAAAAGTGAAGTTTGCCTTTTGTGTCTCTCCGGGCAGTGGGACAGCAGCACCAATGGAGCTGTGTGGACATGACACATGGGAATTTCTGACATATCTTTTCCCACTCTGACCTTGACAGACACAATAAAAAGGGGCTTTGCTGAACACACACACAGCCACTCAGTCCTATCACCAAGGTTAGTAATAAAGAGCATGTCTGTGTGCACGCTTGTCCTCGGCTACTAACCCGCTTCACCTCAGCAGGGTGGATGTTCCTGGAGGACAGGGGTGCTGGGGAGGGTGGGACAGATCTGGATCAGGAGCATTTTTGCTGAGGTCCATGCACCTTGCCAGGTTGGTGGCTACCAGCAGCGGTTACGTTCGTGATAGCTGTGGAGTTTCAGAGCTCTGCCCTGTGATACCACATTGGATGGATATTAGAAAGAGCTCTCGTAAAAGAGCTTTTCCAAGCAGCAGTTCTAGAAGGAATCTTCCCAGGAATAATACCTCCAGTTTTGCTTTATTTTCCTGGAATGTTGCCTTGCAAAACAGATCCAGGTCTTTGCAAAGGTTTTGTGCAAGGTACCGGGGCTCCAACAGGTCTGTGGAGCTGGAATAGGTTTTAGCTGAGGTTATCAGGGAAGGGGTGTTGTGGATAGTCTCTAGTGATGCCTAGAGTACGGGTGTGGATTTTGACACCAAAGCGACGCTGGCTCACCACGCTGAGACTTGTAGTGTGGGGCTGATAGCAGCAGAAGGGGAAGTGTTTGGTCATTGTCTTGTATCACAGTTATTATTAGCTAGTATTGTTGTCTCTGTCTTCTCTCACTCTCTAAAATTAAAAGTGCATTTGGTGACTGTGTTGCTCTCGGTTAGCATCTGAGCGGTGGGTGCTTTCCCCATGCACTGACTCCTTGTCCCTTCCCTCCTTTCAGTGTTCAGGTGCCTTTCACTCTTCCTTCACTGCTACCAAGGCTTCCTCCAGCTGAGCAAGATGTCTATGCTGGACATGAGCGAGTTTGGGGAGGCTGCTGATTACCTCCGGAAAAGCTACACAGAGCAGCTGAAGCTTCAGACAATCCCATTTGATGGTAAGACCTTAAGGCAGTTCTCAACATAGACCCATGTGTGCCCCTAGCCAGCCCCTTGGCCATGGCTCTCCTTGAAGTCCATCCCTGTCCCTTTACCAGTCCAGCTCCTTCTGGTATCACAGGGGCTGCAGAATTTCCCCCACCACCCTGGAGGAGAGGAAGATCTCAGTAGTAGGGAAAGCAGGTTTATGACTTTTCCCTTGTTAGTTGAGGTGCAGGTGGAGGTGGCCCTTCATCTCCCCTGACCCTGAGGGGCAAGAAGAGCTGAGGGACATGAGCAGAGGGACTGGAGCCAAAGCTTTTTCCAGCTCTGTTTTGTTTTGGGGGTATCTTCTCTGTCCCAGTCACCCTGCTGTACTGCAGCTCACCAAGCTCAGGCTCCAGCACCCAATGTGGCAAATGAGGAGAGTTTTGCTTCTTCTCATTGTCCTTTTTTCATGATGGTCCAAGTGCAAGCACGCATGAAGCAGCAGATTGGCATCAGGCTACAAGTTGACTCTGGCAAAGTAAACAGCTGCCAAACATGAAGAAGGCAAAGAAATCCCAGCTCCAGGAACAAAATGTAGGAAGGAAAAATCGGTGTCCTTCTGTGTTATCAGACTGCATTCATGTGGCTTTCAGTTGATAATTTCAAATGATTTCCTACACTTCCACCAGTTTTGTGCCTGGTCTTCCCTTCCCTTCTTCCCTTTACCCTTTTCTTTCTCCTCCAGGAAAGAAGCGAGCTTGGATCCCGGATGAAAAAGAAGCTTACATTGAAGTGGAAATCAAAGAAAGCTCTGGTGGCAAAATCACCGTGGAAACCAAAAATAAGGAAGTAAGCAAAATACCTTTCATTTTCCAAGGGGGAGCAAGTGTGTGTGCAGAGGGGGGCTGAGCGTGACAAGATCACGTCTGAACCTAGCTGAGCTCTTGCTGATAACCCCTCAACGCTTGGCGATCAGTCATGCCCCGAGGGGACGCGCACCGCAGTGTGTCAGGACACGTAGGCCAGCTACTTTCCAAGAGCAGCAACGGTTCAGCATCCCCCCACCGAGGGTTTGCTTTCAACCACGGTTTACTGGGCAAGACGGAGTGAAGGGTGGAAGGGCTGCCCGCCGGCAGCGCCTGCCCCAGCACAGCCCTTTGCCATGCTGAACCGCTGCCTGGCTCCTCTCACGGGTTGAAACCAGAGGTAAGGGGCCAATGGGCCAATTCCTGCTCATTTTAACTGGGATTTGCAGTGCAGGGAGTGGTGCTGTTGGGAGAACAGGTGCTGGGAGAAGGGTAGGACCAGCTGTGTCCTGTGGTGAGGGTCCTGAAGCAGGAGGGAGGCAAAGCAACAGGGATCAGCTGGATTTTGTCAAGATAATACCCAGTGCAAATAACTGCAAATGAGCTTAATTAATATTCCTTTCTTGGCTATGAGAGTTGTAGGGCTTTACAACTTCAGTTCAGGGACTAGTACTGGTGTAGAGCTGTGAAAAAGAATGAGGACCTGACCAGGCAGTAAATAGTAGAGTTTATTATTTCTATTTGTCACCTAGTCATCACAGAACTGAGAGGTGCTCCTGTCTGCTGAATTTAAAAGAAATATATGTGAGCGTCTTTGAAAAGCATCAAGGCTTTTGAAAATATTTTTGCTGGAAACTGGTATAAAAAAGTAAAGAAATTTTCCCTCTCCAAAACAAAACTTACTGGGGAGGGGATATACATTTAACAAGTTTATTCTGGCATTTAAAAGATCTTCAGCATCTGCTAACAAAACAGTTCGCAGACCTTTTTTGCCATTCCCTCTTGAAACTGTCTTTTTAAACAATTTGTCATGGATTTACAAAATCTGAGACTCTATCTTCTTGCCCTGGATCAGCATTTCCAGTAGAAACTGTTTCAAGAGACTATTAATACCCCACGATTATCCTTCTATCTACACTCCACTTTTAGCACCTAATGCCTTTTAACACCATGTTCTTCATACTTACCTGTGAAAATATCCTCAAACAAACCTCTCTGAAAAGTTTCATTTAACCTTTATTAACAAGACCATTTGCTAAATCCAGCTTCTTCCATTCAGGTCAGATAGGTAATGTGATAGTTTCCCAGCTTGGCTTCACAGGATTAAATCAATCCAGCCCTAAGTGATGGGGTCCAGCCTTCAGCTGTTTGCCCAAATAACCAGGGATCTCTCCAGGCAAAAGATGGCACCACGGTGGGGTTTTAAGCTGGGAAGAGCAAAGGGCAGGGGTGTTGAGCATGTTGTGGGGTGGTATCTTGGTGGCCCTGATTAGGACCCCCTCTGTCAGGCTCAGCCACAGCCTGTTACCCTGTGGAAGGAATGGGTCTGGGGCTTGCTTGTCTCAGCAGGACTTGGTGGCCAGGGCGCTGGTGGTGCTCCCCTAGCTCTGTCACACCAAAATGGAGGGCAACCCTGGCTGGAGGACAGCAAGCACAGAGCCAGGGTTGTCCACACTGTGGGACTGTCAGTATGTCCACCCACCTGGTGGGTCTTAGGGGAGAAGGTGTTTGGTGGGGTCTGGGGTCCATCTGATGTCCCCCCCTCTTCCGGCAGACGCGGGTGGTGAAGGAGGATGATTTGCAGCCCATGAACCCCCCCAAGTTCGACATGATCGAGGACATGGCCATGCTGACACACCTCAATGAGGCCTCTGTGCTCTACAACCTGAAGCGCCGCTACTCCCACTGGATGATCTACGTAAGCTGATGGTGTCTAAGGAGTGGGGTGGTCACACCATGATTGGGGTGTGAAGGAGTTCCAGGCCTCCCACCCCCATCCCTCATATGCCCCCTTTTATCCCCACAGACCTATTCGGGGCTCTTCTGTGTCACCATCAACCCCTACAAGTGGCTGCCCGTCTACACCGCGCCCGTGGTGGCAGCCTACAAGGGCAAGCGGCGCTCTGAGGCCCCCCCGCACATCTACTCCATCGCCGACAACGCCTACAATGACATGCTGCGCAGTAAGCCCTCACCTTAGGGACCCCCATCCTGGGGGGGTCTGGGCTCCTGGGGCAGGGGCTGAGGTGGGTGCCACCAGCCTAACACCTGCTCCTTCTCTTCCAGACCGTGAAAACCAGTCCATGCTCATCACGTAAGTGCCTCTCCACGCCCTCCCCTTGCGCAGTTGAGGCCCCCCATGCTTCCCTCCTAGGGGAGCCCTGGGCAGGCACCTTGTGCCTTAGGAGGGGTCCCCTGGCCACATCACCCCCCAACCCTGGCAGCTGTTGGACCCTCTGTCCCTTCCTGCCCAGCCTGCTGCTGCCACCATGCCAGGTGACCAAGCCCCGTGCGGGTTTGGCAGGCAGGCTCCCCCGCACCCCGACAGCTGCTGTGGGGGGCCCCAGCCACCATTGTCCTCTGAGGAGTGAGAGGAAGCAGAGCTGGAGGCCAAGGCCAGAGGGAGATGGCGGCAGCGGCCAGAGGGGCAGTGGCGGGGGAGGAGGGTGACGTGGGAGAGTGTAGGCCAGGTTGATTTCAAGTGACATATAGATAAGGGCTATATAAAGGACTCTAAAGGACCCTACGCCGCTGCCAGGAGCCACGGACATTTTTAGCCTCGGCCATAGCCTAATTAGGAAAGGCAGGGGCTGCGGAGAGATGCTTGGCGCGTGTCCGGTGGCAGCTCCGCGCTCCGGCTCCCTCCCGGCTCTTTGTGATCTGGGATTACAATGGGAGAGCAGCTAACTATAGGGATGAGCTCAGGGGCCTGCCAGCCACCCGCGCCCTGTGCTGGGCATGCCAGCCCCTGCGCTTACCCGGCAGGATTCACCCCAGTGCAGTGCTGCCACCATCTCCAAGACCCCCCCAACAGAGTGGGGCGTGCTGAAACTACCCAAACTGGAGCAGGCAAGGCCAGATCCTGCCTTATCCTGGACAGCTGAAGCCCTGGGGCCAGGGCCGTTCGGTCTTGGTGGGTGCTGGCACTTCCCGCCATATCTGTGGCGGGCAGCTGACCCCCTGCAGCACCTCTGAGGAATCAGGCAGAACTCGAGCTTGTAGCTGCAGGACATGGCCAGGATGGAGCTGGGGTTTGCTCCAAAGACAAGCCCCAAAGACAAGCATGTACACCCCCGAGCTGGGGTGGGGGTTGATAGTGCCACCCTGCCTGTTCCACCGATGCTGTGCTTCTCCCTCCTGGCGTGATGAGGGGGCAGCAGGTCGGCAGAGTCTCTGTGTGAAGTGTTGCCTGTTTTTTACCTCATGTCCTTGATCTGTGTATTTCTGTTACTCTAAGCGGAGAATCTGGTGCTGGTAAGACTGTAAACACCAAGCGGGTCATTCAGTACTTTGCCATTGTCGCAGCCTTGGGCGACACACCGGGCAAGAAATTAGTAAGACCCTCTTTTGGAACGAGTTCTTGCTGTTTTCTTCCTTTCTTTATTTTTTTTCTTCTTTTTATTTTTCCCTCCCCCCCCCCCCCTTCCCCTTTCTTCTTTTTACTTTTTTTTTTTTTTTTCTTCCCACAACTTTTTGCATTTGGAAGCGTGTTTTGGTCTGTCCTACCCAGGGCTTGGCTTTTCCCTGACTTTTGAACAAGCAAGGCTTGAAATAATTCTGCTCAAGGGGAAATGGATATTTTTTTTATGTGGCTGTTCAATCTGTGCAGCCTGGAAGAGATGCATTAGATGCCCTCTTTACCTTCTCTTCCTCCTTCAACACCCCACAGATCTTCTTAAGGAGCATTAAAAGAATGGAATAAACCTGCCATTTCCCACCTTGCCTCTTTTAAGCCTTGCTTTTCATCCTTTTCTCCTTTTTTTTCCCTTCCTCTTGTTCATTTTGACCCTTTTCTACCTTGTGCTTTTCTTGCTCTTGTTTTGATTCTTGCATTTCTTTGGTGTTGGTTATTTTTGAGCTGCCCTTGCAATTGCTTATTTCTTCTTGATATGTTGAGGCTCCAGCCTGCTTTTCCCTTGTAGAAGCAAATTGGCTGCTTTAGGTATCATACAAGCAATACTTCTTTACTCTTCTTTGGGTTTGGATATAACTGTTCTTGCTTTTTGATGCATTTCTTGTTTTTCTTGAGCTAATCTCTTTAACAACTTTTTGGCATCTCTTCTAAAGTTTAATCCTCCCATTATTTTTTTTTTCTTGGACTTTTTTGGCACTAAATGGTCATGCCCTGCTTTTCTGACCATGCTTCTTGTGGTTCTTGCCTGGCTTTTCTGGATTTCTAAAGACAATTCTCTTTCCTTTCTCTAGGCAGCTCTTGCCACTAAAACTGGGGTAAGTGTTGTGGACTCCTAATCTTTAATGCTGAGGACGCAGTTCTGCTGCACAGAGTTCAGATCTATGTCGGGGGTGGGCAGGGGGTGAGGAATGCCCATGTGGGGCCTCTGCCTTGGGTCTGGGAGCAAGGGTTTAGTAAACTGCTTCATATCTCCCAGCTTCCCATGGTGTGAAGCTTTGGTGGTTTTCTCTCCGTGACTTTCTCCCAACCTCTTCTCTAAAGGATCATTGCTCTTCAGTCTCTCGTTTCTAGGCAGCAAGGTGCTTGCCTGGGGCATGTGTGGGCTCCTCCAAAGGGGAGGTGAAGCCCCATCCCTCTGAGCTGTTGAAGCCCTCCACTAGGCTCAAGACCCAGCTGAGGGTGTTGGCAGCACTGTGCTCTGCCTGCAGACCAGGACCCTGATGGTGCTGTGCTATTCCCCCCTCTGCAAAGACCTGAACTGGCTCAGCTCACCACATTGCAGGCAGACGATGTCCGTCTCTGGGCTGCGTTTCTGGGGTGCTTGCTTAGCTCCAAGGAAACAACCCAGTGCCTTTGGAGATCCAGCAAAGGGTCAGTCCCTGGTACTCCCAGCACCCCAAGGGCTCGGCTGTTTCAGCAGCACAGTCCTATGTCCTTGTCCCTCCACTCTGCTGAGGGACAGCCTTTAGCTGATGCACACTCTTGAGTGGGGGATGCTCATTGACACACGAGTGCTTGAGCAAACTTACCAAGAGTGAGATAGCGGGGTCTGAATGTGTGGGTCTGACACAGCCCCCATTAAATCTCAGAGGCTGAATTTAAAGATAGGAGATCAAAGGATATCCCAGTGACAGATTACAGTCAGGAAAACTGTGATTCACAGCTGCTCACAGCTTTGCCCTTCACATGCCTGGAGCTGCAGAGGTGGGGAGCAGTCATGGGTTGAAAAGACAGAATGACTTTTGGTGGGCAGAGCCCAGAGCTGATGTTTCCTACCTAAGGGAAGCTCTGTGGACTGTAACATGTCAGAACATGGGCAAAAGCTCTCATAAAAACTGCTGAGGGTGACTGTGCCAACCATTGTCAAACCCTACCATCCTTTGTGTAGCTTGTCATGAGTCTCTTGCTTCTCTCCTCGAATTCTTGTCCTGCTGTGCCTGCACTAGGTGGGGGCCATCTCTTTCTCTGTGATCTTTCTGTGGGGGACATGAATGGACAAACAGGGTTTGAGAAAATCAGTCTTGTGGCTTGCTCAGGAGAGCTCAAGTGAGTTCAGCAGGTCACAGCAACTGGAACCTGTGATTTGTCCCTGCCACTCTGTGACCCTGCTGAGCACGTTGGTGGTGTAGGGAGTCATACATCAAACCCGTCTTCTGGACCTCTTCTTTTCAGTGTGCTGTGATTTGAACTGTCCAAGACTTTGGTTTGGTGAAGGAGGAAATGCCCGATGGTATCAAAGTGCCTGAACTGTTTCAGACTGTGGTGGCAATGCTTGCTGTGGGTTTGCATACTGCAGCAACCTAAGAAGGGAGTTAAGGACTGCTGTGTGCAGAGGGGACAGTAGGCTGGATCTTCAGAGGGACAAGTTTAGGCAAGGAGAAGTCCACAGTGAGCACTGCTGCAAAGCCGAGCTCTGCTGACCTCTACACCAAGGCATTGCCTCATGAGACACGGAGAGACCTCAGGAGCAGCAGGCTCTTAAGGACAGCTAAGGAGTGTAGTGGGCAGATGGTGCAGGGAGCCCCACTGTTTCTCTGTGTTGTTGGTAACAGATGCCCTCCAGCTGGGTGGGAGCTGACATGTCCTCTGGTTTTGTTTCCCAGGGCACCCTCGAAGATCAAATCATTGAGGCTAACCCAGCTATGGAAGCTTTCGGCAATGCCAAGACCATAAGAAATGACAACTCCTCGCGTTTTGTGAGTGTCTTAGCAAGACACAGCTGATGTGCTGTGCTTGTGCAAGCTGACTGCACCACTGGTGGTATTGTTTTAGTATGACATGAGCCAAAGGCACCGAGCAGGAAACCAGCGCTGCTTCCTACTGGGATGGAAGAGCTGGGGCCAGGCTGCTTCTGGTTACATCAGTGCAGTAGATGGTGCACTGGCCATAATGACTCACTCTGCTGTCACAGCTTGTGGCTGCAGACAAGTCCCTTACAAAAGCAGGGAGTGCCCCCCAAAGTTGGGAAGGCCAGTAGGCACAGCCTGGGTGCTGGAGCTGGGGCAGGCAAGCGTGTGCTTTCCAGGGAGCAGCATCCTTTGGGATAAGGCCAGCCTGGGTCTGCTGTAGGATACAGAGCTTTCCAACCACAGCCTGCTTTGATGGCTCTTCTTGAGGGAAAAGCCACTTCTGGGTGAGATTCCCCAGCACACCACAGAGTGGGAGGCTGTGAGCAGACTCAGCAGAAGGGCTGGGCTTAGCTTTAAGAACAGTTTTAAGGACAGGGATTTACCTTCTGGGAGCAAAGTTTCTGCCTGCCTAGTGTTTAAAGCCTTAGATGATGCTGTCTGACCCTCTGCACATTACAAACCAGAGGACTTAACCCACCTGCCCCATCCAGAGCCCAGTAACCTGCCTGGCATCAGCAGACACATAAGAAGTGGGAAATTACCACCATCTCGTAGTAGTCTGAGGTTTCTAGGAGCTGTTCAGAACTGTGTCTGTGGAGCTGAGCCCAACACTTACCTCTGATGCACCTTTTCAGGGCAAGTTCATCCGGATCCATTTTGGCCCCTCGGGGAAGCTGGCCTCGGCAGACATCGACATCTGTGAGTAAACACGTGCCAGCTGTGCTGGGCAGGGATTTCACCTCACTGTGCTCATGCTGGGGCAGCTCCAGGAAAGAACAGGCCTTCCTGTAATGTCTCTGCCCTATTGACTTCTAGATCTTCTGGAAAAATCAAGAGTGATTTTCCAGCAACCCAAAGAGCGAAGCTACCACATCTACTACCAGATCCTCTCTGGGAAGAAACCAGAGCTGCAAGGTAAGGTGGCCAAAGCCTTTACAGCATGGTTGGCTTGAAAATAACCCCAGAGAGCTGTTGTTGGCTTTGGGAATGAGCAAACCCAGCTCACCATGCTGCCCTCGAAAGCTTCACTAGCTGTGCAGGATCATAGGATTGGAGGGTAATTCAGGGTGGAGGGGATTTCAAGAGGTCATCTAGTCCAGCCTCCTTTATCCTCACAGAGTAAGCCAAACTAAAGCACTTTCTTCAGCTGTCTAAGAGCAGACAAGTGGTCACTCAAGGTCTGTCTGCAGGGTGAAGGCACTTTGTAAATCTGCCTGGCATAGAGTTCTTGTGGTGTGGCAGGTACAGCACTGACCTCAGCAGGTGCAGCTACTCATTTTGGGGTATGGGGAAGTGTTTTACAGCCTACCCTGAGCTCCTCCAGCCAGTTGAGTGAGATGGCCTCTTTCAGGTGAGCGTGAAAGCAGCTGCCAGCTCACTCACAGCAGCAGCCCAGTGCAGACATATCTTAGATGTGCTCCTCAGGACAGTCCCAGCTGACCTGAATTTGTGCTGGGGCAGTCCTGTGCTCTGAGCAGCCCTGCCCTCCAGGTGTTGGAGAGCACAGGAAACCTTTCCATGCTGCAGAAAGATGTTTGGTCCCTGGGGTGGTCAGCCTCTTGGCTGATGGCTCTTGAGCTTGTTGCTGGCTTGAGAACAATACCTTATTAGGCAGGTCTGGAGAGCTCTGCAGAGCAGTAATCTTATCTGGTGGTCACAAGGACATGGGTGGCCACTTCTAAATCAGTCTGCAGTCAAGCCATATCCCAAGATAGCAGGCAGAAGGTACATAACAGAGGAGATGGACCCACGTGTGGGCCTGCCTGGGCTTACAGAGACAGCCCCACAAGCTAGTGCCCTCCAGTTGAGACCCATGAAGATGTCTTCATCTGTATCCCAGGTTGTCCCTCTGCCCCCGCTTCTCCTCTGTCACATTGGCCTCACCATTTCTGTGTCTTCCTCCAACAGATATGCTGCTGCTCTCCCTCAATCCCTACGACTACCACTTCTGCTCGCAGGGTGTTACAACTGTGGACAACCTGGATGATGGCGAGGAACTCATGGCAACAGATGTACGTGTAGCTCTTTCCCACTGCACAGCCTGAGGCAGGGGCCTGGGGAAGGGCACAACCTCCTTCTGAGCAGACATGGGGATGTGTCTCACCTTCCCTGTGCCACTCTCTAAAGTTCCCTCTGGTTTATTGGCAGTCACTCTGCATGTGCTCTGAGCCTACAAAGGGCAGAGTGACTCTGATTTCCATCAACAGCCTCCTCCAGGCAGAGAAGGGAGAGCAATTATTATGATGGATTATTAGTAATTATTGGATTAATAATTTAATAATTATTAATAATAATTAATGGATTCTTAGTAATTATTAGAGTATTAGGAAGGGTCTGTAGCTGATGAACATTTCCCTTGGCTCCCATGAGAAGATAAGACCTTGGCTTGGGAAACCTCCTTCTTGAGGATGCTAAGCTCATCCTTTTGCTTTCAAATAGACCTTGTGGGACCTGGACTCCCATTCAAAATCCCATGCATGGACAGGATTCCTTTGCTGGGTGCCCACAGGATAGGCCATCCTTCCCAGAGCCCCAGGATAGGGACAATGCCTTAGGAGGTCGTAGGAAGACCATCGCTCACCTCAGAACGGTGATTTCATTCTATCTGCACTGCTTTGTCTCTCCTCAGCACGCCATGGACATCTTGGGCTTCAGCAACGATGAGAAATACGGCTCCTATAAAATAGTGGGCGCTATCATGCACTTTGGCAACATGAAGTTCAAGCAAAAGCAGCGAGAAGAGCAGGCAGAGGCTGATGGCACTGAAAGTGAGTTTGGCCCCATGCTGTCACATCTGATCATGTAAATTCCTCCAAGGGCAGACTGTGGTAACTTCCATGGCCTGGTCTGGGAATGTCAGTGACCATGATCCCAAGCAACCACACTGTGTTAGGACCCACTTCAGGTGCACAAGTCCTTGAGAGGGAATATTTAGGACAGCCTTTCTAACAAGCACTAGGTGGTCTCATCTTAATCTCAGGCTTGCCCCAGCAGCATCACAGGCTGTCACACCCTGGCTGTGCTTTGCCTTGTTCGGTGTTCTCCTGCCCTTCATTACTTCTTCTCTTGTCCTTCATTAGATAATATTCCAGAGTAGGTTGTCCACAGAGTGTGAGCCAGGCCATGATCAGGACTGCAAGGACCTGCACAAGTCTCTGCCTGGAGACCAGTAGGATACAGTCATTTTTTAAGCTTTTTCTTGTTCATTGCTTGGGAACATCCAATGCAAATCAGAGATCTAGGAGGACAGTCAGGCTGCAGAGCAAACCCAAAAATTCAGAATAGTCAGATCTCAAATATCTCCTATTGCTTTTGCACTGCTGCAAAAGGCAACTCAGACCCTGGGCAGCTTCGAGGAGAGGCTGACTTTCCAGCATGTGGGAGGATGAGAAGGGGGAGCCCTATCACTTAATTGGAAGGCTTTAGCAGTAACTATACATCAGCTGAGGCAGGAATCCAGCAGAAACAACTACCTGGATCACACCTTGTCATTCTAACATTCTTGAAGGAAGAGCTCTGCTTGCCTCAGGAATGTCAATGCAGGATCCAGCTGCTACCTGGTAATTAAAGAAGATTTTGATCTAGCAGTGATTTCCCTGCAGAGGTGATTTTCTAGCTACAATCTGCTATTACGAGTCTGTTAAAGATAAGAAGGAAAACCACCTCTCTTCTGGTCAGATCAAATTAATTGCATGGAATCCAAGCTTCTTCTGGAAAATGCAGAGACGTCCCCAGATCAAGAAGACTCAAAAACCTGATAGGCACCTGATAAGGTGCAGCAGGTCTGCTGCAGTCATCTCCTCCAAACAATAACTTCTCAGGCAGAAGGTCCAGACTTTGAAAGAATCACACAATATCCAGTGTGGAAAATCACACTAGACACTGAGGAGACACTCAAGCAGGTGGAAAAACTAGTATAGTTAGCACTGATCAGCAGAAGAGCTGGGAACGTTTTGTTTTAATTTTCTTCCTTGCTGTCTTCTCATGCCTCTGTCCTGTTTTCCAGGTGCTGACAAAGCTGCCTACCTCATGGGAATCAGCTCAGCTGACCTCATCAAGGGGTTGCTCCACCCTCGTGTGAAAGTGGGCAATGAATACGTGACCAAAGGTCAGAACGTGGAGCAGGTGAGTGTGCTGGGACACGGGCTCCCTGCTCCTGTTGGTGTGTGACTCCTGCAGGCAGGTCCCCTGCGTAACATCCTCTGAACTGGGCGACTGGTTCACTCTCACGGGTTTAGGAGGAGACTCCAGAGATACAGCCACAGTTGCTGGCTTTTAGCAGCTGGGAAAGTAGGTGGCAGAGCTGGCAGATAAGTTTGGATATTAACTGAGGCTGGAGGTTCAATGCAATACCTTTGAAATGTGGGTGGGATCACAGCCAGAAGAGGTCCAGTTTCTATGGATCTTCAGAGACCATCGCGCTCCCACGAAGAGTTCAGCTTTGTAAAGTAGAAAACTCATCTAAATACTCATCTAAAATGCATCAAAACTGATCCTGTGAGAGACTCAAATGCACCAAAAATGTATCTTGTTAGATTCCAGCCACATCACAGTCAGGAACCCAAACCTGGCCTCAGTAGTGGAAACCGGTCCTTGAGTAAAATTCAAGAGGACTTTAGGAGCTGGTGTCTTGTCCAAAGTGAGCTGTAGGCCCTTGCCATACACAAGGCTTCTGAAAATACCACTTGAAACTGAATCTGTATTGTAAAACCTTCATGGCTAAGACCAAGCCAGGGACACAAGAACACACTTGTAAGCATACAGAAACTAATCTTAGAGCATCTACTGGATTCTCTGGATCTGTCTGTCCTTTGTGTGCCAGAGGAGCTGTCTTCTTCAGCCTTTAGGTCCTAAAAAAGCAGGGAGAAGCATAAGTGCTCATGACCTACTCCCTGATTTGCTTTGGCAGGTTGTCTACGCTGTGGGAGCCCTGGCTAAAGCCACCTATGATCGCATGTTCAAGTGGCTGGTGACTCGGATCAACAAGACCCTTGACACCAAGCTGGCCAGACAGTTCTTCATCGGAGTACTGGACATCGCAGGCTTCGAGATCTTTGATGTGAGTTCTGCAGCCCCCCTGCAATGTGTGTGTGGGAATGTTGTAGCCAGACAGCTCAGTCCCCAGCTGTCTCCTCTCCTCCAAGAAACTGCTGTCCTTAAGAAGAAAAAGAGCTCTTGTCTGAATTACTTTATCTGGAGCAACTAGGCAGGTCACAAGGACTGTTCTGACATTCCTGTGGGTATGTCTCCAGTGATCCCTGGCTACCTGCTCAGGTAGTAATGCAGCTGAGGCTAGTATAGATCACTCTTCACACCCAGACAAAGCAGAAGAGTGAATCCCTTTACAGCTGCAGCTCCTCCTTCTGACACAGGTTTGCTTTATTCTTGCAGTTCAACAGCTTTGAGCAGCTGTGCATCAACTTCACCAACGAGAAGCTGCAACAGTTCTTCAACCACCACATGTTTGTCCTGGAGCAAGAGGAATACAAGAAGGAAGGCATTGAATGGGTCTTCATTGACTTTGGCCTAGATCTGCAGGCTTGCATTGACCTGATTGAGAAGGTAAAGTCCAAGTGTGGCATGGGAATGGTACTTCTGGCAGGTGGCTTGTTTGCAAAGACTGGAGCAGTGAGAGGGGCTCTGTGACCAGAGATTAAATTATTCCCTCCCTGGTCAGTGTCAAGTGCCCGACTTTGTTTTCCCCACACTTAACACTCTGAGCCTCCAGCCCACTGAGTCTTTTTTGACACAAGTTTTGACTTTATGAAACCACAGAAATTCTGTTCTGCCCATCACTGTGCCAAAAGACCCGATAATCTCTGCCCCCTCCTTCATGGCCACTTGCTGTCCCTCAGTGCCTCTTACTTCAGTACTGGCTGATCCAGAGTTGCTTATATAAAAGATTTCCAATATAAAAGATTGCATGGAGGGATCCTACCTCTTTTTTTTTTTAAAGAAGCAAACCTGTCTAGATACTGGGGAGGATCTCCTCAACAATCTGAAGGACCAGGGCAAGCCTCGAGTTTTACAGGCCTGGCAAACCCTTCTCTGACTGGCTGGGAGTCAGATGGAGCCTGGAATACACCAGTGATAGGTCATCCAATGATCAGTGCCTTGCACTGTTTGCCTGCCTGAGGATGAGATCTCCCCAGCCAAGCCTCACCTCACCTGGCTCAGTGGCACAGAGAATCCCCCATTCTGAAATGGAGTATGGCAACAGTGAGCTCAGACCTCTTTATACCACCTTCTCCCTGCAGCCAATGGGAATCCTGTCCATCCTTGAAGAGGAGTGCATGTTCCCGAAGGCCTCTGACATGTCATTCAAAGCCAAGCTCTATGACAACCACATTGGGAAGTCACCCAACTTCCAGAAGCCCCGTCCGGATAAAAAGCGGAAATACGAGGCCCACTTCGAGCTGGTGCACTACGCCGGTGTGGTACGTCCCTGTCAGCTTCCACGGCATTCACACTGTCCCCTGTGCAGGGCTGTCCTTACCTTTGCCCCTCTCCTCTGGTGACAGGTGCCATACAACATCATTGGGTGGCTGGACAAGAACAAGGACCCCCTGAATGAGACAGTGGTGTCTGTCTTCCAAAAATCCCAAAACAAGCTCCTGGCCTCCCTCTATGAGAACTACGTGGGCTCCAGTTCAGGTGAGGAACAACATCACCTCTTTTTTGACCTGGGTCTCTCCTTCCCTTTGCAGAAAAACCTCCTCATCCCCACACCCAGCTGTTGGTGCAGCAGTCCTGCACCTGGCAGCCTGGAGAACTACACTGATCCCTAAAAACCCCTCTGACCTGGGTAGGTGGGTACTCTGGTTGTGCAGTCCTGGCCTAGGGACTTTAAGTGGGTGGTTAGGACCAGGCTAACCTTTTGTGGTGCTGTAGAGCTGTGCTGGTGGCCCTGTGATGGGGTCTATTGTTACCAAGAACTGAGGAGCAACACCCAGACTTGGATGCTTGGGGAGATGTTTTTGCTGGTCTCCAGCTTAGCTCTGCAGCAAGGCACTACCCTTTCTGCTTTACAGAGAGTAGGGTCTGTGAGTGTTTCAGGGGTGTTTCAGGGTGTTCCTGAGTCCTCCAAGATAAGCAGATGCTTTACTGATGTAATGAATCAATATTTCACCCCAACAGAGGAACCTCACAAGCCAGGGACCAAGGAGAAACGTAAGAAGGCGGCTTCTTTCCAAACAGTGTCACAGCTGCACAAGGTAAGAGCCAGCCCCTCATCCAAGGCCATTAGGGGAGGATGCTCAGAGTGTCCCAGCGTCAGGCTCACTTCCCTGTCAAGACTCTGGGGTATCATAGAATCATAGAATGATTAGAGGTAGAAGCGACTCCCAGGGGGCATCTAGTCCAACGCCCCTTCAAGAAGTAGGGACACCCCCAACTAGATCAGGTTGCTCAGGGCCTCATCCCACCTGGCCTTGAACGTCTCCAGGGATCCAGGGGCATCCACCACCTCCCTGGGCAACCTGTTCCAGTGCTCCACCACTCTTACAGTAAAGAACTTTTTTCTAATATCCAATCTAAATCTCTCTCCCTCTATTTTGAAACCATCACCCCTTGTCCTGTCACAACAGGCCCTACTGAACAGCCTCTCCCCATCTTTCTTGTAGGCCCCCTTGAGGTACTGGAAGACCTCTATAAGGTCTCCCTGGAGCCTCCTCTTCTCCAGGCTAAACAGCCCCAACTCCCTCAGCCTGTCCTCAGCATGTATCTTGCACATGAGTTCCTGGGGCCTGAAGGACCATCAGGGCTCCTGAAGGACCACCACTAGCTCCTAACAGCCTCTTGTCCCTGGGCAAGGAGCCAGTGCCTGGCAGAGTCCCAGCCCTGTCCCTGTGCTGCTAGGGAAGGACAGGAGGTTCCAGGCTGGGAGGGTGATGGCTCCCTCTGAGTTGGGGCTTGTGCTGCTTCTGCCCACGTGATGCTTGCGCTGCTCACAGCTCCTTCGCCTTTGAGAGAGCGGCAGTTAAGACTTGTAGTGATGTTTAGATAATGTATTACATGAACATCACTTTAAGTCTGTGCTACCTCTCTCCTCACTCCTGTCGGCGGGAAGGACAGCCTTTGGGCAGAAGAAAATGGAGGAGGATCTTGCAGGTCTCTGAGCTGGCAGGTCTGGCTGTCCTGTCCAGGGAGGTGACCTGAGCTCAGCTCAGGGTAGCACACGTTCCCATTCCCATGCTCACCACAGGAGTTATTTCCCCACTGCAGAGCTTAAGCAACTTGAAAACAGCAGAGAGGGGGGTGTGAGCCCAAAGCTGTGTCCTGCCACGACAGCTTTGGGGTGTCAGGGTGCTCCAAGAGGGCAACACTTGTGTCAGAGCTCCTGTTCAGGGAGGTGTGTGACTTTCTTCCTCCTGGACAAGTCATGGGGCTTGATGAAACCTGTCTGTGGCAAGAAGTTGCCCCATGATGCCGTGGAGCTGTGGGAAGGAATTCCCTTCCCCAGGTTGGTCCTGGACAGGCTGAGCCTGTACGAGGAAGGGGAAGGCAGCCTGGAAATGTCAAGGGTTCAGATTCCTTTCCCACAAGAACAGGCAGGGCCATGTCTTGGCTTGAGCCCTGCCTTGGAGAGAAGAGGAGGCCCAGGCTGGATCAGCAGGGCCCTCTGTCACAGCTGAAGGCCACAGTCAGCACTGTGGAGGTGCAGGGAAAGCCCAAGGAGACGAGGACTGCAGCCAATGTGGATGCCAGCACTAGATTTGCAGGGTGCTGAGTGCAGGTCTGGTGGGCACCAGGCAGAGCTCTGTGCTGGGAAGATGCTTGGTCCTGTGTTCCTGGCTCTCTGTGGCAGCAAAACTTCACCTAAAATAAAAAATACTTGGGAGCATCTGGCTCCTCTCTGGCACAGCAAAACCCACAGGTGCCATTTAGCAAGCTTGCCAGCCCGGTGTCCTCTGCCCCTGCTCCCAGCCTGGCAGAAGGCAGTGGTGCTGCTGTGGGGCTGGGGAGGTCCTGCTGGCAGGACAGCACAGGGAGCAGCCAAGCAGGAGGAATTTCCCCTCTCTCGTGAGGAGTGGTAAGGGGCACTCAGTGCCTGCTCTCTCCCTGCCTGTGGAGGAAAGGGGCTGGAGAGGAGTGTTGTAGGGGAGCAGAGCTATCCCCTCATGCCTCATCCCCCATGTCTGCCCTACAGGAGAATCTCAACAAGCTGATGACCAACCTACGCTCCACTCAGCCCCACTTTGTCCGCTGCATCATCCCCAATGAGACAAAGACCCCAGGTATGGACTGAGACAGCACCCTGGAAGTTCCCTTGGGTGACATCCACATGTGGGAGCTGGCAGAGACTCTTGCACCTACCTTTTCTCAGCCCTTTTCTCGCACCAGTTCTGTTGCCTCTGAGACCTGGTCCTATTTCAGTGTGGAAATCCCTGTGACCCATGTCAGTCTCTTCTGCTGGGGACAATGAGTTTTGCCAGGCTCCTGTTTTGTCTGTGTTGATGGCTGGGCTGCCTTACTCTTGTGTAGAAGAGCAGGCATGGATGAGGTGTTGAGGCTGATTCCCACCATCAGAGGCACAGGCTGCAGCACTGCTGCTCAGCATAGGACTACAGAATCACAGAACCACAAATTGGTCTGGGTTGGAAGGGTCCCCAAGGAACATCAAGTTCCAATCCCCTGCCTGAGTTCCAATCCCCTGCCACAGGAAGGGCCACCAACCTCCAGGCCTGGAGCTAGACAAGGTTACCCAGGGCCCCATCCAACCTGGCCTTGAACACCTCCAGGGTTGGGGCATCCCCCACCTCTCTGGGCAGCCTGTTCCAGCACCTCACCACTCTCTCCATGACGAACTTTCCCCGATCTCCAACCTGACCCTTCCCTCCTCCATCTTCAATCATCCCCCTTGTCCCACCTCTCTCTGCCCTTGTGAAAATCCCATTCCCCTCCTGTCCATACACTCCCTTGAAGTACTGGAAGCTGCAGTGAGGTCCCCCCGCAGCCTCCTCTTCTCCAGGCTGAACAAGCCCAGCTCCCTCAGCCTGTCCTCACAGGGGAGGTTCTCCATCCCCCTGATCATCTTCGTGGCCTCCTCTGAACCCTCTCCAACAGCTCCACATCTCTCTTGACTTGGGGCCCCCAGATCTGGAGGCAGCACTGCAGATGGGGCCTCCTGAGGGCAGAGGAGAGAGGGACAATCCCCTCCCTGTCCCTGCTGGCCACCTCTCTGCTGATGGAGCCCAGGGGACCATTGGCCTTCTGAGCTGCCAGAGCACACTGCTGGCTCTTGGTCAGTTTCTCACGCACCAGGACCCCCAGGTCCTTCTCAGCAGGGCCAGGTTAAGATCCACATTCCATACTATGGGCTGTTTCCAGAGTTCAGGCCCATACTGCAGTTCCATTTCCCTGCCCTCACAGGCTCACTGTCTGCTCCATCATTGTTCTTGCCCACAGGAGCCATGGATGCCTTCCTGGTGCTGCACCAGCTGCGGTGCAACGGTGTCCTTGAAGGCATCCGCATCTGCCGCAAGGGATTCCCCAACCGGATCCTCTACGCAGACTTCAAGCAGCGGTACCTCCCCCTTCTTCCTTGCTCAGCAACCCACGGGTGTTCTGAGGGAAGTCAGACTTCCCACGGTGCTGACCTGCTCCCCAGCTTGAGCAGGGCTGGCCTGAGCCCCCACAGGATGCCCAGTGCATGTGCTATGTGGGATAGTTCTGTGGTGCCAGACACGGGTAGTTTGGTGCCAGATGTGATATGGCAGCAGGGCTGATGGTGTCTGAGATGCTCAGTGCAGGGCTGGTGCAGGTGGGTGGTGGTGAGGCTCAGATCCTCCAATCCTGACTCAGATTTCTCTGTGTCTTTGGCATCCTTACTAGTCCCCAGAATGGCCCCATCCACCCTACTTGGCCTGGGCCTGACCAGGCATGGTGAAGCTAGTGGCCTCCTCCTGCAGAGCTGTCTTTGTCTTCAGGGACTAAGATCTTTCAGGGTTCCTGGTGTCTGCTCTGCAGAAGAGCCCATACTGCACCCTGGAGTTCCTGTTCCAGCCTGTGCTGCAGCAGTGTGCTCCCAGGGATAACTGGCATGACTGGTGCACAAGGATGGTGATGGAGACATCAGTTCTGTGCTGGGGTTCTCTTACATGTCCTCCCTCTTCTCTGTCCCTGCAGCTACCGTATCCTGAACCCAACAGCCATTCCAGATGACAAGTTTGTGGACAGCAGAAAGGCCACAGAGAAGCTGCTGAGCTCCCTGGAACTGGACCACTCACAGTACAAGTTTGGTCATACCAAGGTGAGACCAGGCAGCAGGTCCTTGGGAAGGAGACATTGCCCCTCTTGTTTCTCTGCAATCCCAGTCTGCTCTCCCTGCCCAGCTCGCTCTTTGCCTGCCCACAGCCCTGCTGAGTGGGCCACATGGAGCACAGGTGGTTAGCCCTGAGCTCTCTGTCCTCTCTGCTGCTGACTGCTGTCACTCTCTTGCCTGCAGGTGTTTTTCAAGGCTGGTTTGCTGGGCTTGCTGGAGGAGATGCGAGATGAGCGTCTGGCCAAGATCCTGACTATGCTTCAGGCCAGGATCCGTGGGCACCTCATGCGTATTGAGTATCAGAAGATCATCAGCAGGAGGTAAAATTGAGGGAGGGGGGAGGGGGAAGGGGAAGAACTCTGTGTGTGTCTGAGTTCCTTCTGCACATTTAAGTGGGTTTGAGCTGCAGGACTTGCCTACGGCTGGCAGTGGTTGAGTATGGCCCTGTCCTGAAGGGATGCAGGCAGCCCTGCAAGAGGTTTGGCATGGGCCTGGTAGGGCAGGTTGGTGTATCTAGATGAGGAGATACTCTGGTTTCCACTTGAAGATTCAGAGGGATGCAGAGTGAAGAGACCTGAAAGCCAGGCCACACCACCCATCTCACTAGGGCCATTACAGTGTGCAGACAATGTGCCATTTGTTCAACATCCTGCTATCTGTCTGGCTGGTGGAGAAAGGAGCCATGTCCAGGGATGCAAAAGCTGGGTCTCTGCTGCACTGACACGGGCAATCCACACCTGTGGTGACACTGTGCTTGTACCCCTCCAGGGAAGCCCTCTATACCATCCAGTGGAACATCCGGGCCTTCAACGCTGTCAAGAACTGGTCCTGGATGAAGCTGTTCTTCAAGATCAAGCCTTTGCTCAAGTCAGCTCAGACTGAGAAGGAAATGTCCAACCTGAAAGAGGAGTTCCAGAAGCTGAAGGAGGCTCTGGAGAAGTCTGAGGCTAAGAGGAAGGAGCTGGAAGAGAAGCAGGTCTCCATGATCCAGGAAAAGAACGACCTGGCTCTCCAGCTGCAGGCGGTGAGTGTCTCACTCTCTGGAAGCGTAAAGACAGCGCAGGCTCCATGGGTAGAAGAAGCACCGGAACATGCTTGATCCCTCCTTCAGCCTCTTGCAGTTCCAAGACCCCCTCATTGCCACAATCTGTTTGAAACATTATGTTAGACTTGGGGCAAACCTGAAGCAATGTCCCAGACCTGCCATCTCAGGGCTGCCCTGGGGGTTCACGCTCCCCTGGCTCTGGAAAGAGTGATGTCCTCACAAGGGGTTGGGAGGGATGGCAGTGTTTGCTCACCAATTTGTGGATAATCTGTGCTGTTTCTGTGCCAGGAAGTGTCAGTCCAGTGTTTCCTTCTTCTGGAAAGATTTAGTTGCTGTTAGTTCTTTGGCCCTGGTTAGTGGTTGTCCCGTGGACCTTTAAAACAGGCAGTGTCCAGAGCTGGTTTTTTTTGTACATCTGAGCACCTTGAGCTTGCTCTGCCCTTCCCCATGGAGAGCTTCAGCTCTGGGCCAGCATAGCCTGGTAGAGAGCCTGCTGCTATGCTCCTGGGGCAGTGGATGAGCACTGGCTCTCCTGTGCCTGTTCTAGGAGCAAGACAACCTGGCAGATGCAGAGGAACGCTGTGACCTGCTGATCAAGTCCAAGATCCAGCTGGAGGCCAAGGTGAAGGAGCTGACGGAGCGCCTGGAGGACGAGGAGGAGATGAACTCCGACCTCACCGCCAAGAAACGCAAGCTGGAAGATGAGTGTGCAGAGCTGAAGAAGGACATTGATGACCTAGAGATTACTCTGGCCAAGGTGGAAAAGGAGAAGCATGCCACGGAGAACAAGGTACCTGACCCTCCCTGCAGAGTACAGCTTCATTGCCCTGGGGCTTCAGTGCTTCTGGGGGCACCATCAGGGACAAGGCTGGGGCAGGGTAGAATGCAAAGAGGTGTGGGAGAGGGCAGAACCCTCTGGAGTCCCATCTCATTGCACATTGTGGTGTGGGCAAACGTTTCTGTGCAATGGCAACTGGTTTGGGGCATTGACAAACCATCTGGTGGGACCAGCCTGGCCACAGGGTGAAGGGCTGGTTGCTGCTGCCTTGCCAAGCTGATGGTGTTTATAGACTCTGGCCTTTCATGGGTCAAGATTCTGCACTCCCCCCTCTCTGAGAAGATGTGCTCAATTTTTGACCTCACTAATCTAGGTTAAAAACCTGATTGAAGAAATGGCTGCTCTGGATGAGATCATTGCCAAGCTGACAAAGGAGAAGAAGGCACTGCAAGAGGCCCATCAGCAGGCTCTGGATGACCTGCAGGCTGAGGAAGACAAGGTCAACACACTGACCAAAGCCAAAGTCAAATTGGAGCAGCAAGTGGATGATGTGAGTCATAGACCAGTGACTGTGATTTGAGTTGTACCTCCAGGAGAGCCCAAAGTCTGTCCCTCAGTGGGACCTGGAGGGTGGGGTCATTATGACATCCCTATTTAATATGGACAGTTGATGAATAACACCATTAACAAACTGTCCCTGAACCAAGAGATGATCTCTTGTGGAGAGATTTGGTCTGAGGGAATGGGATTGGAGACAAGCTTGGAAACAGCTCTGGCTCTCAGGGCTGGGTGATGTTCCCAGAGCAATGGACACGGGGAAGGTTGGGGCTACATAAAGTCCTCTCCCTCCCTACCCTGTCTCCCTTCATTCTTTAGCTGGAAAGCTCCCTGGAACAAGAGAAGAAAGTCCGGATGGACCTGGAAAGAGCAAAAAGGAAGCTTGAAGGAGACCTGAAGCTGACACAAGAGTCTGTAATGGATCTGGAGAATGACAAGCAGCAGCTGGAGGAGAAACTCAAAAAGTGAGCTGTGATAGGTGCCTGGGCTGTGTGTTTACCAGGCCAGCAACCCCTCTACACCAGTTGGAGGTGTGGCCTCTGCAGCAGTGTGGCCTTGAGCACCGCTGGTGTAATCAGTCCAGGCAAAATGAGGGCTTAGTTTTCCTGGTCATGGTGCTGAAATGCTGAGGAGCTTGTCAGCTGCACAAGCCAACTGCTCAGGGCACTATAGACCTTCCTGTGTACATTGGGTCAGAGAGGAGAGCCTTGACTGGTGGGATCCTAATGTGGAGCTTGGGCCTCAGCTACAAGTATAAACTTCATCACTCATGCCCCATTCATGGTGGGGAACTGGAGAATAACACCTAGGGAAAACCTCAGAGCCAGTTGCCTGCAAGTTTGGCCACTCCAGCCCTCCCTCAGAGCAGTCCACATGCTGCTTCTTACGACTTTTGGGTCTGTTTGTCCTCTGGACCTGGGCGTTACTGTGCAGGGAAGATCCTTCTGTTGGCTCCAGGAGCCAGAGGGCCTTGGCAGGACAGTGTCTGACCAAGGTGCTGCTTGCTTTCTGTGCAGGAAAGACTTTGAAATGAGTCAGCTAAATTCAAGGATTGAAGATGGGCAAGTGACAGAGGCCCAGCTGCAGAAGAAGATCAAAGAGCTTCAGGTATGGTGGGAATAACTTCTCACAGCCCAGGAGTCCTTCATTTACAACAGATGTAACACAGTGGGGAATTTGCATGGGTTGGTCCCTCTCTGGGCATCTTCTGGGCAGAAAAGTGGTTGGAAAGTCTGTGATGGCCAGCAGAAGCAGAGCCTTCTGCTGAGATGTGGTGGTGATTAATGAATGAACTACTGAGGGGAACTCTGGCACTAGCTGGAGGAACAGCTTCTGGGATGTAGTTCTCTGTCCAGAGAACAACCTTAAACCCAGTGCCTGTACTCTGAAGACCCAACTCAAGTATGTTGGCTTCCTCCTACGTGAGACAAGCCCTCAGCTTCAGGCTGTTCCCATGGAGGTTCCCACTGAAAAGAATCCAGTGTTGGTCTGTGTCCTGATGGCAGGGTGTGGAGGAGAGCAGGGGCTCTGCAGAGCCTGCTCCAAGAGACACCTGGCATACCTGTCTCTGAGAATCCCAAACCAGCCCGAACATCCGCTCCAGACTGGTGACTGGTTGCTCCCTGGCATCAGAGGAGACACCTTGCTCCTCTGTGGAGAGCAGAGATGCTGGAGCTTGGAGCATCTGCCCTATTGTCTCCGCCAGGCCCGCATCGAGGAGCTGGAGGAGGAGCTGGAGGCCGAGCGTGCCGCCAGAGCCAAGGTGGAGAAGCAGCGGGCAGAGGTGTCCCGGGAGCTGGAGGAGCTGAGCGAGCGGCTGGAGGAGGCGGGCGGAGCCACGGCCACGCAGCTGGAGATGAACAAGAAGCGGGAGGCAGAATTCCTAAAGCTGCGTCGGGACCTGGAGGAGGCAACCCTGCAGCACGAGTCCACGGCGGCCGCCCTGCGGAAGAAGCACGCAGACAGCGTGGCAGAGCTGAGCGAGCAGATCGACAACCTGCAGCGCGTCAAGCAGAAGCTGGAGAAGGAGAAGAGCGAGATGAAGATGGAGGTGGATGACCTGTCATCCAACATAGAATACCTCACCAAGAACAAGGTGGGCACTGGTTCTGTGCGCGGCGGGTTCGTCTCCTCTCTGGGCATCAGTGCAGCTGTTTGCCATGTGTTTAGCACAGTCGTGTCTGGGGCATGTTCTCCTAGGGAGCTCTTCACCACAGTTGAGTTCCCTCACCACAGTCGAGTTCCCTCACCACAGTCAAGTTCCCTCACCACAGACNCTCACCACAGTCGAGTTCCCTTACCACCAGTCGAGTTCCCTCACCACAGCCGAGTTCCCTCACCACAGCCAAGTTCCTTCACCACAGTCGAGTTCCTTCACCACAGTCGAGTTCCCTCACCACAGCCGAGATCCCTCACCACAGCCAAGTCCCTCTTCTTCACCAAGGGTAGCCTGGCCCTGTCACTATGGCAGTGCTTGCAGGAGGCTTTCTTGTCCTTGTCAAATCTGGAGGATCTGGGATGGCATTTCTCAGTGATGACCAGTGATAGAACAAGGCGAAATGGTTCCAAACTGGAACATAGAAGGCTCCATCTTAATATAAGGAGGAACTTTTTCCCTGTGAGGGTGACAGATCACTGGAACAGGCTGCCCAGAGAGGTTGTGGAGTCTCCTCTGGAGACATTTGAGACCAATCTGGACACGTTCCTGTGTGATCTACTCTAGATGATCCTGCTTGGGCAGGGGGGTTGGACTGGATGATCTTTTGGGTCCCTTCCCACTCCTGATATTCTGTGATTGTGTGATTTCTGAGGAGACTGAGTGCAGAGAGCCACCGCTGGCTTTGCAGCAGCACAAGAGCTCTGTCAAGGCCCCGCTCTCTCCCTCGTGCACACATGGGGTCAGCTGAGCAGGGCAGTGAGGTCCCATGGAGCTGCAGTGGCCGAGCCCCTCCTGGGGTAGTGGTGCTCCCCAGGCAGAGCTGGGTCTCACACAAGCTTTGCTTGGTGCGCGCAGGCCAGCGCCGAGAAGCTCTGCCGCACCTATGAGGACCAACTGAACGAAGCCAAGTCCAAAGTGGACGAGCTGCAGCGGCAGCTGAACGACGTGAGCACGCAGAGGGGCAGGCTGCAGACTGAGAATGGTAG
>VXBZ01002879.1:507005-551382 GCA_013399135.1 Heliornis fulica
GCAGCAGCTGGGGATGGAGGCAGCAGCTGGGGATGGGCTTGCACTGGGACATCTGAAGCGGGGGGAGCTGTGGTTCAGCCAGACAGATTGTCCTGCTTCTCCCATGGTGTGGTGTGGGGGGAAGAGCAGGAAAAAAACCCCAAATGGCAGGATCTCCAACTGGGGGGGAGTGGGCTGTCCATGTTGCTCCTCCACTCAAGCCTTGCAGAGGTGCTGAGTAGCTTTGCAAAGAGGAGGACCTCTGTGATGATGCCAGTTGTGCTGGGGTACATGCCGTGATCTCATGCACCAGGAGAGGTTCTGAGCTGGCCTAGCTGCTGGTGTGCACCTCAGCCCACGGGCCCCAGCTTACATGGCTGGGGATAGAGCTGGGACTGCTGGAGGTCTCCATGCAGGACACAGGCTCTGGGAGGGGGGGGATAGTGCAAATTGCAGCTCTTTGGCCCCAGAGTTTTGGCTCTGTAAACACAGGCGAGCTTAGTCGGCTGCTGGAGGAGAAGGAGTCCTTCATCAACCAGCTGAGCCGTGGCAAGACCTCGTTCACACAGAACATTGAGGAACTCAAGAGGCAGCTGGAGGAAGAGACCAAGGTGAGGATTCTGGGGCATGGCTGAGTGACATGGATCTTGGGGAATGAGACACTGGCAGATGCCCACCCAGCTTCTTGGACCGGGGAGGTGGGACACAGCTGCACCCCAGAGCACGAGGGCAGCTCTTAGCCTGGGAAAACAGAAGTCCCCTCCTGCTGCCCCCAACCAGTGCCACAGCTGGTGTCCCAGAGCCTCGTGCCAGCTGCTCCTCTCATGAGATCTCCCTTCCAGTATTTCAAGGGAGCATATGAACAGGAGGGGAATGGGATTTTCACAAGGACAGAGAGTGGTAGGACAAGGGGGATGGATTGAAGCTGGAGAAGGGAAGGGTCAGGTTGGATATCAGGGAAGTTCTTCACAGAAAGAGTGGTGAGGTGCTGGAACAGGCTGCCCAGAGAGGTGGTGGATGCTCCAACCCTGGAGGTGTTCAAGGCCAGGTTGGATGGGGCCCTGGGCAACCTTGTCTAGCTGCAGGCCTGGAGTTTGGTGTCCCTGCCTGTGTCAGGGGATTGGAACTCGATGTTCCTTGGGGTCCCTTCCAACCCAGACCAGTCTGTGAGTCTGTGATTCCTCAGAGCAAGAACGCCCTGGCCCACGCCCTACAAGCCTCCCGGCACGACTGCGACCTGCTGCGGGAGCAGTACGAGGAGGAGGCAGAGGCCAAGAGTGAGCTCCAGAGGACCTTGTCCAAGGCTAATGCAGAGGTCGCCCAGTGGAGAACCAAGTATGAGACGGATGCTATCCAGAGAACAGAGGAGCTGGAGGAAGCCAAGTAAGTTTCTCTTCCAGGATGGGGCTTTCCCAGCCCCCAGGGTGAGACTGCACCCTCCTGCCCAGACCTGAGGCTGTTTGGGCAGGCTGTGGCACAGAGCTTGGAGCACTTGCCTCCGAGCAGCAGGGTGGGAAGACTGGGAGCACTCAGCCCTCACTGATGTCCACAGGAAAAAGCTGGCCATCCGGCTGCAGGAGGCAGAGGAGGCGGTGGAGGCTGCCCATGCCAAGTGCTCCTCGCTGGAAAAGACCAAGCACCGTCTGCAGACGGAGATCGAGGACCTCTCGGTGGACCTGGAACGTGCCAACTCAGCCTGCGCTGCCCTGGACAAGAAGCAGCGCAACTTTGACAGGATCTTAGCTGAGTGGAAGCAGAAGTATGAGGAGACCCAGGCAGAGCTGGAGGCGTCACAGAAAGAGTCACGCAGCCTGAGCACAGAGCTCTTCAAGCTCAAGAACGCCTACGAGGAGTCCCTGGACAACCTGGAGACCCTCAAGAGGGAGAACAAGAACCTACAAGGTAGGACCAGGCTCAAGCTCTTCCCTTGGACTGTCTGCCTGGGGCCCTGCTCTCATGGGCAGCCTCTGGATCCTATGTTCAGTCACGTGGTGGGATGGGGGTCCCTTGTAGGCAGGGAGCAGACTTTGCTGCTCAGCCAAGCCTGTCCCATTTCCCCCGTGGAGGGATGGAGCAGCGTGTGCTGTGCCATCTTGCCGGGGCACTGCATGGTTTGGTGCCAGGAGTGACATGGCTGTGGCAAGACACCAGCTTGGGAGTGCTGCTCTTGGACAAGAGGGTTTCCAGGGGTCCTTAATGCCTCTCCCATGTCCTCTCCTTCACCCAGGCTGCAGGGGAGCACAGGAAGGCCAGGAATGTCCTCAGGCTGCTCCCCGAGGGGCTGGGGGGGACATCAGCTGAGCCTGGGCTGGCGGGTGGGGAAGCCACTCGCATGGGGCTGGCCCCACAGACTTGTTCCTGACCAAACACCCTTCATCCCTGCCAGAGGAAATTGCTGATCTGACCGACCAGATCAGTATGAGTGGCAAAACCATCCATGAGCTGGAGAAGCTGAAGAAAGCCCTGGAGAGTGAGAAGAGCGATATCCAAGCAGCTCTGGAGGAGGCTGAGGTGGGTCCTTGGTTCCCACTAATGCCTGCATATGCCTGCTGCCTTCAGGAGCCACTGGCCCACCCTGCAGCTCCGGTTGGGTGCTGCTGGAGCACCGACTCACACTGCGCTGGCAGGGGGATAGTCCTGAGCTGGGCTGGTGCCCCTGGGCACCCCACTCGTGGGCATCATGCAGCACAGCAAGGTGTTGGGGTGGCTCCACCTGCCCACTGCTCTGTGCTGGGGACAAGGCCAGACCAGGCTGTGGTGCGTGGGTGGGGAGATCCCACCCAGAGGTCACCTTGTCATGGCTGCTGCTGTTTCTAGGGAGCCCTGGAGCACGAGGAGAGCAAGACTCTGCGCATCCAGCTGGAGCTGAACCAGATCAAAGCTGACGTGGACAGAAAGCTGGCAGAGAAGGACGAGGAGTTTGAGAACCTGAGGTATGTGTGGGTGTGTGGAGGGGACAGGCTGGGCCGTGGTGGCAAGGGCAGAGTTGGTACTGTGGTCCTGACAGCGCTGCCCCAGGCTGGGCCCCCTTTGAGGCATCATCCCCTCTCGCAGGCGCAACCACCAGCGTGCCATGGACTCCATGCAGGCCACGCTGGATGCCGAGGCCCGGGCCAAGAACGAGGCCGTCCGGCTGAGGAAGAAGATGGAGGGAGACCTGAACGAGATGGAGATCCAGCTGAGCCACGCCAACCGCCAGGCCGCCGAGTTCCAGAAACTGGGCCGCCAGCTTCAGGCCCAGATCAAGGTTGGGTGGGATGGGCTCGGGGCTGTCCCTGCTGCTGTCCCCAGCTCCCTCCTGTCCCCGCTGACCCTGTGCTACTCGGCAGGACCTGCAAATCGAGTTGGATGACACTCAGCGCCACAACGATGACCTGAAAGAGCAGGCAGCTGCCCTGGAGCGCCGCAACAACCTGCTGCTGGCAGAGGTGGAGGAGCTGCGGGCAGCGCTGGAGCAGGCAGAGAGGAGCAGGAAGCTGGCGGAGCAGGAGCTGCTGGAGGCCACCGAGAGGGTCAACCTGCTCCACTCCCAGGTGAGGCACCACCGGGTCCTGGGGCTCTGATGGCACTGGAGCAGCAGATGCCTGTCTGGCAGCGGGGCCACAGTGGACAGATAGACAATCCCTGTGGCACTGCCCTGTTCTGTCTGCAGAACACAGGCCTGATCAACCAGAAGAAGAAGCTGGAGACCGACATCTCACAGCTGAGCAGCGAGGTGGAAGATGCAGTGCAGGAGTGCCGCAACGCGGAGGAGAAGGCCAAGAAGGCCATCACGGATGTAAGCACAGTGGGGTGCTGCTGTGTGGTCTGGTGAGGGTGCTCACCACCCTGTGGGGCTGGTCCTGGGAGAGGGGAGGTCTCAGAGCATCTCTGTTGAGCAGCCTGGCCTTGCGGTGATGCCTCTGGCTCTTGGCCTTGCAGGCTGCCATGATGGCAGAAGAGCTGAAGAAGGAGCAGGACACCAGCGCCCACCTGGAGCGGATGAAGAAGAACATGGAGCAGACCATCAAGGACCTGCAGATGCGCCTGGATGAAGCGGAGCAGATTGCTCTCAAGGGCGGCAAGAAGCAAATCCAGAAGCTGGAGGCCAGGGTGCGGTGGCAGGGGCAGACTAGTTGGCAGCTGTGCTGTGTAGGAGCAAGCAGGCTCCTGGCATGGCCCCAGGCTCTGTGGCACCCAACTCTGTAGGGCAGTGGCACTGTCCAATCACTCTGTGGGCAGCAAGGGGTGGTCCCTGAGGACCTGCAAGCCTGGGACCAGCTCCATGGCCTTCCTTGGGGTGGCTCAGCCTTGGTTGTGGCTGCTCAGACCTGGGGAAAGTGATTTAACCTCATCCAGGGCTGGTGCTGGCACTAGGCAGCGGGGTGCTGAGCTGGCCTCTGCCCACCTGCAGGTGCGGGAGCTGGAGGGAGAGCTGGACACGGAGCAGAAGAAGATGGCTGAAGCCCAGAAGGGCATTCGCAAGTACGAGAGGAGGATCAAGGAGCTGAGCTACCAGGTATAGCAGCACCAGGCCCAGCTCTCCCTGTGCTCAGAGACTCCTGTTACCCAACAGTCCAGCACAGCCCTGGCTCGTTCTGGGTGCTGTGGCCAAGGGCAGGACAGGCTTCTTCACCACCACCCACCGCCTGCTCTGGGCCTCTGCTGTGCCCCTTCACCACCTCCTACACTGGGTGCTGGGGGACCAGGGGACATGAGGCTGGTTGGTGCTCTGTGTGGGTGAAGGGTCCTGGCACCACTGGGACTCCTAAGTAGTGAGGCAGTTGGAGCTGGGGGCATCTCCTGGGGGTCCTGCTAACAGAGCTGGGGCACTTGCAGGCTGAGGAGGACCGGAAGAACCTGACACGGATGCAGGACCTGATTGACAAGCTGCAGAGCAAGGTCAAGAGCTACAAGCGCCAGTTTGAGGAAGCGGTAGGTGCCTGTCCCCACTGCAGGTCTCCTCCAGGGCTGGAGGACAGTGCTGGCCTTCCCCAGGCAGCATGGCCACCTTGGACCTGGTGTCCCACCTGTGCCCAACACACCCACCTCTCCCCCACCAGGAGCAACAGGCCAACTCCAACCTGGTGAAGTACCGCAAGGTGCAGCACGAGCTGGACGATGCCGAGGAGCGCGCGGACATCGCCGAGACACAGGTCAACAAGCTTCGCGCCCGCACCAGGGAGGTCATCATCTCCAAGGTAAGACCCTGCTGCTGTGGGGAGGGGGAAACAGGGCAGCAGCTCCTGCCACCCCCCCTCTAGAGCCAGAGGAGCAGCTGGAGAGCCCGTGGCCTCATCCTGCCTGGCTGGCACAGCACTGCTGTCCTCACCGCTGCCGGGACCTGAAGGTCCTCACCAAAGGATCACCTGCAGGATCTCACCAAAGCCCTGTTGCTTCTCTTACCAGCACGAGTAGCAGGAGCCCGGGCTCCTGTCCTGTCCCCAGCTGCCTGCTGCAACTTGGAGGCAAATGGCTGCAACAGTCACTGCCAGCTTCTCGCCGTGTGAATAAACATAGATGTGTTGGGGCTTGCTCCAGTGTGTCTGTTGGGGAGGGGAGGGCAGCACAGACCTCACCCAACCCTCTCCTGTGAGAACAGGACCAATCCACGCTGCAGGGCGGAGGGAAGGTGGTCCCAGCTTTGGCAAAGGGGCTGCAAAGAACGACACTGCCACTCAGCTCTTTAAAATAGAGTTCTTTAATAGTTTCCAGTTCATAGGTTTATTTGCAGTTAGTAATTTGGCATTAATCTGGGCACCGTGAGCCTCAGCAACCCCTGGGCATTGTGCAGACTTTCAGAAGAACTTGTGAGCAACCAGGGGTCCCATCACCACCCCCCTCCCAGCACAGAGCCTGCTGCCACCTCCACAGCAGGCAGCGAGCTCCCCCCAAGCCCCAGCAGGACGTTGCCCCCCCCACTCTCCTGAAGCAAGACAGAACACGGATGAAGGGCAGAGCTGTCTGCCCCCTCTCACAAGGAGATGCCTGAAGGAACACAGCCCCCAGTTCTAACTTGCCCATGACCCTGGTCACCAGCAGGACCAGTCCCCTGGAGCAGAGCACCCGCCCTTGCTGCAGGAGCTGCTGGGGGTTTCACCCTGTGCCCTCCTCTGCAGGCAGCCAGCTCAGCCCCAAGGTGCAGGCAAAGCCAAGCTGCCTCTAGCAGGCGAGGACCCAGAAGGTTCCATGCTCCACGCTGGGGAGGGGACCCCCGTGAGGCAGAATGCAGCTTGGTGGGAGCAGGGCCCAGCCTCCCCCAGGGCCCCAGCCCAGGGCAGAGGCAGCCTGGCCCCAACCAGCACGTTCCAGAGAGAGATGTCAGCGAGGCGCTGCGGCTCCACGGCTGCCAGCGCTGGCTGCACCCATTAACTAGACTAGGGAAAAGGCATCCCTGAACTTAAAAGCCTTTTAATTTGAAGCATTTATTTTAAGTGTACATCTATTACAGTTAGGAAGAAGCAAAGATACACCAAAAAACACAAATACCCAAGAACAAAAAAGTACAGATGAGAAAGAAATTAGCTTGGAGGGGAAGGGGCAGGGTGGGGGCGACCTGGTGAGGAACGGAGAATGGTAGAGGAGCTCCCCAACGTGGGGGCTGTGACCCAGGTAACCTCACTGGAGCAGAGTTTGCCCAGGGGATTCAGCCCCCTCAGAGGGACACAAGGACCCCCAGGAGCTCCTGCAAGGCTCCAGGGTTGTGCACAAGCTTGGTGGCTCTGGCCACCCTGCAGTAAAGTCCATGACATGTGATAAGCATGGGGAGAAGCACAATTTTGAGAGTGCAAATCCTGCACCCAGGGCCAAAACCCTCGTCCACTCATCCCAGCACAGGGAGCCTCAGAGGGGTCTCATTCTGCTGGCAAAGAGACAAAACACTACAGCTCTGGCACGTCCTTGCCACCGGTCCCTCTCAAGAGCCTGGGCAGAGCTGGAGTCAAGTCATCTCATTGAATAAGTTAAAAAAATTTAAAAAAAAATCATATGTTTCAAAGAAAAACTGGTTTCTTTTAGCTGGAGCTGCAAGACACAGTTCTGACTTACTTAAAATGCAGTGGCTCAGGACTTCAGATGTTCTTTCATTCCTGGGAATCTGTCTGGTCTTGGAGCAACACAACTGACATCAGAGAGCAGGCAGGGCACGTGCAGGCTTGGCAGTCAGGGCTGCCAAAACCCAATTCCCCCTTCCCCAACATATCCTACAAAGTTACTTTGAACCAGGAGTGTTTATTCCCAGCAGTTAACACATTCCAATTAAAAAATAGATCCAGGAAAGAGACTGACATCTCCAGTAAATATTGCACTTCAAGATTAACGTGTGTGTTGATATTAAGGACCGAAAGCAGAGACTGACATAAGACTTCCAGGCTTAGCAGGTTAGCATCGAGAGCAATGGTCCTGGAAAGGATTTTAAAACCAGACTGGTTACCCAAGAAGGGACAAGCCATAAGTTTAAAAAATTAGTATATTTTAATGCTAGTGCTCTGTGAAAAAGCCAACCCCTGTTGCAATTCCACGGGCGCTGAAATGTCTCTGTTCTCTGCAGCACTGTCAAACGCCTTCAGAGGGGAAGGGTCTGCAGGAAAGACAGCAGGAGCAGAGGTCCTCTCCTAATGCACAGGCAGATTTAGTACCAAATGATCCAAAAGTAGATGGAGAAGAGGTGACTGGAGCTAGGGCTCTCGGGAATTAAAAGCACACACGCGTGCACACACACACACACTCGCTCTCTAACCACCCCAACCCCCCAGTCCCACACCCCAAGACAGGAGTTACACCTGAAGGGAGTTCTCGTGGTGTTTCTGCATGCAGCTGGCACGCCAGGGTCCCACCAAACGGCTCCTTGGACCTCACGTTGCGAGGGCAACTTCTGTGCTTTTGTGACTTGCTAGTTCTGGCAGCTGTGAGCCACGACTAAGTTGGCATGTACAGAGTATCCTCACCTGTCAGCAAAACCAGTCTCTGACCAGTCACACTGGACTGGGGGAGAGAAAAAAAAACCATAAAAATGAAGAGGCTGGGTTTTTTTGCAGGTGATTATTTTTATCCCAGAACAACTGGAAGATACATCCCTGAATGTGTTGCCCAGAGAGCTTTCAAAGCTCCCCCGTTGGGGAGCAGAGAGAGGGACTGGGAGGGGTCTGGGGTTCTGACAATGCAGGAACGCTCCGCGGTTCCAAGCCGCACACACACACACACTACACGGCGTATCCCTGAAAATCCACGGCTGCGAGGTACCCTCCAAGCGCTGTCCAGCAGAAGCCAGAGTGAAGAATTACTCCTCAGAAAAGTCTCTGTCAATGTCCATATATGCCTCGTCGATGTAGCTAACTATGGCACAGGGGGATGTCCGGTCTGGACTGAGCAGTATAGATACAGTCTCTTTCCAGTAGGTAAAACTAATACAGGAGCTCTGTGGGGAGAGAGGGAGAGGATGGTTAGCACGGTCCAGAGGCACCACCAAGCAGCAGGAGACACATCCCAAAGGCATTCAGCAAACAGAACTGATAATAGTTTCCCATTCAGCCCAATGGTCCCTGATTCACCACCACCCACCCTGCGTGGACATGATGCTGAGCCAGCCACCTCCCTCAACCCGCCTCCCACTGCCCAGCAGGCAGCTCCCAGCACCAGTGGCAGTGACAGCTCTGCTAGTGGTACAGGGCACTGGTCACTCTGCAAGCCTGTGTGTGCAACACACAACTCCCCATTTCCAACCCCAGCCACTAATACTGAAGTGCATGGCCCAATAGACCAAGGGCAGGGAGCCATGTTCATGGCAGCACCTTTCCTCTGCAGCCCAGCAGCTCAGGGCACCATGAATGTGTCAAACCATAGCAAGAACATGACCCAGTACCCAGGCAGGCACTGCAGACCCCAGGATACCCTGCTGCTCCCCAGGCTGAGCTGGCTCAGCCCTGCACTGATCCAAGCAAGGCTGAGAAATGCTCCAAGTCTGCACCACTTGGTGCAGCTTCTCCTTCCCACAGGGACTCCCTTCACTGCACTCCTTCCTGGGTTCAAACAGCTCCTTGTTCCACCTGCTTCCAAGCACTCATGCTTCAGGTACTTGTCTACAGGGACTGCACTCACAGGGCTGGTAAGATACCAGATAAGAAGGGCTCTTCCATGGACACAGTGAAAATCTGTTACAGCTGCCACCCAAGCACTGAAAAGTCAGGAAGAAACCTGTGCAAGCTCCCTGTGCAAGCTCCCTTTAGCCTTCTTGAGCACATTCAAGGAAGTCACCTTCCCATCACATTCATTTCTTCCCCTGTGCCCCAGACAGCAGCTCTGGAGTCTGCTTTCCACAGGGCAGCTGCCTTGTCTTCCAGCAGCTACACCATGTACTTTTCCTGCATGGTGGAACGACCAGGAAGAGAGGGGAAAGTCCAGTTAAGGTGCCAACTAGTCTGGGAGCTGGATTCTGCCCTGCCTCCACAACCTGCTCAGCATTCCCAAGTCTCACTTCTGTGCCAGGGCCAAGGCCTAAGGTCTCGTCTGCAGGGAAATCTGGCACCTACCTCCCCAGTAGTGTGACTGCCTGCAGGAGGGATCTGACTGGGTAAGATGGTGTGAAAAGCCCTACATAGTGTCACACCGCAGGGTCACAAGTTGCTCCCTCCCTTCCCTTCACCACCTCTCACTTCCCATTTCTGTGAGCTGACTAGAAGCACACAGGGTCGATTCTTGATATGGTAAGAGGTTCACCTACATTTTCTAAGCAGGTGCTGTCTTTATCCTTGTTGAGGTAATGCTGTTGCCAGAATCTCAGGAGACTGTGGAAGTTGTTCAGGATGAAGCCTGGGTACTTTTCTGTATACTCCATCTGTTGCAAAGTGCGCAGGTAAAAAGGTAGTTTGTCTTTCCTTCGGGCCAGCATGAGGATAACTAAACTTGTGTTCAAACAACTGACGTTTTCCTAGAAGTAAAAATGATACAGCAGGTTAAACAAGACAAAACCAGAGGCATTGGTTGTGCACATGTCCCTGCAAAACACGCTCACAGCAAGCATGCAGCAGAAGTGCTCCTGCACTGATCACAATAGACAGAACGAGGGTCTCCTCAAGAGAAGCCAGGCTCATCCCTGCTCCCACTTCCTCACTACACAGTATCAGCAAGATAACCACAGTTATTGTCCCCTCTTTACCTGTGTGAGTGTCTGTACGTGAATGATATTAATGAGGCGGAAAAGAAAGGACATTCTCATGGACATCTGGGACATGTACAACAACAGGCGGCACTCGGACAGCACTTCCGCAACTGCAGCGAGAGGAAAGAGACAACTGTCAGGTGACTCAGGCTGAGACACACTGGTCCAAGCACTATGGCAGTGAGAACTGGCACTCAGGCTGAAGGACAAACCTGAAAGGGGGTAATTCTCTGTCTAAAGTAAAATTTATCACCGTTATCACCACCAACCACCCCCTGCAACTTCTTATCCGTTACCTTTAGCATCAGACTGACTCTCAAACCGGTCCAGGGACAGCGTAATGCAGCGAACAAGCATGTTTGAGTCAACCAGTGAACTGTTGATCTGATTTAAAAATATCTGGAACTGAAAAGAAATACTTTTTAGTATTGCATCATAAAGCAAACAAAATAATTCACGCTACAGGGAGACTCGCAGGCGAGGTCTGGCAGAGCAGCGTCTCGGACCCTCTTCAGAAGGTGCTCAGCCAAGGGATGTACTAAGCTGACAGTGCTGCTGTCAGAAGGTCAACTGGTCTGTGAACCCAGTGAAGAGTTATGACACAGGGCAGCAGAAAGTGTTCTCCAGATTTCTGACACTAAAAGAGTGTCAGTTCTTGGAGGCTACTGGAGAACCTTTCCCTGAATTCACAAGAACCTAAACCATGCGCTTCACCAATGTAAAGCTTCGCAGAGGTGGACAATGTCCCCACCCCTTCAGAAACAAGAGTTAGGTTCTGGATTTCAAAATACTCAGGGTCATCACCTTCCCCCACAGGAAGAGGGGATGTATACTCCTGGATTCACCTCATCCAGCCCGAGCCAATACTGGCACCAAGGGCTGACCAAAGGATCTTTACAGCAAGTATTTTAAAACCACCAACGAACAGAAAAATGCCAAAGTCCTGCCTGGCACTGCTAAAATCTACTCTGAAGCTCTGTCTGCCGGGGTCCTTCAGCTGCATGTGAGCCGAGAATGACTGGACGCACCAACATGATGCAGAATCATTCCACTTTATCAGCAAACTCCGTGACATCATATAGGAAACCATTTCCTATATAATAACACACGCATCACAAGCTAAGCTGATTGGCTACCTTGTCTTCTATAGCTACACCCCTATTCAGGCAGGTATCCTCCTTTCTTGGAACTTCCCCAACTTAGTTGCCACATCAGCAACTTCCCTCGTTTACTGACCTTGGTTACTGCTGCCTGACTGCCCACACCAAGTATATCTCAGGCAAAGCTGCTCGGGCCCCAACATCTGTCACTTCAGTGAGACCAAGATTTACTTGGAAAGGGAAAGATGAGACAGCTGGCCTTTGTTCCTCTAGCTCCACAACTTCCTATACTGGTTTGGTATAGTAGAGAGCACTAGGGAGGAATAGTGATGGATTCATACAGAACAAGAATGAAAAGAAGTTACAGATCAATTTGCAGGAAGCACACACAAAGTATAAAGACAGATTCTCTAGAATGTTTGAGTTCATTTACCAGGAAACCTAAAACTGAATACATCCTTCTTTTAAGCACATCTCTGCTTCTACCCTCCAAGATCTGCCAGACCTAATGCCAACCAGAGGAAAAACTGCACCAGCATAAACATGAGGTCACTCAAAAACCTACCTGACAACTGATGTTGCATACACCAAGGGTACAACAGCACAAAACCCCTTTGCAGAGAGTGCTGCCCATTCTTGATCTACGTATGCAACTAAGTTTTAGAAGTAATTACATCATCCATGACTTCTTAAAAATGAACTTCTAAGTTCAAAATACACCAGGGATATGTCTTTTTGCAGTACCAGAAATGAGTTGCTATTTTAAGCCATCTCTATGAAGAACACCCCTGTCCCAAGCTCCAGCACAGGATTTGTGCCTGTCTAGAAGCTTAATCCAAACGCCGGTGACTTCACAGGACACATCCTCTGCCCTTTGAGCCCTGACCTCAGCCCTGCTGGATCATGTAACAGGGCAGTGTTTGCTGACCAGCTTAGCTGTTTGCTGACTCAGAAACAGCTGGGAGCACTTCTGAAAACACCAGTGCACGAAGCAACACACGTGGCTGGGCAGAGATTTGGGCTGTTCTCTCCTCTCTGCTTCCTGGGCACCAGGCTCAGTGAATCCACGTTTCTCCATGCTACCTTTGGTTGTATGACCATGTAATATGACCCACTGGTGACAGCTTTTACAAATATTTACCTTCTCATCTGTGTTGATGTATTTGTTGAACCTCTTGAATGCATCAATATTGAATTTCATCAGTTCTCCCAGAAGGTCAAAGTAACTCTGAAGCACATCTCGTGATTTGCACTCGCTATCAACAATGCAGTAAAGAATATGCTGGCATGGGAGGAAAACACGTTATTGCCACAGTTTAGCCCAAGCCAGCAGTACAGCACAGACTCTGATTTAATCACTATTTAAAACTTTTATCTGCAGCTTTAGCTCTTGGAGGAGTCTTTTGTTAAATTAACTTGCCAGTGATGCAGATGTAGAACTGGCTGTCCCACACCTGGCTGCCACAAGCAGAATTCACAAGTACTTATCAAAGTTTCCCTACTGCCAGGGAATACTTAACACTACATTTTTACCTCCTTTTTGAATTCATTACAGATAAATCCTTCTTGATTGCTATGGAGATAAAGAGGAATCTTGACATATACTTCATTACCTCCAGGAGTCCTCTCTTCAGCAGGAACATCTGATCTGCATAGGAGGTGGTGCCTCGCAGAAAACTTTCGACTGCCCTTGCCTGCCAAAACCTGAGGAACAGAAGAAATGAGGTTTCCATTCTGGAGCAAGGGGAGCATTGGATCCCAACTATAATTTAAAAGAAACCAACTTGCCAGTCAACTCAAACCAGCATGTTGCAGTGCTAAGTGACCCCACCTGAAGGAGGACTCAGCCGGTTCCTTCTTCATGACCTGAAGCAGTCTGGTCAACAAGCCTCTTTTCCCATCACAGACAAGACTCCTAGAGCATGTGACAAAATTACAGCATGAGTGGGTGGGGCTGGCAAGGACAACTTCAGAACACTGAATCCAGTCTCTTCTCCAGAGCCTTAATGACCAAAACCCCAGTACTAAACACACGGTACAAGTATTAATTAAACTTTCATTACTAGATCTACTAGTGGAAGTGATCTCCTTGCCTTTGGTCAGCATCTGCAACACCTGCAACATGACTGCTAAATAAATCCTAAAGAAAAAGGATTCATTTTCTCACTAAATTTTAATGATTTCAGAAATACTAATTCACACTTTGTGGGCATTAGATTAGGAAAAAGACAACCATGTACCACATTTGATCTTAGGAATGAAAGGAGACATGCCTTTTCCACTTGGCAAATATAGAGGAAGCTCCAAGTTCCATTTATGAGGTTGAGTGGAAACCTAAATGACACAAGAGGTAGCCTTCTGTATGTCCTACTCAAAGTATAGAGGCTGTAGAACTGCAATACTACCTGTATTAAATAGCTACTTCAGTGGAGTAGCTTCCTACAGGAAGCTTGTGCAGAAGCAATGCCTGGATGTCCTCATGTATCAAGAAAAGCAACACAGAAATGAAATGTGGAAAAGAAACCAGTTTTAGGTCAGAAATGGAGCAATGGTGTCTGCCTGTCTGCAGAGGCAGAGCAAGATGCTCCAAGTGACACTCCTACCCGCGGCATGCCCCAGCAGGCACATTCAGCAAGCACACCTAGGTCAAGGGCTATGCACTGCACTAGCACCTCTGCTGGCCAGCTGACACAGCCCTTCCTGGGAACGGTGTTCCTTTCTTACTCACACTGCAGATGGGAAACTACAGGTTGGAAAAAGCTCTTTACACCCTGATCCATTTCCTCTCTGTATACTCCAAGCACAGTGAATTTTTCCCACCTAAATACTTAACACCTTTCTGAACAAAGCCAGAAAGGTACCTGTGCTTAGCAGGGAAGATCTGAGTAATATAGGCACTATTTCTTCTCAATTAGGCACAGTGTGATGATAATAATTATAACTTAGAAACCCTCTCACAGCACTCCCTTTTGGAGCAAGGCAAACCTGCTCTGTGCAAAGTCCCTGCTGACTCCTTGGCCATATTCTGACCACTGAATTCTGCAAATGCTGTTACACTTTGTGAGGTTTGCACGTCAGAATCATGTATTAAAGAGCATATGAAAGAAAAATAGTCAATCTAACAGGTACTCAAGTACAACACTGGAGATTCTGTAAGTGGTTTAACATGTTAATCTAATTTAGCTTATTCTAGTTATTAGCTGCTCTTAAAATACTCTGAGCAGACACACTTAGATCTCTTTATGTAGACCACAAATGGACATAACGTGTGCACAGTCTGCTCCTGAACCCCAAAACAAAGATCAGCAGCAGCAATCTGTGCATTAGAGGGATCCCAGTTTAGTTTCCAGGTCTGTCTGCATTGAGAAAGGCCAAACAGGCAGGCCCAGCACATCACAGTGAAGCCTTGGCCATGAATTCAAAAGCCCCATTTTTAAGTTGCTTTTGAAGTGCCTTACTCTGAGCACAAGTACACTTCAGATTGATTGATGGGACAGAGTCTGGCTGGAGGCCTGTAACTAGTGGAGTCCCTCAAGGGTCGGTACTGGGACCAGTACTGGTCAACATATTAACTGATGACCTGGATGATGGAATGGAGTGCACAGTCAGCAAGTTTGCTGATGACACAAAGCTGGGAGGGGTGGTGACACCCCAGAAGGTTGTGCTGCCATTCAACAAGACTTACACAGGCTGGAGAGCTGGGCAGGGAGAAATTGAATGAGGTTTAACAAGGGCAAGTGTAGGGTATTGCATCTGGGAAGGAACAACCCCGGGGACCAGTATAGGTTGGGGTCTGGCCTGTTAGAGAGTAGTGCAGGTGAGAGGGACCTGGGAGTCCTGGGGGACAGCAGGATGACCATGAGCCAGCAATGTGCCCTTGAGGCCCAAAAGGCTAATGGCATCCTGGGGTGTATTAGAAGGGCGGTGGTCAGTAGGTCAAGAGAGGTCCTTCTNAGAGTCAGGAGGATGAAGCCAGGCTCTTCTCAGTGATGGCCAGTGACAGAACAAGGGGCAATGGGTCCAAGCTGGAACATGCAAAGTTCCACATAGAATGTAAGGAAAAACTATTTCCCTGGGACAGGCTGCCCAGAGAGGTTGTGGAGTTTCCTTCTCTGGAGACCTTCAAGAACAATCTGGACACGTTCCTGTGTGATCTAAGCGAGGTGGATCCTGCTCAGGCAGGGGGTTGGACTGGATGATCTTTCAAGATCCCTTCCAACTCCTAACATTCTGTGAATCTGTGAATTAATGACCATGAGCACCACACAAACCAGCACACTTCCTGCTGAAACAAACCACTGAAATTAAAGCAAGTGTTGCAGACAACCACAGATGACCTCAAACCTCTAAAACCAGCACTCACAAAACGGCAGAAGCTCCCAACCTAAACCCCTGATCCCTACTCACCTGTCTGTGTTGACAACAGCATCGACCTCAGGGATGTTGGCTTTGTGGGAGATTGCACTCAGCTCATTAAGTTCCTGGCTGTTTAAAAGGAGATACTTGTTCCTAAAGCAAGACAGTAGGGGAGGAAAATACCATGAATTTAAGAGGCAGGCAAACATGTGATTCCATGAGGAGGAAAGCTCCGTGCATATGAGGGCTGCAGGACCAGGCAGTCAGCTCTCACCTCCCAGCTCTTCACAGCCATTCACATTTACCCCCCTCCATCACAGCACACTCCCAAGCTAGGCCAACCAGCTGCTGTTCTACAAACATCCTCCAAAATCTGCCAAATGCAAGTTTCAACACCAACCAGCTTCAAGATGCCAGTTCTTCACTGACCTGCTCAGGATCTCAAGGCTTGTGAGTATTTGCTTCCAGATGGCACTTGCTTTTTAAAATCTTGGCAACATTTGGCTTATTTTCAGTGGATTTAAATAGCAAACATTTCACAGCTTCCTACAATCTTCCTTAGCCATATAGTGACTAAGCTCCTTATCAACAACAAGCCTCAATTAGAAAGCAAAAACTGCAAAAAAGTACTCAATCATCCTGATATTTTATTACACTGAACAAATTGTTTAGTCTAGAAATATTTAAAAGCTTCCTGAATTAAAGGAAGCCTATGGGGGGCCTAGGATGCTATGGTAGGCATGAGAGTGAGCAAAGACTATTCATCAAAACATAGCAACTACACATAGGATACATTATTAGACCAGAATGATGGGGATGCCCTCTTGCTTCAAACACTATCTCCCAGCTCAGCACCCACTGAGGCTGCCACGTGCAGCTTCTTTTGGTCTGCACTGGCAGGTTTCTGTAATGAAAACACAGCCTCTCTCTCCACACAACAAACAGTTCTGCAAGTTCAGTTTACACACAGTTTCCCTGAGGTTAATATTAGTAAGTACATGCTCTCCACCTGCCCTCAGGTAACTCAGCTTATCTCTGTTTCCCAGAGTTCATGTAAGTGTTTGTTGAGAGCCCCTAACCAGATTCCACACACTGCACTTGCTCCAACACTACAGCTGAAAGCAGTTTTCTGGTAAAGCAGCCTGAGAACTTTGTCATGACTACTTAAGTATAAACATCATCTACAGAGATTTTAATGGACAACCTGGAGTGATTTCTGGGCAAGCAACATCTTGCATAGAGGATTTACCACACATCAGCATTTTCCTTATGTCTACAATACTTCCAGCAGCTTCCCCATTCTTAAAGCCACTACTTCCCAAACACAAAAGCTGACACTTTCAATACACAGATCTAACAGTTCTGGATAAAACTTACACAAAGGGGTCACCTGGCTGTAGATAAGACCAGCTAGACAAGAAATGAAGGCATAAGCACATTTAATGCAATATGCCTCAAATGCAGATGTCTGTGAAGAACAGAAACCCATCTGAAGCAGAGCAACAGGACACTGACAGAATGCAAGATGTGATGCTGCTCATCAGTATTCAGCAAGAAGAACCTCTGTAACAGCAGAGGAGGTGTGCTGCTCAAATAAAAGCATTACACAAGTAATACATTAAAAAGTGGCAGACTTAAGCTTCACAGCAAGCAGAAGCTTTCTCATTCCCAATGGCTAGCTGACAGATAATTGTTCCCCTATTTTTCCCTATCCAGTTTAACCAGGACTTCTCCACTGCCATCATTCAGATGGCAATCATGTCTTGCCAACCTTCTGACAAAGGCCAAGGAGTACTGGTTAACCACTTCAGAGGTACACTGTCTTTCACTTACTACTGCCTTCATTTCATGCTTGTTCCACTCTGAATTAAACACAAACACACTCCCACAGGTACACATGCTCTTGTGAGCACACTGGCTCACTACCAGCTCTGAGAGAAGACAGACAGCATCGTGAAAGCTGCCCCTTAATTTCTTCAGCCAGAATGCATTAAATCATCAGGTAAATGTTTCAGTTCTCTTCAATGTGAAGTAAAATGGGCTATTTTTAATCAGAGACATACTAAGATGTGCCCCCTGGAGAACATACCCATAGCCTATTCCCAGCAGAAGCTGAAAGGCATGTGCATGTCTGAATTGTCTGTAAGGACAGTACAATGTCCCATTCACATGGAGCCTGCACTGTGCCTAGGACACCCAGTGTAACTACAACCAAACAACACCGCAGCCACCACCTACCACAGCTTTTCATACTCACTCATGGTGATCACTAAAGCTCTGAAGAAGCCTCAAGAACTGTATCTTTAAAGTAATGTCCTAAAAAGAAACAAGAAAGGTCAACAACATTTTAGTTCTGTGTTTTTGGGTATCATTAGTTACCAAGCTATCATGAAACAACCGAACTGAAAGCCAATCCAAATCAAACCCGTTTGGACAGCAGAGCAAAGGACCTGCATAAATGGAGAAGGCTGCACTGTACAGGCTTCCCAAAATAGAGCAGAAGGGGAAACTGCTCCAAGCCTATGCACATAATGGTTACTAATTTCTTCTTACTGCAAAGGCAAGAAAGCTCATCACTTTATTATTAATTTAGAATATCTAGGTTTGAAAAAAGCAACTGTGACAAAACCTCACAAAACCCACCAAACATCTAAAAAAACCCTGCAAAGAAACCATCAAAATCCTAACACACACACCCTCCCCAAAACCTGACTGTTATCCCTTTTGTGTTCTGTGCCTCTTCTTCCTAGACCCACTAGGTATGGTAGCTTGAAGTTTTGGTCATCTACCTTTGGCCTCCAGGGACCACTGAATCTACCTCTTTCTCAGTTCAGAAACTAGGAGAGGGGCGAGGCTAAATTACCCTCTGCTAGGCTGCAAGTGTGACCCAAAGATAGACTGAATTAAAAACAGTAATTCACAAGAACCTGAAAGCTACTACATCTCAATTTATTTATTATACAAGCACCCAGTTACTCAATGCAACTCCTCAGAATCATATAATAGGATAAAAAATAGGATAAAAAAATCCGGTAAGGAATTCAAAGAGTTACTCACTGGGCTACAATCACAATTTTGATTGTGTCCATGCAGAATAAGGGCTGATGCTGAATGCTTCCTCCAGATCAGTTTGTCAAACAAGTTATTGAGGCCAGGAATCAGTCTGAATTCAGCTATCATTTTATGAACCTGGAAAACAAGACAAGTACATATTAATTTGCCACTGCCTTAAAAACAGATATAACATAGTCTGAGAAACAGATGGGCACAATTATATCACCCCTGGACAAAAGAAATAGTGAATTATTCTATCACACCACATGTACTTGTGTTAACATGCATACTAAGTATGGTGTACCACTGGAGTAACTCCCCTTTGGTGAATATGAATACAGAACAGACCTTTTGAGAGAAAGCTGTTGTTCTGTGCTTCAGTTAACCACTGTGCCTCTGGAAGCAGCTCTGGACATTGGGAGGCCACTTACACATCTATACCTAACATCTGTGTATCCTAAAACTAAGCTGTGAATATTCTGCTGCTAGTCATCCACTGAGCATCCTTGGCCTTTCTAGTTACCACAGTTGAAGCTGAGGTTGTCCCCTGAAGACAAACCAAACTGCCCCTTTCGGTTCAAGTGACCTAGGTGGGAGTTCTGAGCTAAGAGGAGTCCGGCAGTAACATGATACTGTAGTCCAAGTGCCACCTCTTCAGCCTAAGAGGAAGTTGAACTTCTTTAGGGAATGCTTGTAAGAAAATGCCAAATTACTCAGATGTATTTATCAGCCTGCCTGTAAGCCAAGGTGTGGTACATCGTGACATGTTTGACACAGGCTAGAGTTCCTCACATAAAACAGCTCAGAACTTTGCTGTGAGCTGCTGTTAAATACCTTCAGTCCAAGCTCTGATACATTTGATGTAAATAATTTGGGAGATGAGGAACAGGAGCAATACAACGTGAGACTCATCATATCTCACCCTATGGTGAGCAGAACCCTTCGAGACACAGTGCAAATGAAAGCCCATGACTGGGAAGCCCAACGTGCTGCAAAAACTGAGTGTCCAAGCAGTAATGGGCATGATCCTTAAAATCAAGTCACTTTAAGAATAATGAAGGTCAGCTCTGAGATGCAGAATTGTAACTAGCAGTATTTCAGCACATCATTCTGTTTTGTTCTTTTTCCTCAAATACCTGAATGACTCACAGGTTTTTCATTCTTTTTTTGTGTTTGCAGCACAGCTGACAGCTTTTTGTATTCTTCTTGGCTGTAGCCACCAACTATCTGCATCTATATGGAAATCACATTCCCACTGCTGGGCATCTATGAATATCAAACTGGAGGAAGCACAGGCCCCTTCCCACCTCACCCATAATGGAGTCCTTCAGCTCTCACTTCAGCACTAAAAGGCTCCAGACACTTCGATCTAGTCACAAGCCTGCAAAAAAACCAGCTCTGCAGAATGTCTCCAAACAAAGCACTCCCTGTAGTCCCCTGTCCCTCAGTGGCCAGCATGGCAGAAGCACAAGGTGGAAGCCACCTCACTAAAGAAGCAGCTATCTGCACTCAGGATTTTAACCATGAACCTGAACCTGCCCCTTTTCACACGAAGCATAACCTGCTCATTCCAAATGACTCATCTCAAGCTGCAAACACCTTCACTTTACTTTTAGTTTGCTTCACCCTAATTTCTCTCCTGACAGCTGCATGACAGAGCTCTTTGATCACTGTAAGTGACTTTGGGGCACACGCTCTTCCAGACCCCAAACTCATTGCAACTCCTCAGCTAGAGGTGCCAAGACAATCCCTGCTCTACAGCCAACCTTCAAACTCCTTCAACTTTTTCCTGTTGCTGCCCAGCTTCACAGGAATTGCTCTACTGCTTTCTCACTACTGAAAACATTTTGGGCTTCTCTGGTGTGCAGCTTGGCTCCCTAAAGCAGGAGCAAATAAATCTGCCGAGTGCCTTTCACCACAATACAGACATGCAAGGTGGCCTAGAAAATATATGAGGAGTAATTTAGGGTGTGGCCATGAGAAGGAAGCAAAGGCAGAGATGTGCAATGAAATGCCCCATATTCCCGGGGTGAGGGGGGGTCAGCCCCGATGTGGCAGCAGGAGGAGCCAGATTGCTGCTAGTGCAGTTGTCAGTTTATGCAGTTAGCCAGCCACCAAGTGTAACCTGAGTTCAGAGTAAGCACTCAGCAACAGGTTCAGCTGGTTGGGAAGCACATCATGCTTCAAATAAATACCATACCTTTGTGTCTATTATCATGGTGGACTGGATCTAGTTTGTGATGCCCTTCAGAACATCTATGCAAAATTATTCCAGTATAAACCAGTAAGAGATTTGGCTTCTCAGACTGGAAGACTGGTATCACAGATCCTGTGCTTTTATTTCATCATAGAACGAGAGACACCATCAGGTAGCTGTAGTGCTTGCCAGGGAGAACGCTACTGTTGACTCTGACACTCCTTGTTTATGGGAGCTTTCCACATAGAATAGCTCAGCTTTAGTTCTTCACCTCTCTGACTCTTGGGAAGGGGAATGGATTTGCATCTGCCATGTAAGTCTGCAAACTTTACATGGATTGAGGAATGAAGGATCTATCACTTTGAAAGACTTTACAAAATGAGCTGGACAAAACCCAACTGTTTGGGAATGATGCAACTCAAATCTTTTGAGAATTCAATCCCAGTCCCGAGTTGGCTCTGAAGAAGTGAACTACCCGCCAGCTTTACATACCAGTCACACGGGGGCAGAAGCAACAGAGTAAGAATGCAGACTTGTTTTGGGAGATTAAAAACCAAAACACCTTCAAAGCTACCTAGTTCAGCAACACACTGTCAAATGTGACAAGGAAGAGTAACACACAAGAACTGACCCAGAGACAGAAGGGAGCACCTCCAGCTCCCTGAACAGCAACAGCAGGATGAGTGCAGGTTGCAAGCAGTTCCTGCACTATCTATAAAACTGCATTCTCATGGTGAAATCAGACAGGGATGAACTCTCTGACTTCATACAACAGGGGGTGGGAAGAAAATCCTCTTAACAGATCCATGTTCTGGTAGTTCTGGTTATGTCTTGGGCTTTGTTTTGTATTTTTTATTTTCTGCCCAATAGAAACAGTACCTCCAAAAGGAATGATGAGGTTAGGAGTTTCTTATGGCAGTAATTGTGGTTTCTGCAAGAATCGCTTGTCTCCTCTGGTTGCTATTGTACAGAGCCTATTTCTTCTCATCCACTTGTAGGTTCAAAACAGGTTAAGTTCAGCACTATCCTACAAAACACTTCTATTGAAATTCAGATAAAGAGATTTAAGAGACTGCCTGCAACTCCTATAAGGTGGGAGACTACTCAAGATAAACGTGCTCACAAAACAGCCCCCAACAGACACTCTTCCCTAATGAAACAGCTCTTCAACAACTCCAAACAATTTGATCCTCCCAGTCTCCAGGGCATCCAAATGCCCTGCTATTCCAAGCTGCTCTGCTGAGCTAAGCAGACTGCCAATGTTGGAAACCTGTCAAAACTGCCCCAACAGATTGCTTTTCTTTACCCTTCACAATATGCTTTGGACAGGTTTAAATCAAACTGCAGCCAAGCTGCAGCAAGGGGTTGTCCATAAACCTGTGTGAGGCAGGAATAAATAATTCTTCACTTGGAGAGCAAGCAACACAAAAGGAACAGATGAGTGGGCTTTGTAGGCAGCACTTAGTGCAGATAGCACTGAAATGCATCCTCTCCCAACTGAGAGATTAACTCTACACTCAGACAAGATATGGGAACCTACTGCAAAAGCACCCGTTCACCTATCACCCCAAAAGTGAAAGCAGCCAAGGGGGAGGCCTGAAGGGGCCCCATCCCAGTGGGTCACCAGGAGGGGCAGGAACACCTGGCTGCAGGTCCTGCAGCACCCAGGTATACCCACACGCTTCCTCACACACAGAAGCAGGATGCCTGATCCAGGAGTGACCCTCCTGCAGCCACCCTGCACTGCTCTGCAGTGTGAGCAGTAACAAGCCCTGCCCGATGCCTCACCCAGATCCCAGCAACAGAACACCGCCTGTTTGTTTGTTTGTGCATGGCTGGAACGATGGGATTTGCCCAGCTTTATGCCTTGAGCTTTGCCCTTCATGTCTCTGTGTCCATGACCTAATTAATGAACTCTTAGGTTTAAAGAGACCTCAACTTCTGTGTGTATGACTGTTCCCCAGTGCTCACCTGATTCCTTTGTCTCCCCATGAGCAGCACGCAGAGAACATACAACACCTCCAGCTTGTACATGATCTCGTGCATGATCTTCATGGACTGTGGGAGCTGGGTTCGTGTTGAGGTGTTGGCCAACCCACTTTCATCTGAAGACTCTGAACAAGATGGCAAAGATGTGAGCCTGAGGCAGCTTCAACAGGGAAGGATTTGTCAAAAAGTTATTACTTATACACTGAAACACTGCAGAGGTAAGACCAGCATGTCTGCTTGAGTCTTCTTCTCAACTAAAAACAGTGGCATTAAACAAATAACCAGTTTAAATTAAATGCTACAGAAGAGAGAAAAGGACAGCTGAACTTCAGTGGGGACAAAATTATATTTTAACAAAATTATTTTTCAATAAGCTAAATGGCATCAGCTACCTAAAATAAGTAGTTTCATCTATATAAATTAATAGACTACTGCTCCAGAAAGGACATGACAAAAAAAGTAAAAGTGTAGGAGTGATATTATCAAATGCATTGATTATAAATCTACTTAAATTTCATAGCTCAGTACCAGTATACTCAGGCCACAGATAAATAATTTTCATAACCAAATCAAGAACTGTACTGCTAAGGGCAGAAACTGGATGTAACACCATGAAAGTAGAAAACATGACAAAAAATTATGACTGACACAAAGAAAGTAACTAAGGACACAGAGAAACTGGCAGGTTCCAGCTGAAAAGTACAGTTACACACTGTGCAACGAGCAAAGTCCTGAAGTGCCCTGCCACACGGTAACATGGATGCTTTTGGAAACCATGTGGAGAAACAGTTAACTAGGAAAACAGACAAAGGAAGGAAACCATCAAAGGCTGGAAAGCATAGAAAACCTCCTCTGACTGCAGGTCCCTAAACCACAAGACACTGGAGACAGAGTATTCCTGGAAAGTCCATCTAGGTTTGCCTGCTAACTGATGTTGTGGGTCAGGGGGCATTCCACCTCAGCAGAACCACGTTGTGATTTCTCTTTCAAAATGCCCACCAGTTTCCACCAAGTTGGTATGTAGAAAGGTATGTGTAAGACACTTCTGAAGCATTCAAACATTTGGGGGTTTTGTGTATTTTCAGAAGTTTTAATAACTACAACAAAGCTAACAAAGCTGGGGGAAGAAAAGTCTTCAAAACACAAAAGTTTCAAAAACACAGAAGCAAACAATTTAGCAAACATTATCAAAATTTTTGGTTAATTCTTACTCTGTTACTGAATACTTTGAGTTTACAAGACATACATTGTATATTTGTAATACTAAAGGGTCAAGAAATAAACCGGGTGCTTGCTTCAAAGCATTTTCCCAAGGCTGTACATACACTCACTTGCAAACAATTATTTTTTCCCCATTAACTTAATTTTGCTGGAACTACCTCTCTTTTTTAAAGAATGGACCACTTGCTTGGTACAAAGTGTTGGAGACCTGCAGCCATCAGCCTGTTTTACATCAAAATGATGGTAAAGTCACTTACCTCCAATGTGTGTATTTTGCCACTCCAGGGAAGATCAGAGCTGAGGAGGCACAGTGTTATCTAGGTGTGCAAAGGGCACATTGTCCTTTGGACATTTCCTTTTGCTAACTAGTTCATGAAACACAAATCAGGGCTATGAGAGCAAAAAAGGAGTCAGACCTAAATGCTGACATGCCAAGTGCAGGAAAAAAGTAATCAATACCAACTGAAAGCAAAAGCAACACATAGCAAACACTGAAGAAGATTAAGATATACATCAGCTAATGGAGGCTAGAAGAATGCAAGCCAATACCTGTACTGCTCTGCTCTGCCTCTTCGTTGGCCACTCTCATCAGTGCATCGAGTACTAGTGCATTGTCCAGCCAGGTGTACCATTCCTCCAACTCCTGGAGGAAGCTGGAGGTACCTGTGGTTTCAGACACCTTCCGTGTTGCCAGTTTGCACAATCGCTCGATGAAGCCTGGAATATTCAACAGTGTAGCTGGAAAAGAATAATCATTGTATTACTCTAAGATCACAAACAACTGACAAATCCTCTATAACAAAGGTACCAAATCTACATTAGTAATACAGGAGACTGCACAGACACAAATTCCACCTGGTTAAAAAGATCCAAGGATAGAACAAGTTGGTACACTCTCTTGTTAAGGACTGAAGAAAGTGCACATTATCCTAGGTGTAATTAAATCTGAGTTAAACTGGAAAAAAATAAATCAGTTCTACCCTATTCTGCTTGTTTCTGTCCAATTCCCTTTTGCTGGCACCATTGTTCTCCAGTCCACAGATCTGGATGAAAACTAAGCTGGCCGAAACAAAGCTCCTTGTGGAAGGGGCAGCTCCACCTCTCCTTTCCTCTGTGCCACGCTACATCTTTTGTTTTATGTCCTGTGGTTTGTCTCATAGCAAAAAGATCTAGTTCACTTCAGTAGCTGTTAGCTTTTTAAATAATGGTTTCCTGAAGCAGTTCATCATGGAGCAAAACAGATGGGGAACACAACAGCAGCCCCAAGTCAATGGGTTTTAACTGCCACGGCAGTTCAACGACAGAAGTCACTGGTCTCAAAAATGCTTGGGAGGGCTTGAAGAGGTGCTAGGAGGTGTCTAGTGTCCTAGTTTTCACAGGGTAACTTAATTACAGGGCCTGTTTCTTATAGATATATGGGTAAGTCTTCACTTTGCTACACACTTGCAGATCGGAGGATGGTTTCGGTTGGAAGGGACATTTAAAGACCTTCTAGTTCCAGCGCTGCCATGGGCATCCACTAGCTCAAGGTGCCCCAAGCCCCATCCAACCTGGCCTGGAATTCTGTCAGGGATCTGGAGGCAGTCACAGCTTCTCTGGGCACCTTGTGCCAGGCCCTCGTCACCCTCCCCAGGAAGGATTTCTGCCTCCAATACACCCCCCTTAAAAGCTTCTCAGCTTCTACAGGCTGTAATATGCTATCTGGCTCTCCTGGATGCTATAGAGGTGGCAGGGGTTACACTCAGAGCTTTGTTGTTCATGGCTGACAAAATGGGAGAACCAGCTCCAAAACTCGTTTTGCACTTCCCAAAATTGTTTGGCATGGGCCTATGAAAACATCTGCCTCAGAAGCCCTAAAGCTTTTCTGCACACTAAGAGCTGAAAACAGCAGATTCTACATCTGAGAATACTTTAACTTAAATCTCTTAAATTCAAGCTCATCTTTCTCTAAGATTTCTGCATCTGAGAAGTACTCAGCAAAATAAGGAAACCTGCAGTACGCCCAACGATAAAGCTGAGATTAGACCCACAGATTTCCAAGGCTGGTGTGGTAATGATGGTGAATGTGATTAATATTAAACATACTTTCCTTGTTGGTAAGGAAAGACATCCTGTGCAGGACAATGTCAGATAAAAATCAGAGAAGGAACTGCTCCAACTGCCACCACTCTGTGTGCAGCTTTAGTTCAGGAATTTGTATTTTGAGGAGGACACAGAATTACAGAGAGTTGCTGAAGGGAAGGTCATACAAGTGACTGAGGGATAGAAGACAAACCCAATTATTTTAAGCCTCTTAGTTCAAAGAGGGCTGAAATGACAGAAAGTAACTCACCTAATTACCAACACCATATGGAAACGAAAGCTATAAAGGAAGTTTCATTAACAGAAAAGATTGTTTCAGGAAACTGCTTAAGGAAAGCAACTAAATAAAAATGTTTTATAAAAGCCAGAAAGCTTACAGAATCCTCCACAAACGTACATTACAGATGTGACACTGAGAAGAGGGAAACTACACACTGTTGAGATTGTTCTGGGTTTGTCCAACATCATAACAGTTACCTTGATTAATTTCAGCTCGAGATGGACCCAAGTTTTTTTTCTGCTGGGCGTTCTTGGCAAGAAGTGTGTGCTTGTCATCGCTTCCTGTGTCAAGTTCCGAAATTGTGACAGCCAGGATCCTGCAGAAGTTTGCAAGCTGCTGCTGATCAAAGCTGGACACAAGGCTCGCGAGATTGGGAATATCATCCAGTTGTATCATTTCCTGGAGGAGGCAACATCAACTGAGTAAGTGGCACATGATGTTCAGTAAGGAAACACAGCCACAGCCAGGAGACTTCAGCTACAGCTCTTTCTGGGACAGATCTGTGTATTACTTCAACACAAGTAAAAAAAGAAGCAAGCAGGCAGCAACAAGCAAGCAGCCTGAAAACAGTTGTCATTTACAACTGGTGACACTTGTGTTTAGAAATCCAAAAGTATAGATATCCATATTTTAATGACTTATCATTTACATAAAATTTGGGGGTCTTTAAAAAAAATGTAAAATAAACAACTCCCTCACCTAAAAGCCAACAAAACAACAACCCACAACCTAATTTAACATACAAATTACACTTAGGTATCAGAAAGCTTCAATTTTGTTTTCTACTTCTGTATTACTGACAGATTAAAACTGACTGCTAGATTTTCTCATCTTTTTCATCAAATGATCTTTTTTAATAAAAAGAACTGTTAAAAATACTTTTCAAAAGAAAAAAAAAGAGCTTCTGTTCCCATAAGCTAAGCTTGTTTCCTATCTCAGGAAGTACAACATCCTCTGAAAAGAACAGTAACAAGTAACAGAATCACAACCCTCCTCACAAAAAGCGTTCAGGGTTTTCCCTGGGTTGCACCAACAGTATTTTATGTGCACCACAGCAGGGCACTAAGCTGTAATGATGCTGGCAAACAACTTTAAAAATCTGGTTTGTGCAGAAGACCCAAGTGCCCTGTCCCCCCCGCAATAATCTGCCAGAGAGGTGACAAACCTCAAGGTAAGAGTGAAACAAGGGAAGCCTTCCAGATGCCAGGAAGGCTAAAATATCTGAGGTGCAATCAGAAGGCAAGGATTAAAATGAATTTATATGAGGTTTATTTCCTTTATTTGAAATACTGGCTGTGCTTTAATGAGGTACTCACTCTCTCGTCATCCTCTGCAAGCTATGCAGAAGCACTGTGAGTATGATACCACATGAATAATCTGGCTTCTGTATGAAATGTAATTCAAGTTAATAATCACTATAAACACCCAGGTTTCAAATAAGCTACAAGTGAGAATGCAAGCTTAGAGAATTATCTTCAGCAATTCTTTAAAGCAACAGTCTTCTCAAAGCCATCCAAATAAAATTAAGAGACCAGTTGCTAACCTTTTTAACTCCCAGGATGTCTTCAATGAGGGTTGCAGTTTGCAGGAATGTCTTTTTGTTTGTCATCAGTGTAAACAGAAACAGCACAAAGTCATTTCTTTCTGCCAGTCGCCTTGTGACTCCTTCCGTCTAGAAAGCAGCAAGACACAGACCCAGAGTCAGGGCCCACCTCAAGAAGCTGTGTGTTACAGACAGATGGAGGATGCTTTTACACATGATGTGTTACTGAATCAGCTGTTCCTCAAGCCAGGGAACAGGGTGACCAAAACTAGCTCCAGACCTTGTTTGAAGTTAACATGGTGCTTGCAAAAACTACAGGCTTCATACACAATGACAGGCTTCATCTTAAGGCAGTTGTTTACTTGCCTGAATCAGAAGTAAACACTGCACACCTGGAAATACGTCAGAGGTTTGTCTCATTTCCCACACCAATTGTATCCAACTCCATTTCACAGTATGTAAATGCAGCCTGCATATTCCTCCTAAGCTGTCGGCATTGCTCTCAGCCTGGGCAGTCTGAGCAACCAGAGCCAAGCGCTGGCCTTCACTTGTGGAGGAACCCACAAGCCGTGGTGAAGCACGAACTGGGCTCCATCCCCGAGTTCATTAAGGCCAGCTTTCATGCTCAAGTTATTAAAGAGAGCTCTGATCTCCACTGAGAGCATGGCCAGTCTTTTCTGGAAATAAATGTAACTTAAAACTACATCCTTACTGCTAAGGACGCAATGTGACCAACAAATTATCAGTGCTCACAGACCAGACTAGCTTAGATACTTCCTGAATATTTACACATAAGTGGAAGAACAGTTAATACTGCTTATAGAGCATTTCTGTTATCCTGAACATTTCCAGGGAGAGCAGTAATACCCAAGTGAATTAAGAGAGCAGTTAGTCTAGAAATTGCAAACTTGTTTCTTAGCATTATTATACTATTCAGTCTGCAAAAGTTGTGCTACCTGTAGTTAAAAAATAAAAAATCATGTAAGTCAAGAAAAAGTGTTCCCTCTTCTTCCTGACACATGTACACAGACAGTTAGCAATGAGAACATGATCTTTTAGGACTCTAGAACTCTCAAGATTAGCTGAATGTCTTTGGAAGATCTCCAAGCCAGTTACTGCCTTTTTTTTTTGAAAGTTTTTCTTAAAACTTCCCTAGTTTATGACATAATAAAATATGTGATTAAGTAAACAAACCTGGGGACATTCCCTACACACGTGATCTGAGGCATATGCTTTTAGCTTCAGAATTTTAATGGCAAGGTATTTCAGCAGGCCTTTGACCCAGAAATTATTTCAGTAGCACAAAATATAGGGCGGTCCTAAATTTAACTGAAGGAATGTTAATGAAAAGCTTCAGAGTACATTTAAACTATTCCTAAGAGATTCTGCAAGTCGTCTTATCAGGTGGCTCATGTAAAATACGACCAGCAGAAGAACACTTTTCCACAGCAGTTCTACTTACACATATACATGTGTTGTACAGTATGCTTAAACAGTCCTTGATGAGGTCATCGCTTACTGCAAAGGAGAAAACAGACATTCACAAGGTATACGCTGCCAGGAATACTCATGTCCATAGTAGTGACATGAATAGCTGTAAAACAGGTAAGAAGTTCAGGCTATCTGCTAGCTCAGATCATATGTACAACTGTCTGGGAGGCAGAAACCAGAGGAAAAAACACTCTGTACCTGACCATGTTTTCTTCCAAAACTATAGGCACTGCTGAGGGCCAGAGACATGTATTTGTGGTCTAGTGCACTTCTCAGTCATGCACACAAGAACACCACGGGGGTTTAAACTGCATTTTAGGAAAAGTATCACAGATCCACTAAAAATCTGTCAATATAAGAAACTGCCAAGACAGATTAACTCCAATTATTAAATGTGGGAGAACACTGCACAGTTCATGAAGTTTTCTCCAGGCAGCATCAGGAATTCATAGAAAAGCTTTCTATCTGATTTACTCCAGCATTTTAGTATTTAAAATATGTTTTCAGTACAAACATACAACAGCTGCCTCGAGCTCAAGTTCAAGTTACTCTACCTTTGAAGTTCCCTGGCTGACGGGCACAGAGCGTACCATGACATTTCCTTTCCACAGAAGGGTTCACGGAACCAGCAGAATCACAGATGGGAGAAATGAAAACACTAAACTAAACTGCTCCAGCAGGAAAGTAGCACTGAAACTACAAGTTTTTCTTACAGAAATTTGAAAATGAGTTGTCACAGTAACTAGGTCAGGAAAACAAAACATTTTTAATTATCTCACAATCTCTTCATCTCCTATTATGTAAATAATGTTTTGTGGCTTTTAATTAGTAAATGTTAACTGTAACTATAGCCACCATAATAGCCTAAGTTTCCAGGGACTGCAGATTTACTGCCATCTACTTAGGAACAGGAAATCACTAGTATGAGAAGTGTAACAGAAAAACAGAATCATTTCTGTCTGAACAAGGATACAAGGCAAGAATGAAAAAAGACCTATTTACTTACTTTTCTGTTTCTTTTTCTGTGTAATAAGTGTTGGTCTCATGAGAATTTCTACTAGAAGCTGTAACAACAAGATAACGAATTAAGAGAATAATCATTGGGATACAAGTAACTAATTCATTTGTCAATAACAAATCCAAACTTAGTCCTGTCTATGCTGAAGTCAGAGGCAAATAATGGAAGCTCTACAATCAAAATACCACCAGTGTCAAAATTACACTGACAAAAAATAGGTGTATTTACCCTGAAGAAGTATCAGTTGTATAAAACAATCCCCCACTGGCAAGCTTTAAAGAATATGAGTCTGCAAAGAAAGTAATTTCACATCCATCCGGTAACACTGCGGATGGCTATCACACATCTCCCAAAACAGTTAATCTTTAGCAATAATCTGCAGAGATGCAAATTCCACAGGGGCTTTCACTGTATCTTCCTGGGCTTCAAAATACATTTCAGATCCAAGCATAACAGAACTTTGATGCTGCAGATTTTAATTTCACCAACAAAGAGCAAGCCACTGCTTGTGTGCATTCACCATGTATGTATACTTACACTCCTGACACAGAATGTGACAATACTTCACATATCTGTAAATGTATTTGTGACAGCTTTCCAAAGCTAGGAGTATGGTTCTGACAGATACAGAATTGATTCTTAGTTGTTCCAGCCTATAACATTGGTTTATTTGAACACATTTTAAACAAATAGCAGTTTATTTAAAAATTAGTTAACCACCAGAAGGAACTGATGACTTCTGCAAGAAGTACTGCAAAAAGACCCTAGTTTTATAACTCAGTTTAAAATGACAAGCAATGTAGCCCTGTCAAATCCTGCCAACTGACAAGAAACTTATATTTCACAACTTGTTTCATTTATCTCAACTTAACCTTTTACTTCTTTTAATGAAGCACCTACTCAGACACAGGACATCATCTGATGACACTGGAGGACTGCCCACATGTTAAGCACTGACAAATAACTAAACAGGGAAGTTGAAACAGGAATATACAACTATTGTTATAAATACTGCCAGAAAATGTAGCATCATTGGGGAGGGGAGAAATCACTGCAGCACAAATGTAGTGCTTGTATTAATGACTTATGTTTTAAGAGAAGAACACACACCACAGGGCTCGGTAACAGAGAAGCATCCAAAGATGCCCTCAGGATGCAGGCCACCTGCTCTTCTCCTGAGAAATAACACCTACTGTAAAAATCCCGTCTTTCAAGAGTGGCTCCTGCCTTGCCACAGAGTGGACCTTTTTGGTATTTATTATTCCTGGTCAATACTATAACCCACCACATATTTATCACCTTATTCTTGCAGAACCGGTATGCTCCTCACATACACTCCAGAACTGGACTGCAGTGGTGTGAGACACTCCTTGGAGGGGGCTTTCTCCAGCCATCCTACTGAAACTGCAACAGTATGCAGCAAATAGCACAGGAGTCCAATGGCAGAAAAAGAATAGGTAAGAGGGTGCCTCACCAGAGGCAGAAGGAGCACAGAGGAAATTAAGAAACCTTATTTCTTGGAAATGGGGTTGGAATCACATCCAAAGCCCACAAGGCTTGTGCATTGGTTCATGTGCTTGTACTCTCGGGCAGTAATTTACATGTATTCATAGAAAGAAAGGAGACACAAATATGCTTTTTTTTTCTTTCTGATATAAAGGCTATCAGAACCCTAAAGTATTTTAAGGAATATACTATCACACATCATAGCATACAGACTACACAGCATGAAGATGCTAAATTTGCAAAGTTACTCATGCTTCACAGTTTGAAATACTGCAACAGAATCTGCACACAGCATAAACAGAACAACTATTTTCCCTTTCAAGTGCTAGAATAGGATTTTCAAAAACATCATACTAGCTTCTACCAGTTCTTTAAACAGATTAAACCCCCTTCTATCAGCCAAATCTCTGGCTGTAGTACCAGATAAATTACAGATATTTACCATCTCCAGCCCAAGAGAAAAAAAAACCAAAACCAACCAACAAAAAACAACCAATAAACTCAACCCCAACACATTTATTTCTATATGAAGTGTAAAGCCATTATCTGTGCATTCTTCTGTTAAAAGCACTGCCACTGGAAGTAAAACTTACTCCTCTTTAAAAACCAAATAAAACTTAGAATGTTTTCATACAATGTTTAAAATTCTTTGGGTAGCTTAAAACTTCTGTCCTTGGCTGAGAGGATACCTGCAACTAAACCAGCACTAATTTCAAAACAACATTCTTAAGCAAAGGCATGCTAGGTGTAATGAGAGAGAAGACACCATTCAGTGAGACCAATTAAAAACAAATAATAAAGAAAAAGGAAGAAAGTGTCAATTAGTTCACTGGAAAATACAAACCATATATCTCTAAAGAAAGCTAAGATCCCAGAGTGTGACACCATAAAATTGGACAAACTTGGGCATTTGTATAAGGCAGAATTAAAACAAACAAATAAAAAGATAAATTACCAGACTGCCTACAGAAACCTCACAGTTCTGTTTATAAACTTTGCTGTAGATGAAGCAGCCTGAGCTGTGTGCCAGCAATAAACAGACAACCCAACTAAGAGAGTGCCATAGTGTGCTTAAAACTACCTCTTCCCTTTGGTGGGAAGCGAAATTCCCAGAGCTCTAGTACCAATGGTACTAGTTAATCTCACAAGTAGGAATAATTTGGAACTGTTTTCATTGAGAACCTAGAGGTCTCACCTTCTCTAAGTTAAAAACAGACCACCTGAAGAAACAGAGGTCTTATATATTGTGTAATAAAAAGCACCCACCACTTCTAATGACAAGGTATCCCAGAAAATATACCTTCTTCACATTTTCATTAAGAGAAACAGGTACAGTTCTAAAGCCTAACATCATAAAGTCATTCTGTAGCTCTCATTTAGAAGCTTCAAAGGTCTCAAAAGACCTCAGATTTCTCAGCAGTATATTTATTATACAGATCTTAAGAAAAAAATACACTTACATCTACTCCTCCAAATAAGTCAAATGTGTACGTATTTGGGAAAGTGGACTCTTGAGCAGCTTTTCTATCTTCTGTAACAAATGCCATGGCTTCCATTGAAAGAAGTGGAGAAATTTCCTGCATGCAATTAAAAAAAAAAAATTTCAAACAGAAGACTCATCATCAGTATAAACACAATTGTCTCCAACTATCTGTGTGATCTACTGACTAATCAATTAAATGAATTCCCAGCTCCTATCTATCAGCCAACTCAGAGATACAATCAGATTCAAAAATTAGTTACAATAGGATCACAGTAACTTCTCAGAAAATAATCCCTAGCTTCCAGGAAGAAGGGTGCAGACAGTACCTTTAAGATGCTTTGGCACTGGGAGAAATCGCTGTTTGGGTGGCTATGTTCATACAGCTTTTGCAACAGTAAGGGAATCCCATTCCATTTTGCTTGTTTATCTCTTTCCTTTAACAAGGCCTCTGTGATCTGAAACAAAGGAAGAATCCAATTCCCACGTGCACAGTGCTTCACAAGCAGGAGAATAACCTTATTGCCTCTCCAAAGTAGCGGTGTCAGAGCATCACAGAAGAAGACTGGTGTAGAGAGTAGGTTCCAAAATCCAGTACCTCCTTCCATGTGGCAATTTATCCAGGGCTGGTAGCTGCAGTTTTACAGATGGTCAAAGTATCTTAAGCAGGACAGGGCTTAAAGCAGATAATATCACTTAGAGTACTTAATCTCATTCTGTATTTTTATATTGATCAAGTAACTTTAAATGGGAACACAGTCTATAAATAGTTCCTTGCACAGAACTACTCACAGGTCACTGAGGGAGGAAATGGGTGCCTGACACTACCAAAACCTTCTACTAGTCTAAAGCAGAACGCTGAAGATAGAAAGGCTTTATCACACATTGCAGTTAGCTTTGAGCATTTCCTCAGCCAAGCCTCTGAAGCCATTATGGGTTGTAGCAATGACCCAAACCACTTGGATTTACCAGCAGGCTCCACAAGAATGTATCAAAGATACAGTGATAATCTCCTCTGTAGTCCTGGGCTGGTTCTAACTGGAGACTAACTCCTACATGGGTAGGAGAAAGACTACGGGAAGCAGGCTACAACCACAAAAAGGAACACCTAAGCACTTGCTACTGTATTTGTGCAGGCTTTCTCCAATTTTCCTCCTCCCCTAAAAAATATTTTAAGAGTTCTCTCAATATTCAACACTATATTTTATTCCTGAAAAATATAATGAAGTAGCAGCCCAAGACAAGTAACTGTTCTGCTTAGAATCCACACGTACTGAAGCGTCAACACTTCCAGCGTGCTGGCAGCAGATGCTATGAAGGAGCAGCCCTTCACTGAAGTTCACCATACAATTAATGCTGAACCAAATTTAGGCCCCTTCCTCAAGGATACTTAAGAGGTTCCCAGACCAACCCCAAATCAGGGGCTTGCACAGAAAGGTAAAGCAGACAATTATAATAACAGGATTTCCATTTGGCTGCACGTTATTTTTATATCACAGGCATTTGGGTGGGAAGGTCCCTCAGACACTCCTGCCCTCAGTCCTGGGGTCAGGGACACCCCCCCACCATCCCAGAATGCCACAAGCCCCATCCAACCTGTCCTTGAACCCTGCCAGGGATCATGGGGCAGCCACAGTGTCTCTGGGCACTCTGTGCCAGGGCCTCCCCCTACCCTGGGAAGGATTTCTGCCCCCAGCTCCTCTCCCTCTGCCCTCCTGCAGCTGAAGGCCATTCCCCTGGGCCTGGCCCTCCCTGTCCTTGGCACCAGCCCCTCTCCAGCTCTCCAGGAGCCCCTCGAGGGACTGGAAGGGGCTCAGAGCTCTCCCCAGAGCAGCCTTCTCTTCTCCAGACTGAAGCACCCCAACTCTCAGCCTGGCTCCAGGGCAGAGGTGCTCCAGACCTCTGGTCATCTCTGTGGCCTCCTCTGGACCTGCTCCAACAGATCCATGTCCTTTTCTTGGTTGAGGGCTCCAGAGCAGGACGTGGCACTGCAGGGGGTTGCTCCAGAGTGGAGCAGAGAGGCAGAGACTCCTCCCTCAACCTGCTGGGGATGCAGCCCAGGACATGGTTGGCTTTCTGGGCTGTACACACACGTTGCTGGGTCTGCTGGGTCGTGTTGAACTTCTCATCCCTTACACCTCCTTCTCAGGGCTGCTCTCAGTCCAGCTGTCCAAACAAAAACTAAAATAAAAAAACCCCACAATCCTCAGGCTAGCAAGACTGCATCTCAATGCAACAAATTTGTGGATTTTATTTTACTCCTAGATTCTAAGTCACTCCCCAAACCTTTCTGTGGTTAATTTCCATGGTCTCCCTCAGCCTGCTTAAATGTTCATTGTTTATATTAATAGCCAGGAAATCTTGCTTCTTATTGTTTCAGCCAAGACATCCTCCTCAGATAGACCTCAGCATACAATTATACAAAAGGCCATTCAGTTTCTGATTAGACAATTATATGCAGATATGCTCAATTTCTGACAGAGAATTTAACCCTTCTTTCTGCTCATTAGCACTCAGGAAGACCAGAAAATTTATGCAAACACAAGAAACATCACAGTGTATGGGGCTCTGGGACCTTGCCCTTCTAAGCTTCCCAGGTATTTTGGGTCTTCTCCTGTTGAAGTACCCAAATTTGTACAAAACAGAATTTCACAGCTCTTTAATTATTAGGTTTTGTCGCTTTATTCAACCCTTGTGACGACACAAGCAAAGCTGGGATACAAACCTCTTCAGTTTTTAAACTTTCACTGGTTTGTGACTTCTGAGTAAGAGAAATCAACCAGTGATGTTACAGGATGAGCTACTTCTGAGGAGGCCATTCTCCAAGAAAAGGCAGGGCAGAACCAGAAAGTCAAAATGGCTTCTCATTGTCTGGGCTGTGAGTAATGGGTCAGCTCCTTTGAAGTCACAAATCTCCATTTCTCCTTGTAACGCCAGGCACAAAGAGAGCAATATAAGCTCTACCACTACCCAACCTCAGGTGTGGGAGGAGTACACAACCCTGCAAGTGGTAGGAGGAACTGGTTTAATTGCTGGGTAAAGTGCAAAGAACACAGCAAAATGCCAAAATGGAAAGAATCCAACTCTCCTGCTAACGTGGAAGATACCATGGGCAACAATGACGTGCACAGGCTGCAATCTCAGCTTCCAGCAGCACAGCACAGAATTCAGGATCCCAAGTGCTCTCAGAAAAGGCAAAAAAGTCTTAACTGATGTTAAAACCTTGTCCCAGGCTTAATACCACATTTGTTAATCACACGTGTTTTAAGGCAGGATCTACCTCCATTCTCATTTCTGCATTAGAAGGTCTTACTCTCCCTGTCCTGGACTCAGAGGCATTTGTGCTGAGCTCCAGGAAACTTTCAGAACTGAAATTCTGACAGGATGAAGCAAATATTTCCTTGCTCTCATCTTCTTTAACAGCTTAAAAAAAAAGCAGCTTTTCTTTCTCTTGATCTAATACACATCTTTGGTTTCACTGCAAGCTCTAGCTTGCGGTCCCTGTTCTGGATCCATGACGCTACCCTGGCTCTGAATATTTCCATTGTGGCAGGGCGGTATTTGCCAACGCAAAGATTTTGGATTCAGCAGAGGCATTAAAATTCAATTAGATCGCATGGAGCTGTCTGTCTTTACAACCATTTTGGTTAAAAGCTGCATCTCACGATTTCTGTAATAACAGCTAGTCACCGGTTTTCATTTATAAGCAGAGCTGATTTCCTTCTTGCTATTTTTTGGGTAGGCATTACTGAGTAGTCATCAAAACCAGTACTGGGGTCTTATGGGGCCCCTTTCCCTCTTCAGCATACTTTTGGTCTCACCCAAGCAGGATAAGCCCAAACCAACACTGATTTCTCAGAAATTTTCTTCATTTGCTGAATAGCTCTGGATAAAACCTCTGAGATCCTGCACACGCAGCTTAAGAAGTTAAAATACTATCTGGCAAGAAGGGGAGGGTGCAGAAGCCCAGCTGGAAAAGGCATAAATTAAAGGACCTACCTCACCCACAGTCACAGGCCTTACAGACCGTCACGCCTTACTGGTGTCAGGAGACTACAAACTACCAATTACTCGGAAGACAAAAGGAGCAGTGTCAAAACCTCCCTCCCACCCAGGTACCATAAACCAAAGTGGGACAAGCACCAAGAGTCCACATAGTCATTTCTCAGAGGTTTAAGACATCCATGTTTGGAATCAGGAGCTGAGAAACCCAGGGAGCAGCACGACACGCTGCTCCAGAAGCGGTTTAATTCCAGACAGGCCCCTGAAACAAGGCGGCTCGTGCTAGTTCAAGCCCGAGGCACAGAGCTCCCAAATGCCGTCACAGCCCAAAGCAGCCTGTGTGACTGCCAGATTTACACCACCATCATCTCACCAAACTGTCTGCCAGCCACCCAACCAGCACCAGCTGTGCCCCGCTCCTCCAGCTGGGCTGCCAAAGCCATGGCTGTGTGGTTTTGCTAGAAGGACCATCACAGACTTCCAAAAGGATTTAGATGGAGTAAAAGAAGTGTCATGGAGCCCATCCATGACTGCAAGGCAGAGTAGACTGAGTGGGTCTCTAAAGTCTCCCCAGGGCTGGAGCCCAGGGAGCCCAGCAATGTGCACGTACTCTAATGACTGGTCACTACCACAGGAATACTTTCCTACTATAGAGTTTAGGCAAATTTTGTGCCTAATTTTTCTGGGAAGTATACAAAGCGCTGAACAAAGACACCACACACAAGTCTAAAACCTCCTGTGTCATATATGCTTTTAAAATGCCACAGCACTCATTAGCATGATGGTCAATAAATAATTATGAACAATGCCTCAATCTTCACCATGAAGTTATATGCTAATATTTACCTAAATTCATCCCTTGGTCTGTGCAGTTCCCCTTTCCTTTCTCCCTTTCCACTTTGCTGTAGAATTTACTACTGATGTTGCTTCCCACAGCCACCATCCTCCAGACCGCCTTGGTGACAGATGTCACTTATCCTCCCAGCTGCTTTGTGCCCCTGGTCAAAATCGTGTTCCGAGCACCCCTAAAACAATTGTCACTGGCCTGAGATCTCCTGTAGTTACCCTTCCCCTTCCTGTAAGGATTATCCTTTCAAGCTGTGCTCCTGCTCTGCAACAGTTTTCACTGCTCCACAAAGTGAGCTTTTCTTTTCCTCACCTGGTCTCCACCTCTTTGCTAAGTCATGATCAGTGAGACATCACTATGTCTTCCCACAGCTGATGAGCCAAAAGGCCCCTGAGCACGACAGGAACAGAAACACCAAGAGCTAATCCTCCCTTTGCTCTTCACAGTAGAGGTAACAGTTTTCTAACAAAACTGCATCTCTATTTCACATCTTACCTTTCAATATTTCCCTGTCTTGCCCAACACTTGCTGCAGGAGGGTGTTTTCCAGGCTGTTTCAAAGCACACAAAACCATGACTCAGGTGTCCAAGTACCCTGTACAGCACTATGGGACTCATGCTGTGACAGACCTTACAGCTGTGACACATCAGTGGTCATTTTTCTTAATTCAATTTTTGTTGCATCCATGCATTAAGCTAAGATTGGAGGTGCTTTGAAAAAGCTCAGAATTTCCATTCCTGGTATTCTCCATGAACCCTTCTGAAGAATATATTAAAGTGTTCTGAAAGTTTAGGAGGAAAGAGGCTCAAGATTATGGATCTCAAGGTAGATATGCAAACATATGATCTCCACATATTTTTAATAAAATCCAAGCCTTTACATGTAATTTCCTTCAAACCTTTTAGGTTGTACCTTTAAAAACCAGAATATTTGTGCAATTAAATATTTAATTTTTCTGTGAACAGTAATAACTTAGGCGTCATCTCTGAGAGACTGCCAGGAGAATGATTATTCAGTATTTTGGGGAGTGCCCCATCATCCATCCCAGCTCTCTATTTGATGTTCCTTTTCAGTTGCTAACAAACACACGTCAGTCTGGGTAGAACATCTCCTCACACAGCTTTGCACAAGAAAGCCTACAACCAGGGTCAACGACCACCCCAAGCTTTCATTTTAACACAACACATACTACAGCTTTTGGCCTGTACAGGGAATCTGGGAAGCAACTCAAGGAAGCTGTGAGGGTTCCCTGCAGCTGCTGGGCAATGAACACCACAGCCAGCCACCAGCTGGGTCTTCTGCAAGTTGCTCTGATCTAGAACATGCAGAGCCCCACAACTTGATTCATAAAAATAAATTCTGCTGGTGATACTAAGCTAGGAGAAGTTCGTTTAAAGAACGTATTTCCAGCCTCTCTCCAGCTTCTGTATTCTTTGAAGTGTAAATCAGGTGAATTCCTGTTTCTCCATCCCCCACAACCTTGGATTGAGCCTACCATCCTTGATCCTGCAAACCCCAAAACCATGCATTGACCCAGAGCCACAGTGTCCTAAGATAAAACCTGCTGTAGCTTCTAGCCAGGTCTACCCATCCTGATGACACCCAAACTACAGCTCTACTCACCATCACTGGAAGAGGAGCTAGTCTACCAAGAAAAGGAACAGGTTTTGCAAACTGCAACAGCCCTCAGTGTTGTTACTGAGAGCAGAACTCCATCATAGATCTTCAAAACCACTACTGAATTTACCAGATAGCAGTAATAGCTACTAACATTTGTTTTTATTATGGTCTTCTCAGAGAAAAAAAACATAAATTAATATGTTAAATTATACTAACTTCTCAATTATTTTCTCCATGGAACTGCCTAAGAGTTCTTTCTTGAATTCACTCTGAAAGCAAACTAAGTCTCTAGGGATATCTAGGAAAAAGCAGAGGGGTAAGGTGCATTCACATCTAAACCAGCTTTCTTCCTCCCCCTCATCTGCAGTCACATGAAACTAACCCACTGAAGTCCAACACTACCACTTTTAACTATTTCCAGTGTATGGCACAGCTCTGGGCCCTGTTATGTAAAAAGCGTGTCCAGACTCTCCAATTCTCATTGGCTGTCCTCTAACAAAGAGGAATAAGCCTGCTCAGACCCAAGCAATTAGAGACACTGAAGTGGATTATATTCATGTGAATGTTTATTTATTGTTCTAAGGAGGAAACAAACTGATCAGAAAACAAAATATAATCTCAGAGATTGGAAACTACTACAGACTCCTGGTAGCCTGTCATGGTAGGAGCTGGAATCTGGATGTCTGAGGCAGAAAGTGTTTTTCCTTCCACAGAGAGGTTTTTTTTTTAGTGGACAGGGACTATCCTGCTAAGTGAAGCATCTACTCCTAGAAATAGCAGACTGTGAAATACAGCTGGAAAAAACGGACTCTCTTTTTTCCACTCTGATTGTTTCAGCCTTGGCAATCCTGCAAGTTCCAGACCAGTGCTGACGATCGGCTCTTGGGACTGCACCAGAAGCATGCTAGTTTGCAAAAAAATTCCCTGGTTAGTCCATTATTATGCTGCTCTGTCCTCAGATTCACATAACAGCACCTAAATATCTCTCAGTTTGATGTCAGATCAACGCTTTTCACTGTTGGCCTGCAGCAGATGAAGTACGTGCCCTCTTGCTAAGGGGATCAGAACGTGATTAGCTGAGCTAAAACGATCCTTTGCCTTCAAGGAACCACAGCATAAACCCCACCAGATCTTTCCACAGCACCTACCTGCCCCCAGAGCAACTGCAGACCAGCCAGCTCACAGGCAACATCCCTGTCAAAACCTGCAGAAAGCTGGTCTGCTTCTATCTAAAATGCCTCTTTCACTCACCCTGAGCTCAGGGCTAGGGCAAACCTCAACACAAGGTTATGCAATCAGATACCAAGGATTGAGGCTTCTGCATCCTGGACAGCAGCTGATGCTGGCTATACAGCTGTGTGGCAGGGTCTACTGAAATCTGACTTCTCCATCAGTGCTCCTAGAGACCAACCATGGGGAGAGCTATGGCTCCTGGTGTGTGAGTACAGCAACAACACACAAGGGGTGGGCAGTTACTTTCTTCATTGCTATGGGATCAGAGACAACAGTTATTAGATTTTAGGGTCCTTCACTCCTGGCTAAACCTGTCTGGATGCTGGGAGTGGGAAGGATCCAAATGAGAGGGGAAAAAAGTAGAAGCCCAGTTGTGGGTAAGGGAAGATAAGGTGATGGGTTAATGATTATAGTAGAGGGCAGGGTTGTGAGTGTGGGGTGTGTGCATGTGCAAATATTTTAGGAATTAATTTCCTGTCTCAGTTCAAGATAGATCTGTCAAAGGGAAAACTGTTTTGCACTGCTGCCTCAGAAAGTAAGGCGACTGCAGGAGTCCCCAAATCGGTGAAGCGCCAATCTACAAATTAAACAGAAATGGGAGAAGTTAACGAAGAGCATGAGGTGGTTGGAGCTGGTGACACCCCTGTCCCTGTGCACATACAGTACTGAGGCACAGAAAGGTCATGAGGATGCTCAGGGGGTGCAGCGAAAGCAGAATAGATTGGGATTTTAAAATCCCTATTTTCATAATTTCTGTAGAAATGTGGGTGTGGGGAGAAAATGGATGGTGGAAACCCCTTGCAACCTTGGGGGGTGGAACTGTATGATCTTTAAAGGTCCCTTCCAACCTAAACTATTCTGTGATCCAAATTTCAAAGCCTTAGCTGGCCTCAAAACTACCAGATATTCAGGTAGTTGTCAAAACATTTTCAAAAACATTTTCAAAACAGTTCAGCTCTGACTGATGCCCATAGAAGGGTGCTATGTCAACAGTTATCCTTGCTGATTCAAAGATAAGTCCCTGCACTCCTGCAAAGGGATCTTGAGATCACCTAAAAAGAGTATACAAAGCTCTATTCAAGAAGAAATGCCGCTGCTGCTGCTGCTGCTGCCCATAGAAGGGTGCTAATTGTCTCCCGATATGTGCACATCATTGGTGACAACACTGCAGGAGAATGATGGATGGCACCACAATAAGGAGTAGTGTTGCCCAATCTCTCTGAACTAAGGTCTTGAAAAGGGTTTCTCTTCCTCATGAGATACCAAAGGTGCAGTCTATGGAGCACATGACCCAAAACTTCCTTGCAAAGATTAGGAAAAAAAGAGCTGGAAATACATCCTCCTGCTTTGTTCTTATAAACCCCAACAGGGCAGCTTGGAAACTTAATCTGCTCTCATGCTTTTCAGGAGGAAATGAGATGAGAAACTTTAGCAAGGGCCACTACACTGCTCCAAGGAGTCAACTACAGGAAAACTGAACATTGGAAAATAGAATTTAAAAATTAAGAACATAAAAAACTGCCTGGTACTACTTTAAAAGTTACATCATAGTGTTTTATATTTAGATTGTCTACAAACAAAAAACTGCTTCAAGGTAAAAGCAGAGACGCATAATTTACAAAGCTCAGAAGCATTCAGGGAGTTGCTCCCCCATCCCTCCCTTACTCTAAGTGATTTAAAAATCTATTCCTACAGCATTTACGAAACACTGGGAGCCCTAGGCACCCAAGCTTTTCAATCTTCCGGGCAGCACAGTGATACTGATGTTTATAAAGCAAAACAAACAAAACCAAAGCAACAAGAAAAAGCCCCACCTCAAATTTGGACATTACAAGCAGGAGGATGTAACTGGCAGAAGTTTCCTCGATTACTGTAAAAGCTTGGTCATTTGCTTCAGTGGTTATTTCCAACAATCCATAAGAGCCCCAAATCAAATACAGTACCAGTGCATTTCTCAAGTGAACCAAAGCCCAGAGCAGAGGCACCATCCTTGCAGATTATGGATATGTGCACATCATTGTTATGGGTTTATCTGACTTAAAAATCGCTGTGGTTGCAGGGGAGTGAAGCAGCAAGTGCGTGGAGGTGAGAGGCAGACAACATGCTGCTTTGTCTACATGGCATATGAAATGCACTCCTAAAACAGTCCCATGGAAATAACTTCCTTCAAAAGAGATTATATCAGGTTCAAATCCATGCAAGTTATTTGCGCCTTTTTCCCCTCAAGTATTAACCACACTAGTACCTGAGCAAGCAGTACAAACAAAACAAGAGAGCTGCTAAAAATCACCTCCTGCTCATTTCCTTAGCTACAGAGTGAGACACAGACACTTATGATGAACAAGACATCCCCTGGTAATTGCTCAGAATCCTTGTTAATTAAGGAAAATGCTGTTGTCTGTACTAGTGAAAGCCACTTAAAGAAATCCAATTTCATATTCCATTTCAACTTTTTTAAAAACAGACTTTAGCTCAAATAAATCAGCACCCAAATGCAAGTATTTTATTCCATGCTTCAGTTTCCAAGTCTTTGCACCATTTTGCATTTAATCTGCAAAATAAATGCCAATCATTCTTCACAAAATGAAATTAATAGTCCATTATCTGTGAGCAGTGTCTTTAAAAAGCCAGTATAAGCACACGCCTAGATTAACAAATTGATTTTATTTCTCGGCATTTCCTAGCATCATCAACTGGGAAAGATGTCAAATTTGAAACAAACCTGGAATAGTTTTGCAGAAAACCACCAGTACAGTCTACCCCATTTCGGAACTAAAAGATCTCCTCAGCCCTAATAACAGGAGGTCATCTTTGACCATAAAATATGCTTAAATTTTGATGCTGCACTGTTACAGTTCCAAATAGAGCTGCTCTTTGCAGAGGAGAGCCACAGCCTCTATCAATCAACCAAAGCAACAGAGGAGAACTCTTTTACAGCATGGCAAACGTATACCCTGCTCCAAGAGAGACCCAGAATGGGAGGGGACGTAAAAGGCTCAGGAAAGCACAGAAACACCCTTCTTGCCCATCAGGGCCACCCCCCCGTACCAGGACCGAACCTGGGCTGGCAGGGGAGAACGGACAGCCCTCGAGAGCGCTGGACACCAGACGAAGAGAGGCCACTGGCCAGATGCGGCCTTCGAACAGCCCTGGCGCAGGTCCCGCTAGGCCGGCCGGACTCTTCCCGGCCTCAGGACTCCAGGATAGGCCTGACGGTCCCGACCTGGCGCTCAGCCCCGCCAAG
>VXBZ01002879.1:551606-562458 GCA_013399135.1 Heliornis fulica
CCCCCCTCCTCCGCCGCTTTGTACGGAGCGGCGCGAGGGACGCTCCGTAGCGCCCCCGGCCGGTCCCCGCACGCACTGCGCCGCCGCAGGGCCCGCTGGGAAATGTAGTCCGGGAGGAGGAGGAACGCATGCGCAGAGCCGCCGGAGGACGCGTAGCAACCAGGGAGGGGAGAGGAAGGCACCGGCCACGGGATGCTCTGCTGGGGGTGTAGGGAAGGGACCTCGCGGCCGCCCTATCCCCGGTGGGCTCTGCTGGAGCGCGGGCTGACCGAAAGCCTCCCCAGCCCCTCAAGTTTATTTCCATTCCAGTCCCCAGGCGCCCTGTGCCGGCGGAGCTGCCCTCCGAGGGTCCGGCCAGCCCGCAGAACCGAACCCGGGGAGGCAAACCGCAGGCCAGAGCCGTGTGACGGCGTGAGGAGCCCGCACCGCAGAGGGCCTCAGGACACAGCAGCTCTGGTCCGGGCGGGCAGGCCCGAACTGCCGCCCCGATGCACGGGGCCGCTTGGGACCAAGCTCTCGACTACAGTAGAGGCAGCAGCCCCAAGGGGTCCCAGAGGGGCCAGCCCTCCAGGCCACCTTCCTTCTGGATAGGTGCTGCCTCGCTCCAGGCCCAGAGCTGCTGTTGCCTGCCTGGCAGCACAGCCCCACTCTGGCTGCTGGTGACAGCAAGGAGCGTGGGCACCTGAAGTCGTGAGTCTTTAAATGCAGACCTTAGTTCATTTTCCATTTTACCTTGCCTTTGCTGTACAAGGGACAATATAAAATAATAATGACACTAAGGATTCATATGAAGCTCAATGGCACTGCTTAACCAGTGCTGAAATGGCATCTAAGTTATGTGTTTCAAAGCTTTACAGCACCACATCTTACATTACTTCTCACCACCATGAATAATCCAACAACTATCACTGTTTCATTTGTAAAAGCAGGATCTGCTAACAAGTTAGGTGTTTAGCAGAGTTGCTGCTGTGCACTTGAAGAAATGCAAACATGGCTGCCTTTCCCCTGGCACCCTCACCCTCAGGCACAGCCCTTCTACAGCATCACAAGGTTGGAAAAGACTATTTTCAGAATGCAAAAATGAAATTTTTGTCTTGGTCTGAACTAGTGTTAAAAAGTTGCATAAAATCTGCACTCCTGCCCCTCAGTGGAAATCCAGTTGCAGTTGTGAGCACAGCAAGAGACACATTTTTGCATTTTCATGCAAAAATGAAATTTTTGCATGAAAATTCTGATGAAATTTCTGATGAAATTTCAAAAATTTCAAAATAATTTCAAAAATAATTGCAAAATAATTGCAAAAATAATTGCAAAAATTTCATTTTTGCAGAATGCAAACAGCTAGAAAAAGGTAACTGTATGGTTACAACAAGTTGCTGCTAACAGGAGCTCCATTTTTGCCTAACAATGCCTTAATTTTAGGAGGCTCCACTCAGTATTCTCCCTGCCACAGCTGTGCCAGTGCAGCATTGCTAAAATACTGTTCCACCCACTAAAAGGAGATGGGCAGAACTACAAGGTTACCAGTCCTCCAATGTGCCTATCCATCCAAAACTGTGTCTCTTGCTGTGCTCACAACTGCAACTGGATTTCCACTGAGGGGCAGGAGTGCAGATTTTATGCAACTTTTTAACACTAGTTCAGACCAAGACAAAACCAACAGCTTCTCAAAGCAATCTCACATCAGCAAAGACTGGACACTGACCTGGGTGACTTTAAGTATTTCACTGGTTATGTGGACTTATTTATCCCGTGTCTCTATCCCACTCAGATGACTGTCTGGTTCATAGTTGCTCCAGACTTCTCAACTTGCAGCAGTCTTGAAGTTGAGTTCCTCCTCCTCTCCCTTTTTCTTTAAAAACTCTTTGTAACACCACTGATTTCTTTCTTGCAAAGATCTGGATATGCCTAATCAGCTGAACACTACAAGGCTTCATGCCTTACACCTGCACCAAGGAAGAGTTGCACTTCAGGCTGAACAAAGTCCCTTCCATCCCACCCTTATGCTCCCTAAGCATTACAGCTCAGCTGGTTACTGAGGTGGCTGGTGCAAAGTTACACAAGTGAGGCCCCAAAGGGAACTTTAAAAGAGGAAGGAAATGGGGAAGTTTCATAGGGAAAGCCTGTTAAATTCTGTAAGAACAAAGTAAAAATCTGCTGCAGGGTAAAAGAAACCTTCCATAGTCCACACCCCATCTCAGCTAGCAGATGGCATTACCTGGATGGTCAGTACCAGGTCGGTGGTACTGACCCACACTGAGTCAGTGCCATAAGGAGCTGAGAAATCTTCTGTCACAATGTCTCTCATCCCTGCCCTGTGCCATCCTTCATGCCTGACAGATATACTAGATGTACAAATCTGAGCCTCCACTTCAAAAGCAAAAGGTTTTCTCTACCAGTCATCAATCATGTGCATATTCATTAACTGCACATTCACGAAGAGGCCAAAGATACCAGGTGGAGCACATTACAGAGGAGACTTGTAACTACAGCTAGTAAACCTTGCTTTTCCCCTTGCACTGGGAAACAGCTCAGGCTCTTTTTTATACAACAAAGCAAGCCATGGACTCTGTGTAAGCCAGTAAAGCTTCAACACAAACTCACAATGAAATAAACAAGGTACCTCTAACCTGTGGAGTTCTCTTTCTGAATATCCCTTTGCTATTCAGGCACCAGCCCGTTTGGAATCAGCACCTTTACAGCATAGAATTAACAGCATTAACAGCTGATACCTGAATCACATGTTATGAACCAGCAGTAGCAGATTTTAATGGGAAGCTGTTTCACTTTGTAATACAATTCACATTGTGAGGTATGACTTTTTCCATTATGAAACTATAAAAATATATTCCTGGAGTCTGAATCAATAATTTAAACTGGTAACAAAAATCGAATCAGGTGTTATCTAGGAAGACTTGTCCCAGTACTGCAAGTTTTGAGTTAAAAGATTGACTGGGGCAACTCAGGAGGGAGTGTGAATTCTTCTTAGAGTTTCTCTTCTCTCCACCTTTCTCTGAAGAGGCATCTTCAGGGTCCTTTGCACTTTCCCCATCGCTACGGTCTGAGGCTCTTTTAAAAGTGAATTTCTTTCTTTTCTTCAGGGAGTAAAATTCCCGCATCAAGTCTTCCACCTCCCACTGCTCTTCCTTCCGCTTCCTACAGCAGTGCAGCGCAGCGGGGTCTATAGGGTGTGCTTCAGTGTTGAAGATGTATCCTCCAGCATTCAAGACACATTCTCCGTATGGCGTAATCACCACATCAAAGACTGATCCATCATTGTGAATGAAGTTATCTGGGTCAAACAGCAGGTACAAGTATTTTACTGTTTCAGCCAAAAAGAAGGATTCCATGCGATTATCCAGTCTGTGATCTCTCAGGTCTTTGATCTACAAAGTAAGAAATACAGTGGGTTACAGTTATGCTGAATTCAGTGGTGAACTTAGGCAGGGAAATCAAAACAGACTGCAGTTAAATTTCAGTTAAACAGAAAAGTATGGCACCAATTCACCCTGCACTTTTAACAACTGCATGCAAATACATTACAAGATTGCAGAGGTTTGGAGTTAGCATAGTCTAGTAATAAGGAACAGGAAGCTAACATTCAGGAGAAATACACTTCGTAGCTGGGCAGGGAGAAGAGCGAATAAGCTTCCCATTGTTTCCCCCACTAAAAATACATCATAAGGCTTTTGCCTAATTCCCAAAGCACAAGGCCTAATTTCCAGTATTTACAAGGAGTTTTCTGTAAAACAGTGCTTGACAGGATGTTGGTAATCTTCCATTAAATGATTAAAAAAAAAAAAAATTCACTCACTGCAGTTCTCTTGTGTTGGATCAGATTTTCAAGGCATAGTGGGAAAGCAGAATCAATAGCTAGCAGGCAGAGAGCCTGCTGAGCTGAAACACCCGGTAGCTACCACAATACAGGAGGCAAGAGAAGCTTCTGGTGCTTTCCCATTTTTGGGATCTGGTGCAACAGCCAGTGACAGAATTGGGCCCACTGTTCAGGTATGTTACTATCAGATAAGCTTCACAGAGGAAAACAAAGGGGCTTGCTTGGAAACACTGCAACAACTGATTCAACAGCAAGACAATATTCACAAGAACCTTTCTAAAACCTGACTTCTAGCAGCTATGTTGCCGACTTAGCAGTTATTTAGCACTTACAGTTGCAAATCCACAGTCCACCTTGCTGATTTTCTCTATTGACTCCACAGCATCTCTTCCCAGTTCCAGGAGTGTGGGATCTCTCGTAGCACGGTACAGATACATTGCACTCTCAATCAGCTCTGCAAAACAACTCAAACATTTGCAAGGATAAAGATCACTAAACCGCGTACACAGGAAAGAAGAGATGTCCCTTTAACTGATTTAACAGCACCACTTCAACATTATCAGGCAAACAGCCTGGCTTGCCTTGTATTTCCTCTGGCTCAGAGCACAGATACTTGGATACTTGCTTGTACTAAGGATGTGCTACAAGATTCACTCCAACCATACTGCATCAGCTCAGGTAAGACTGAATAACACTCCCCTCCCACACTAAAGAGTGGGAGGAGAGCAAGAGAATAAAAAGGATTAAAAGTCAGTTCTCAGAAAAGATACCTGTAGAAAGAATTAGATAAGAAAAAAAAAATCAGCTCCCAAAATACTGTTTTCAAATAGGGGTACCTCTACCCCACAAATAGCACCGAGTTTACTTACTGCAGAAACTGGTCTTTTTGGATGCCATAATACATTTGGAAGTTAAAACTGTTGAGTATGTTTGGTAAAGTGTTCAAGGTGGATATCACCTGAACACTCAGACCAAAAGGAAGGAAATTATTCTAGTTTATGAAGTTTTACTGACAAAAATCAGATATGCTTTTGTCAGAATTGTAAAAAATAAAATAAAATAATTGGTTTATTGCAGTATCACAGACTGGTATATAAACCTACTGTATGTTGAGCTTTGGTAGCACAACTAAAATTAGTTTATTTGGGGAACTCAACAGAACTAGAGCAGCCTATCCATACTCACTTTCACTTCCTAAATTTAAAGGATACAGGCTGTCACATTAACACTTCACGTGACTTTAAAACATCCTATGTCACAGAATCTAACACTTAAACATGTCAAATCCTACAATGTGAACCCACTAACAGGCTCCCTTTGTTTAGTATCTCTATGGTTTGTAGAGTATCTCTATGGTTTGTAGAGTATCTCTATGGTTTGCTTCCTTGAAAGAGTAGCCCTGCCCTGTGAGTGGCAGAAGGCAAGATGCGTAGCTCTGACTATAGAAATTACCAGTAACATATGCAGGAACTAAGACAAAGCAAAACTGGGGTGGAGGGCAAGTGTTGCTCACATTTGCCCTTGCCACCAGAGCAAGAACAGGACTCCATACTCCTTTATTTTATTTCTGCTTACCAGGTCTGAGTGGATATCCTTCTCTCTTGTCCACCGTGTAGCCCTGGGGAATGTTGTAGAACTCGGGCAGCCCACCAAACTGCTTCCAGACAGTGTAATAGTTGAGGAAGGTTCGCATGGCATTATCTATGTCCCCAGTTAGGCTCTGAGAGAGAGCAAACAATTAGCAAAGCAACATCTGTGTGAGAAGAAACAGCACAGGAACTGATACAATTACACTCTTACAGTCAAAGAGAGAGACAGCGACAGGAATGGGTTGTTCAGCGTGTCTGAATGGTGTAAGGAGTACTGAGGCTTGATGCCTTTTCAGAACAACTAGGGCTAAGGAGATTGGTACTGCTTCTCTGTTGGATCCCATTCCACATACCTAAAGAATATGAAGTCTCCTTATTTTTCAGTTAATGGAAGGCTGGGTTTCTTCAGCCAACATTTTCTTTAGTCAGTCAGAGCATCCAGACTGTCTCAGTGGGGATAACAAAGTCCCAGACTGAATGCAAGTTCTGTTAAGAAAGCAAACCTTTCGATGGGGAAACATTCCCACAAATAAAGTGTTTATGAGGTGGTGGAAAAAGAGATGTGGTTTCCATCAGGATTACGAGACTACTGTCAGCAGAGTTTGCTGCAACAAAACTGCCTTCCTGTCACACTTAACGTGAGACATTTTACAGACCACAGATAAAGTCAACATTTGCTCTTCTGTAGGCTCAGACTACTGCAGATGTCAGAAGAGAGCAAAGCAAACTTTTCAACCAGCACAGATGAGGGTTCTATTTGCTCATCTGCCTTGGGCAGGTCTTTGAGATAAAAGTTACAAAATCACCACATGCTGCTGGTATGACAGCTCTTACCTGTAGGCCTGGCCAGTAGGCCTCCAGGGACTGAAAAACAGGCATGGACACTGTTCCTTTGTACATCTGAACCCAGAGGTACCAGTCATCAAACTTTGTGTAATTTTTTATAGCTTTGTTATATTCTATAAAAGAAACCAAACATAGATGGGTAGGTAATCCAACAACAATTTCTTTTTTAAAGAATGAGAGAAAGTCTCTTTTTACTTGAGTCATGACAAACAACTTCTCAGGATGCTGCTCTCTGGTAACTCTTGCTTATTACAGGATGTTCAAAATAATTATAACAAATGTTTCAGATGTACCCTATTATATTCTTCATTTTCCACATGCAGAGTTTTTACAGGTGCAGCCAAGGGACCCTTCACACAGAACACAAACGGCTCACCTAGAAACATGGACATCAGCTCCTCGTCCTGCAGGAGAATGGCTCCTTTAACAAGGTATTCAAAGTAGGAATCCACTCCTGCCCCAATGCCAGCATCCTGGGCCACCCACTTGGCAGTCATCACATCAATGTGGTTACCAACCTGGAAGAAATAGGAAGTTCAAGTGGAAATAAATCTACTAAATTATAATTAAAATCATCCCCACAGCACAAACAAACCAGAAAACCTTGCCTTTTTTCAGACTATCCATTTTTGATTCTCAGGGTCCATATCAACTTACGTTTCCTATATTACAAGACACATTTACCAGTATCAGAGAAATACAAATTGTAGAAAATGTATCTTGGGCATTTGATGCTTCCAATATAAACACAGCACTTTCCAAAACAACACACCATTATGCTACTGTAAGAATGCACAATTTCAACATGAGATGTCTGGTCCTAATTCACATCCTACAAAAGAACAGAGGAGGAGAAAGAGGTACAGCCATAGAGATGGAGTCAAAGGATGTCCAAGGTGTGGGAGCTGCCTTGCTAGTATTTAAATAGTTCCTTCAAATCTGGGACTCTTCAGCCTGGAAAGAAACCCAGACGGTGAAGAATATAACACACTTTTGTTGAGCAAATCACAACTGTGAAAAAAACCCCAGCTATTCGGTTTGTTTCTTGAACAAGGACTAAGGGAATAAACAAAAAATAAAGAGGTCCCAAAGCAAACAAGAAGGAACAGTTCTTTATATAGTTTCACTTCAGACATTCAATACTAGGAGCTCACATAGGTGCAACAAGCAGCTATAGAAATTAGCTGAAGAAAGACTGACCAGGAGATAGCGAACACAGAGCTAATACTTCTAGCTCTGGATATTCCTGAAACACCAAGGCTGTAGAGGTTGGGAGTATCTTGTGGTATTTGCTGTGCTCTTATTCTCTTCCCAAGGCCACTGTCACACAAAGCATCAGACAGACCTTTTATTTCATCCGTTACAGCAGCTGTTACAAAAAATGTAATGCCCAGGAGAAGACATTTGCCTCCCAACCATTACAGAAGAGAACACTGTAATCCTGGCTTGTGCCACTAAAACAAGGATAGGGATGCCAGAGGTGTTGAGGAACAATGTCAAACATGTGACTTCAGCCCTGTGGGTGTTTATCTCCATCCTCTCATTGTTTATGCTTTTAAAGTTTAGAAATTAATCCTCAAAACTACAATAAACAGACCAGCAAATCCAAAGTCCGTTCCCCACTCACCAGCCCAATATCAGAACGGTTTTTCCACAGTGCCTTCAAAGCCTTCCTGGCAACATCCTCAAACACTGGGTCACCAGTAAGGTGGCTTAAAGTGGCAAATTCCACTATAAATGTACCGATTCCAGCAGTACAGGTAACTGGGGTCTCCCCGGGATTTACTCCATTCAGCAAGTTCACGGTTCCATATGGCATCCCAGTTGGGGTCTGAAAAGCTGAAACAACAGTTTGGTTCACATGAAAGAGGTTGCCATTACATCTGATGACCTGTCAAGCAGATGTGTCCCTCACGTTCAACCAGACACAGGCAAGAAACAAAACCAGAGCAACTGAAGTAACCATGAAGAACAAAATGAGAAGTTGCATGTGTGATCCTGGGAGTGGCAGAGAGGGTACCCAAGCTACACATGGCCCTGGGCAGGTACTACAGATCTCTTCCACCTTACCCAGAGCAGCAGACTGCACCCCTGCCTCCTGTTAAAGTAATAGCATAAACAGGTAGTCAAAACAGAGCTACACACACAGGTCAAAATGCAAACACCGAGCTTGTGATTGCTCGGCTGTAGTCCAGGGTGCACAGCACACAAGAAACCATCACTCTAAGAGGGCACACAACCTGAACCAGCTGAAGCCCACAAAGAGGTAGATAGAGCCACATCTTTTGTTTTTACAAGCTGCTGTTTCACAGCCTTCATTTATTATTTAGAATAAATATACTTCCCCTCAACAAACAACAAACTGGCATGTTCAACTTATGGAGCACTTGGCATGCATATCGACAGCTGGTACCATGCACTCCACAATGTTTTCCCTGCAAGCTGAACCTGTTTGAACTCAGGAGACACAGGACTGTTTTATGAGTTTACACATCAAGCAGTTATCTTCAACAAACACACCAGTCACCTCAAGATCTCACCTGGCAGGAGTTTGCGAGCCGCTTCCTCCGCCATCCTCAGGAGAGGTCCAGAGCATGGCCAGCCCACTTCAACTTCAACACCAGCCTTCTTCGATAATAAGTGAGCAGACAGGAGACCACCGACCACTGGAAGTGCACAGGAAGAATCTCATTAAAGAATGTGGGGGCGGGTTGAACGAAATCTCAAACCAGTGCTGTTTATTTGTATTTATGATGATGTAGAGGTAGTGTTTCTGGAGAAGAAATGCAAGATGGCTCATCTTTAACAGCCTAACTCAGTATACCACAAAAGAAGAGTATTTTTTTCTTCCTCACTGTTTGTAATGGGTGGCAGATTACATTTTGCCATTATTTTAAAGCACCAGATCCTACTTGCCCTATTACACCTCACTGCCCTGCAGACAGTATAATCAGCTTAGAACTCTATGAGAGGAATTCTATTTAATTTCTTCCAGGCAGCTGAATATTGCACTTGTGCAAAGTAATACACTGTACTTTAAGTTCTTTGGAGACCAAAGTCTAGGCCAGAGCCAAGAATTTCAGTGTGCCTAAGAGAGGCCAAGACTTACCAGCCCTTTCCATAGGCCTGTCTACTGTCATGTAACAGGCACAAACCCAAATTATGCTGCCACAAATACTGGCTCAGTAATGTCTGATAGGAGAAACAAAAACCCCATAACTAACAGGTTTGTTTCCTGCCAGTGTCTTTCAGTTGGATGCACTGAGCAGTTCGGTGTTTGTGGGAACACAAGATTCCAAAGGCCTTTGAGACTTTCAAGAAAAAAAAAAAAACAACTTTACAATGCTAAAGCAAGAAACTAATAATCTCTAGTTCAAATCAGTATATTAAGAAAGATACTATATAATTGGTACTGTTTTAGTGAAAAAAAAACCAACTTACAAATGTTTATTCCAAAGCTTAAAAACCAGCACCAGAATACTGAAACTGCCACATCTACATTTGTGCAGTCTGTGCTGAGACAGGAAGCAGAAAGATGATGTGTAAAGACAAAAAGGAAGTGACACTTGTCCAGGATTTTTCTGTGTATTTACATGTCCAGTTACACTACATTAAAACTCGCTCTGATCACTAACGAAGGTTCAGAGACTCGCACAGGAAGGAAACCCAGAAGAAATACCACGTTAAAACTCACCTCGAATGTTAGTTTCGAAGACAGATGCATTTACATCAATATCAAAATCCACCCCTTCCTGCAGCACACTGACCACGCGCTGAAACTCCGAAACATTTCCCAAGATCTGCAGAAGAACAGAGAACAAGGCTTAGAGTTCACAAAAAACAAAGGTTCAATTTAGTGTTGGGGCTAAGCCTGGTTCTGTTACACTGCTTTGTGAAAGCATTAACTAAAATAGTATTAAAACCAGCAACCAATAGTTTAATCTTATTTCAAACCCTTTCTTCCAACACCTCTGGTCTTTATTCCAGAGATGGAAAGTGCTAGGGCAGGCAGCTCTGGCCACATGCCACCCAGGGATGGGGCAAAGCGAAATATCAAAGGCCAATTCATAGAATCATGGAATACGTTAGGTTGGAAGGGACCTTCTGAGCTCACCCAGTCCAATCCCTGCAGTGAGCAGGGACATCTTCACTGGATCAGGTTGCTCAGAGCTCCATCAATCCTGATCTCGAATGTCTCCTGGGACGGGGCCTTCACCACCTCTCTGGGGAACCCCTGACAGTGTCTCGCCACCCTCGGAGTAAAGAATTTTTTTCCAACTATCCAACCTTAATCTCCCCTTTTCTAGTTTAAGACCATCATGACTGACTTTACACCGATGCCCCAGGTGAAGGGAGGGGGCTTGAACCGGGTGAAGGTCGAGCCCCAGCGGTGGGGAGCAGCTCGTACTCACTAGCAGGGTGTCCAGAGCGTCGATCAGCGTGAGGGAGAAGCTGTGCGAGGAGAGAAGCGACGTGAGGCCCGGCAACGGCCGGGGACACACACACACATACACCCAGCAGCAGGGGAGCCCGAGCCCAGCCCCGCGGCCCGCGGGGGGGGGGGGCGTGGGTTGGGGGCGGG